>SKCR01023442.1:0-169475 GCA_019454045.1 Zanthoxylum bungeanum | reverse complement strand
TTTCTTACAGCTCGGGGTTGGGCCACATCCCACCGAGTCTATCTTTTGGACTGGGGACGTAACATCCCCACAGGGCCAAGTGTTTCTTACAGCTCGGGGTCGGGCCACATCCCACCGAGTCTATCTTCTAGGCTGGGGACGTAACATCCCCCAGGGCCAAGTGTTTCTTACAGCTCGGGGCCGGGTTACGTCCCACCAGTTGCATCTCAGCATCCACTTTTTTCACAACTCAGAGTCAATCCTCGACCACTGAATAATTTGGATCTCGGTTCATATTATCCCCTCACGAACGAGCCTTAAATAAACATTTGAAGAAGAACACCCAGAGCAAAGAACGGAAGAAAAAAGCAGGAAACACATACATATATTTATACATTCAAATAAAATATGAAGTGTTATTACAAAAAAAAAGATAAGTATACACAGGGCCCCGTCCGGGTTACCCCTTCTCAATCAGCCCGCACAGGGGCAGGAAGTTCTTCCTCGGCTGGCTCAGACAACGGATGGATCGGCTCGGTCTCAAAAGGGGGAACTGCAGCTTTAACCTCGGCAACATGGGAGACCTCTACTTCAAGGATTGGAGGTGGAATATCAGGATAGTCATTGCCAGAGCAGGAATCTCAGGTCGGCCTTCTTGGGAAACTGAGAGACCGGAGCAACCAAAATCGGGTCGGGATCTATCGCCTCCTCGTAAGAAGGGGGAGCCACTTCTGAAACTCCTCCTCAGATATTTCCCCTTTACAGAAACAAATGGCTGCATGGATTGGCCCCATATCCAGGTCGGGCAGTACCATTGGTATAATTTCAGCACAATCACCGACCCCTTCAAGACGAATGAAGTCCCTCTCGGCCTCTCACTCAAGTTCCCTATCCCTGAGCTCGACACGGGCCCGTCCCAGTTCCTCCTCCTTGGCCCGCAACTTATACTCCACACTGACACTACTTCCACATTGAGGATCCCAATCTCAGCCCGGGCATCCACCAAACTTGCTCTAGCTTCTTCAACGTTCTTGTGCTCTAGAGTAGCAGCAGCCTTAAGAGATTGTTTGTTTTGACAGCCTCAACCGCAGCCAGCTCATGATCCTTATTCCTCTCTTCGGCGCTAGCCAGCTTGGCCTCCACTTCAGAAAGACGATTCTGAAGCCTCTGGGCCTGGCCGCCTTCGGACAAAAGGCTTATGAACAGGTCCTTATTCTTGGCCGCCAAGTAATTTTCCTGCCGAGAAGAAAAAGAAGTTAGGAAAATAAAAACAAAGTCTGAAACACAACACAGATATAGAAGAGAAGTGACAAAAGTGACCTGGGCCAGCTGAGAGCACAACTTTGCAACTACCTCTTCGGGAGAAAGGTCCTCAAACCTCGAATCTTCTTAGCAGGTACGGCCCCTGCCAGCTCATTGAAAGCCGGCACCAAATAGGAAGTAGCCTCCCTAATATTCTTCCCGAGGTCATCAACTCCCAGAATCACAGAACCTTTCAATTTTTTGGAAGGACCCTCCGCCGAACTCGAATTTCTTTGCTCGGAGCCTCCTCCTCCTCCAATTCCCGCCTTAGTTGAGTATCCACAGCTCCAAACCGACGCTTCCTTCTCCTGGAAGGTCTTGGAGGGCTATCAGGACGGGTAACACCCATTGGGGGCACCCGGGGAGATGAAGATAGACCTTGAGAGCTCGGCCCTTTTTACCTCCGCAGTCACCTTTCTATCCTCAGAAGACTCAGGTCGTTTTCGAGAAGTACCAGCTCCACCTGGGCTAGTTTTCTTCGCGACACCGGTCAATCGATCAAGGTACCTTGGTGTCTTCGACATACCTGCAACAAAGCAAAGATAAAAGAAGGGTTCAGGACCTGAGCATAAAAAAAAAGAGGAAGAGAGGCGACATCAAACATTAAATAAACATGGGAGTTGGCTAGAAGATCAACAGACATCTACCTATCCGACTCGAGACCTCCAGAGGAACGGTTCGAATAAGGCCTGACGCAACGAAAGCCGCATCATTAACTAGCTCCTTCCAATGGCGGCATACCGCCGAGCCCAGTATACCCACCTCCGGACCTGACGGGGGACCTTGTGAGCATCCCTCCAACAAGATGAGAGGAATCAGAGAAGTTAGAAACCTAACATAAAAACTAAGGACATGAACAATAAGTGTTAAACTCCTAACCTCCCGCTCTAAAGATGTCCGGGACCGAAACTTCCTCTGCATAGGACCTCAGGACCCGTCCTCAATCCCCAGTGGCCCAAAACCAGAGATCTTTGAAATTTTTGTTTGAATCAGGAAGCCTGCCAATGATATTGGAAGAGTCGGCATATGCAGAAAGATAGTACCATCCATAGTGCGACCTGGGGTTGACTTTCAGCCGGTACAATCACTTCACTTCTTCAAGAGAAGGTTCACCAAGTCCTGCCCGGTGCCAGACCACGTGCAGACCGGCCATGATTCTCCAGCTATTCAAACTCAGCTGGTAGGGGGCAATTTCCATCTCGGCCAGCATCCAAGCAAAATAACGTTGCATTGGCAGTCGGAGTCCGCACTCGAAGAAAACAGGAAGAAGTGCCACTGAGCCCTCGTCAGGTTGACTAGCACGATCCATCGGACCAGAACTTCGAGGGCAATATCTATCGGAATATCGTACCGTTGCCGTAGCAGCGCTAGATCATCCTCGGTAATTTTGGAAGGACGATCCATGTCCAGAGCCGAGCAGTCCAAGTCACCGGGCTCCGGATCTTTCCGAGGAACCCTCTGATAGTAAGTATCTTGTTCGATTTCAGAAGGGGTGGGGGTAGTATCAAGGTCTTCCATGCTGGGTGCTCCCGAGCTAGAGGAAAGCTCTTCAGCAAGGGGGGTCAAGGGTTTAGCAGGGTTTTCAGGGGAAGAACTGTCATCAGACATCCTAGACGTCCAAAAAATAAAAGGGCAAGGTCAGTCTACAACCATATTCTTGAAAAACGACCAAGGGTTCGCAAGCTATCCTAAGTTTTCAGAAAAAAACTAAAACTATGAAGTTCTAAGTGGCCTAAGTAGAGTATTCAGTAAAATCTCTCCCTAGCAAGTATCAAAACAAATGAGAAAACAGCAAAGCACAGCAAAACACAGCAAGTAAGAAAAAAGAAGAGAAAAGAAGTCGTTCGGGAAACTTACTTGATCTTTGCTCGGAAAGCGGCGAGTGCGTTGAGAAGCTTTGAATAAAATTGAATCAGATGCGTCGTAGCCGAAGGGAAGAAGATTTTTGAAAGATGATAGGATTATTGCCAAACGAATGCAAGGATATCGGTTCACCATCTCATTACAATGTCGAAATAATTCCAATCGTCGGATCGTAATAGAGTCCCGGATGGACGCCAAGTGTCAACTGCAAAAGAGGTATGCCAAAATCAAACAAACGGTTGAGATCAGTGCACTATTAAGACGCCTCTGCACGGTTGATTTTCTCCTGCTTTTGGCGGGAACCCGACAGATGTTTGACAAGTTTCAAACTCAGAAAAAACCCTAAAGGTGATTTTATGGGCATTTAAACAGACGTGACGGTTGTGCGTCTTAAGAAAAGATGCTTGAAAAAATGCAATGGAAAATTTTGATTCAACCCCGGATCGACCACCAACAAAGCAATCAACACACCATCTTTATATAGTTCCCGGCACCAACTTGTATGCTCGTTGGAACCGAGAACTAGGGGACAGATGTTGATGGTGTTTTTAGGCACTACGATATTCAAAACAGCACGACAAGGGCAAAAAGGTAATCCATTCTTGTTCAGGATCATTAATACCGAAATAAAAACCCGACATAAAAGGCATGCAGGAAGAGCCCACCACTTTACAATAGAGGCCGAAGCACCTTATGGTTACAGACCAACATACAACAGAAGAGACCGAAACTGATCGGTAACCGAGCACTTTGGTTCGAATGACCGAGTAGTATCAGATCGACAGCAGCATTCTCAAATCAAAGGATCATCGTGACCGACCTCATGAAGACACGACAGATGGCGAGACATGATCCGGAGATGACACCCTATTCTTGCGGATAAGAAGACAGTCCTACCTTCATAAGAGATACTGATAAAAAACACATGTCTAGAAGGATAAAGGAAGTAAAGAAGATTTGATTAAGGTTTCCTTAAGGGAACATGAGATTATTTCAACAAGGAAACCTCATACTAAGAGGATCGATCTGATCTTCACTATTATAAATAGAAGGGTAGAGTATGTGTAAAAGGCATCAGAATCAAACTTGTAAAAAAGACAAGAGATACGAGTTTCGGTAATAAAAGTGTAGTCTTGTTGTGCCCGTGGACGTAGGTCGGACAAAAATCCGCCGAACCACGTTAAATCTCCTTGTTTGATTGGCATTATCTACCTTATGCTAAGTTTGCTTGGTTTCTCCCATAACCAAACAAATTCACTATTGAAGGAGGGTTGCCTCGGGAGTGATATTCCCATATTGCCCTGTGACCAAAATCCACCGTCAACATCATCTTTATAAAATAAAACACTTTAGTGTTCTAGAATATAAAGGTATATCCGCAACGGGTTAAACCCTGATATAGAGATAATATTTCTAGTCAAACTAGTTACATTGTAACAGTTTCCTAATTTAAGTACATACCCGAAGGGTAGTTCCTAAACTTAGGTATCTACGGTTAAAACAGCGACTTTCGTCCCGTTTCTGATCCGTAGATAAATCTCAACTAAAGTCAGTATCCTGCTTGTCAGCAGAGTTTGCACATCAATGCAAATATACGTACCACATTTAGTATCTAAAATCCAATTTTAATACTAGTAGTGAACATGTTTATAACAAACATATTTGAAGTCGGAGCCTTACACCGTCTTCACTTCCTTTATGTCTGCCTTGTCCATACGGCAATCACGCTTCCAGTGACCCCGTTTTCCACAGTTAAGGCAGACATCTTAGGATATGTCCTTTGTATTCCCAGAAGATTATAATGATTTTGCCTTTGCCCCTTTTCCACACTCCTGAAGCTTTTGGCCTTCTGGGATGTCGAAGTAAGATGCGCCTTGCGCTTCTTGCCTTATTGCAAACTCTGACTTTGTCTCATTGAGTATAGCCATTAACTCTCCAAGAGTTTACTATTGCAATTTGTTCTTCTAAGATCTTAGGATAGATCTATGAAGATCCTTCAATTTCAATATCATACTATAAGGATCTAATCCTTAGTTCTGACTAAGAAATTAAGGAGTCTTTACGGCAAGCATAATGGATTAAGCACTTAAGTTATCATCACATGAATCTTCCAAAGATCATGCTTCTACTATTTGCTCAACTCCGGGCTTAGGCCTAAGATGTTATTTTATCAAATAAAGTAACTTCTTAGTTTCCAGGACTATGCTAAAATTTTATTCCCAATTTGAAAATTAAAACCGTTTAAAATATTTTCACCCAGGTTTATATTTTAAACACTAATCTTTCAATTTATCTTGATTGCTATAGTCCAACTATCCAATCAACAATTTCAGGTACTATTCATTATAATGATTACTATAGTCTAACTATATAATCAACTATAATTTAATTGGTTAAATTCAATTATATTGATTACTCTAATCAAATTATAAAATCAACTATTAATTGAAATGGTTAATTCAAATATATTGATTTTATAATCCAATTATATAATCAACTATAAATGAAATAGTTTGAATATAGTCCAACTGTTTGATTAAAACAACGATTAATTATTAGTCCAACTAATATATTAATTTATATTGACCAAATATTTGTAATGAGCGCGTATGGCAAGTAACTAGACGAATATTGCAAATTTAATACTTGCCTCCCACTATTTTTCGGCGAGCCTCTAACCCTCTGTTGAGTACTCAGGAAACCTTGTTTCCTAGTGGGCTATGATCCCGTTAAATAACACACAATCTTGACTTTGGCCAACAAATTGTATGATAATTAACTAGGTAGATCTCTAAGATCCATTGGATCCCATCTTCGTAATCAATGTCGATGGACAAGAAGTGATCTTGACTTTGGCCAACAAATCACAACTTGGACAAGACACCAATATGGAACAAAGCCTTCATGATTCAAACACATCCGCGATGGACAAAGGTCTTGACTTTGGCCAACAAACCAATGTCAGTCTTGGATCTTGAGTAAGAATCACTCAATGGAAGGAAAAACGCTTAATATGATGTTGAGGGTTTTTCGCTTAATTGGCAACCAATTAATTATCTTTGTTAAGGTCTCATCATCATACACCCTTAAGTATGCATTCTAAACACATAATAAGGCGCGTATAAATAAATATAATAATGATATGCGGATGGATACTTAAACACATTGTTCCTAAAACAAATCTCTCCATTCCTCTCTCCCGCTAGCACAAGTATTACTTCTACCCGATTACATAACACTTCTAGAGAAACCTCATTTACATTGAGGGGAATAGGTGAGAAGAGAAATACACAGAGTAAGGAGGTAGGTAATAGGCTGGACACGCAGGTCAAATTTAATAAATTCTAAATTTATTACAACAATTTCCAAAATTGCCCCACCCATCTAATATCCATCCGATATACATTATTCATACATCACAATCATGTATTCACACAAGCATGTTATCAATCAATCTAATCCAATTAATTAATCTGAATATTAATGAACATCCAATGTTCAAACAACGATTTAATTTTGCGCGAGTCAAACTCATTTTACGAATAAGTACTCAAAGTACGAATTCTTGAATTAAATTAAACTACAACATTAAATCCAATTTAATTTGTATTTAATACTAATTCTATATTTAATTCTAAATTAAATAATACACCTTTTAAAGTACCTTTACGACTTAGATTCTAAATCTAATCGTTACGGGTCTTAAAGCCCGATTAACATCCATTTTTAATTTAATTAAAGTCCAATGTTAATTTCTAAGGCATGGACTTTTGGTCAATATGGGTCAAACCCAAATACCAAAGCCCATTTAAGGAATCACCCTTATATGCCAAGAAACCAATTTAGGCCCATTAGGCCCAATTAAAATTAAAGGTCCATTAAGTCAAAATTGGACTTTATGGATATGGTTTTGGGCCCAATTGGATCCAACCAATTTAGCCTAAACCAATCTTGGTACAACCAAGCCCATTAAGCCCAATTACAACTTTTCAAGCCCAATTTCCAAAATAGGCCCAATTAATTAACTTACAAAATTCCAAATTTCACAATTAATTAATCTAAAGTGTATGCCATAATTAATTAACCAAATTAACATTTCCAAAACACCAATTTGTACAATTAATTATGCTCATTATCATAAACTAATGTCCAACACAATTGAATCAAAAAATCATATCATTTTCATGCTTTATAGTCTCGGCATTCATGGGGTTTTTATGTCCGATTTCGTTTTCAATCCAATTGAATTTTAAATCAATATTACCCAATTATTTCAAGTCATCCAATGATCAAAGAAACAAAAAATACGATGACTTTAGGGCATTATCAAGATTCGGCCAAGCCATCTAATATGGGGAAAATTTGTCCAATTCAAAATTCATCAAATTGACAATGCATAACACCATGTTATCATAATTTAAGCATACTGAAACAATCAATTTCACTCAAACATGCTCAAATCAATTTTGCCCAATTTTTACCCTAACCAAGTTTCATGCTCAAAATGGCTCAAGATACCATTGTTAGGTTTCT
The DNA here is from genome assembly GCA_019454045.1 of Zanthoxylum bungeanum. Taxonomy (NCBI): domain Eukaryota; kingdom Viridiplantae; phylum Streptophyta; class Magnoliopsida; order Sapindales; family Rutaceae; genus Zanthoxylum; species Zanthoxylum bungeanum. The sequence goes on along the minus strand of SKCR01023442.1, from coordinate 161,798 downwards.
CTTAAGTCCCAAGGATCAAATCAAGCATCAAACATGTGTGAATACTAGAATGAAATATGGCGGAATCATACTTACATTGATCGAATTTTGCGACGCGATGAACACAAGCCCTTGCTCCATGAAGCTCTCGGCTTTGCTCCTCATTTTTCTCCTTTGTGATTTTCGGTCACCACCATGGAAGGATCTCCAAGCTCCAAGCTTTGTGTTGTGAATCCATGCTCATAAGTTAATTCCCTATCACCTTAGGATGACCCTTCATGTGATAGCATAGGAAAAATTGCCTCAAAATTTCCTTACCACTCATTGTAATTTTCGGCCTTGCCAAAAATTTGGGAGAGAAAGCTTTTTGGCCCCTTGGCCGAATGTAGAAGAAGAAGAAAGAAGATAAATGTTGTCTTATTTTGTGTAAATGTTTTCTAAAAATATATACCAAAATGTTGGTCAAAGCTTTTCAAAAAGCTAAACAATTTTGGAGCCAAAAATGCATTAAATGCATTCAACAACTTCCATCAACTATTCACATCAAAAGTGACTAGACATCACTTCACTCAAAGTGATGTGACTTCCATCACTTGATTGACTAGTGATTTGAAGCTAGATGTGACTTGTGGGCCCCACTCGATTCGAAATACGAGTGGGCCCGCAAACACTCCCGGGCTCGGGTTCGCTAATTCCAAATTAACGATTTTTCCGTTGTGACGTAATTAAATAATTATGCCTAGCAAAATTACTATTCACATCCCTACCGAATTAATTCTAAATTAACTGGTTCGCCCGAATTAAAATCTAATTTTAATTCCGCGTCGAAATCCAATTTCGTATAATATATCGAATATATTATTTTATCGATTAATTCCAAATTAATCATTCTCTCTCTTTTAAATAATATTTTATCCCAGATAAAATATCTCCATAATTAATCCCAGATTAATTTTCTCTCTTATAATTAATCCCAGATTAATAAAGTGCGAGTCATACGTCATCGGTGAATCTTCGGGAAGTGACCCATGAGATCCCCATCTATGTTGGCAGTAAATCCGGTCGTCGGACTATCCGAACACGTACGTACCTAGTACTACGTTTTTACCGATTTACAAGACATGGTTGGCTTCTAGCAAAGCACTGTGCCTACCCAATTCTCCAGAAATATTCTTACTGGAATATGTGATCTATATCAAGCGTAGTATATATAGTATTGCATATTTCGATCCAGTATCGGATGTCACGTGCAAGGCCTGGGGCTGGAATTGTGTTTGCCCCGTACGAAGCACATATCGGATCTCTGGTAACTAGTCTCTATAATCGGATAATCATGACCTAGTCATATTATCCCGATGACTGAAGTACATAAGAGAACCATTTTCGTATCCTACGTGATCATCATCTCCACTATGACTGGAGTGATACTTCCATCTCGACATCACACCCAATACACTACGATTCTCAATATACCCAGAAGAGGCGTACACAGAACCTGTTAAAGCCCTGGACGACCAAAACTAAAGTACATTGATTGTCGCAAGTATTAGCGGTGCAAGTCTCAGGTTAAGACCAAATACACCTACCCTGATTCAGACTTCCATAGACACATAGTCATACTACCAATGAAATTCCGAGGGGTCTATCCAGAGCGAAGCTGTTTCCGTACCATCGGTAAACACAACCTCCTATTACACTTGCATGAGTATCATATACCTAAATATATGAGAACTATTCCGTTATGCTCCCATAACATGCACAAGTGCAATACTAGTCTATTCCGCATTATCGATGTTCAGTCTCGATAATACAACGACTAAGGATATTTAATGATTAAACCTTCATGGATTGATATTGTCTTATATCTTATCAATCTGGAACTAATCATATGGACCTTCTATCATTTATACATCTTAGTAATCTAATTACAAATGATAGAAGAGCAATTTCCTTTGTCACATAGTTAATTTGTACAACAACACTATGATCTGTACAAATAGTGATGCTATGGGCCATAACTGTCCAACAGCCAATTCTAATCATATATAGAATCATCAAACATATGAGTTTTAATATGTTGGAATTATTTTAGTCATTAAATAACTTTGATTAATATTTAATTATGATATTGTATTTTATTTTAATCAAATAAATTTACTATTCACGTTTTTTTATAGATGTGTGAACGTTAAATGTAATTTCATAATTAAATCTTAACCAAATCATGCAAAACTTATGCCTAAAAGTAAGTTCAGGGTGTTAGCTTTCCAACGAGCATTTACACACCCAATTTCAAGTTCAAATGAGAGAGAACTAATCAAAACAAAAACGGCACTCTGATACCACTGTTGGGAAGCGGCCGCGAGTGCGCAGCGGAAAATTAAAAATTATTATGCGATATCCCTTTGCCCAAGACCCATTTCATTTGATTATTCTACAAGCCTAGGCATATTACTATATATTATAAGCATAAAAACACATAAAACATGCAAAGAACATAAAATTAAACATGTTAACTATCATAAGAACTCTAATTAAAAAGAAAGAAAAAGACTTACTTGAATCAAACACTCCTCCACTCCTCCCTCCAATCTACAAGATTTTCTCGAACTCAGAAAGCTCTTCCACGTTCCAAAGAGCCACCCAAGTGTGTGGCCTCCAAAGGTGCACACACCAAAGCCAAAACTCAACGGCAAGACTACGCCTTAAGTGCACGGGTATTTTGCCATTGGTGCTAGCCTAGGAAAATACCTCAAAAATTTTAACTTGAGATTCCTCTAGTCAATTAGACTTAAAGATCCTCAAAATCAGTGGCTTACTCTTAAACTTTAGAGTTGCTCACTTATATAAACCCAAGATATGAAAGGTTTTTTGGTGTAAAAATTTATAAAGAATTCTTTGGGTTTATATAGGTGCTCTAAAGACAACAAAATTAATTAAGAATCTGATGTGGGATAAATGCTAATTAAATCTTAGCCATTGGATCTTGATATAGTGGTTTAATGAGATTATAAACCCTAATAAGAGTTTGGGCCGAATCAGAATTCAAAACAAATAAAATAAATAAAATAAAAAAACACAGATTTATTTATTTATTATTTATTTATTTTATAATTGATTTTTCCAATTCCCAAAGTGCCCCTATCGTCATTCACCAATCCCTAAGCCACTTTGGAACATCATAAATGATCTGTTCAATAATTAAACACATTGAACCATTTATGAAAAATTCCTACAACAATCATATATGTTGTTAAATTTGAACTGTGCACTGTTAACCATTGATTTCTACTTTGTTGTGTGTGACCTTTTGGGTTCCCCTCAAGTTAGACATGAAATGAATCGTGATAATTTAATCGAACATAAATTATCCTCCGATCAGATGGTCGTTCGATTTCAATGACCAAGGTTGACATATAGTAATATGCCAAGGCCCCCAAATGAGAAGGAAATATATATACCCATTATGTATGCGATTTACATATGATACAGTCCCTCACCTCACTGTATCCCCACAGTTTGATCTAGGGTATGGAAATTGTCTACCCATATAGTCAAAGGTATGATGTTGATAGTGTCATGAATCGTGGTAACCCAGAATCTCACATGATTCTTCCGCTGCGGCCACATTCTCAAGCACTGATCACACATATCAACCCACAAACTGGAATACTACTCTTATAAGAAAATATTATCCGAGAGAGTGGCGATTCTCTGTTGTAACTTTATAAACTTAATTTGTTTCAAAAAATGACCCAATCATACCATTATGACCGGATCTTTTAAACCGGGGAAAGAGAATTTCAAAGTTATTTGATCCACACATAAGATTGTAAAGACCTCAAGTCTAAGGACTAGTCATATAATCGATACATGAAAGTTCTCACAGACACATAGGATAAACACTCCATGTGAAAACTTTTGGCGGTCAGTTCGATGGACACGAGCAACTCATGCATCCATGTGATACACCAAGCGGACGGATCTCCGCTAGTAGCCTACGAGATCGGCTACCCAACTTAAGGGCGTATCATATCATTATGCTAGTCTCTCGGCTTTGTGAACGCCCAGATTATTCATAAAACTATGACTAGGAACGCTTGAGAGTAATGATTCTCATAAGGCATGGAAGCCATCATCTTATTACTCCAAGAGCTTTATTATATTGTTTGATGATTCATATAATTTATATAAGACACATATAATAAAGATTGACATTTTATTAATTAATGAAAATATTACAAATACATGTACATATAGCCCATCCACAAGTTGGGCATAGGGCATATCCCTAACATAGTTGATTCAGAGGAAAAAGTTAGGAAATATATATTGGATATATATCTCGGACTTGGAGGTCCACCTACCGGATCTAGGAATTGGATGAGATCCAATTGATCTTAGAGATCTACCTAGTTAAGTTTCATACAACTTGTTGGCCAAAGTCAAGGTTGTGTGTTATTTAACGGGATCCTAGCCCACTAGGAAACTGGGTTTCCGGAGTACTTCACAGAGGGTTAGAGGCTCGCCGAAAAATAGTGGGAGGCTAGTATTAAATTTGTAATTTTGTTTAAATCTCGCTTACACGCGCTCTTTTAATTTATTTATTGTTGTTATAAATATATTAGTTGGACTAATATCGAATATTGTTTTCTTTGAACAGTTAGACTGTACAAGACACTACTCATTTGTAGTTGGTTATATAGTTGAACTATAGTAACCATTATATTTTGAGTGTACCTGAAATCGTTGCTTGAGTAGTTGGACTATTACAATCGAGATGGCTGGAAAGAATAGCATTAGGGACATCATCATGGACGATAATGTCTTTAACGGCTCCAATTTTCCAGATTGGGAGATGAACCTCAGGATAGTCCTGGGGGCTGAGAAGTTACTCTATGTTATAGAGAAACCTCTTGAGCCTGAGCCCGGAGTTGAGCAAATAGTAGAGCATGAGCTTTGTAAGACTCATCGTGATAAATTTAGTGGTCAATCCGTCATGCTTGCCACAATGACTCATCAATTTCGTCGTCAGAACAAATGATTGGATCTTTATAGTATGATGTTGAAATTGAAGGATCTTCACAGATCTAATATTAGATCTCAGAAGCACGAATTGCACAAGAAGCTCTTTCGCTCGCGTATGTCAGAGAGTACATCTGTTGAGCACTAGGTGTCGTAGATGATTGCTGACATCAAAAACTAGGTTAACTGGGCATTACCTACGAGGCTGAGACTTCCATAGATTTGATCTTACAGTCTCTGCCCGAATACTGGAGCGGGTTCATCGTGAACCAAGAGTAAACTCTTGGAGAATTAATGGCTTTGCTCTAGGAGGCAGAGCCAGAGCTTCCAAAAGGGCAAGAAGCGCAAGGTGCATCTTACTTCGACATCCCAGAAGGCCAAGGCTTGGCCGAAGGCTTATAGGGATGTGGAGAAAAAGGGCAAAGACAAAATCGTCATAGTCTTCTGGGAAGACAAAGGACATATTCCAAGACGTCTACCTACATTGTGGCAAACGGGGTCACTGGAAGCGTGACTTCCATGAGTACACGGTGGAGTTGGAGGAAGTGAAGACGGGCAAGGCTCCAGCTTCAGGTATGTTTGTTATAAACATGTCCACTACTAGTTTTAAAAATTGGATTTTTGATTCTGGATATGGTACATACATATGTACTGATGTGCGGGATTTGCTGATTAGCAGGAGACTGGCTTCAGATGAGATCGACCTATGAGTCAGAAACAGGACGAGAGTCGCTGTTTTTGGCTGTGGGAACCTAAGTTTTTGAACTGCCATTTTTGCATGTACTTAAATTAGGAAACTGTTATAATGTACCTAGTTTGACTAGAAACATTATCTCTATATCTAGTTTAACCCTTTGCGGTAAACCTTTATGTTCTAGAACACTGGGTGTTTTGTTTATAAAGATGATATTGAGATATACACATTAGATGTGAATAACAATATTTATATTTTGAATATAAAAAAATCTCAAACATATAACTTGACAAACTAAAAACTCAAATTGAGTAATGCAGATGAAACTTATCTGTGGCATTGTTGTCTGGGATTAATCAACAAGACTCGTATATCCACACTTTCGAAGAGTGGATACTTGGACGGATTTGATCCCGATTCATATGATGTCTGCGAATCCTGTTTATTAGGCGAAGTGCCTAAAACATCTTTTAGTGGTAAGTGTGTAAGTGCCACTAAACTGTTAGCCCTCGTTCATGGTGATGTATGTGGGCCCATGTCTAGCCAGGCTAGAGGTGGATATGAATACTTTCTAACCTTTTTGGATGTTGCATCGCGTTATGGTTATGCGTGTCTTATGAGACACAAGTCAGAAACTTTTGGGAAATTCAAAGATTTTTGACACGAAGTAGAAAAACAGACCGGCAAAGTATTAAAACATCTCGGTTGGACCGTGGTGGAAAATACTTGAGCAATGAGTTTCTCGATTACTTGAAAGAGTATGGTATTCTTTCACAGTGGACTCCTCTCGGAACACCTCAATTGAGTGGTGTGTCCGTACGGAAAAACCGAACTTTGTTGGATATGGTAAGGTTAATGATGAGTCGCACTTAGCTACCAATTTCCTTCACGGGATACACATTGAACAGTGCAATACTTATTTTGAATAAGGTTCCGTAAAAGTTTGTAGGAGAGACTCCATATAACAATATTGACAGGAGATAAACCGGGTTTCTCATTCCCGAAGATTTGGGGATGCTAGGCATACGTTAAACGTTTGGATAGTACCAAACTAGAACCCAAATCGGATAAGTACCTATTTATAATTGGTTATCCTAGGGAAACCAAATGATATTATTTCCACAACCCATTAGAGAACAAAATATTTGTTACTCTCCATGCGGTTTTCCTTAGAGGAATTCCTAAATGCAGTGGTAAGTGGGAGGAAATTAGAACTTGATGAAAATTGGAGTGATACTATTCATGGCACCGATCCCCTCAACGGAACATGAATAGTTCATCAGGGATGAGTCTATACCACAATCTTCTAATACACAAGAACCGCGTAGGTCGGAGAGAGTCAGAAAACAACCTAAGAGGTATGAGTTTCTGATCTCACCTCATGTAGACATTAGTCTTATTGAGGATAATGAGCTTGCTACATATGAGGTATTGATACAAGGTATCGACTCCTCTATATGGCAAGGTGCCATGAAGTCCAAAATGGATTCCATGTATACAACCAAGTTTGGACACTAGTTGATGTATCAGAAGACATTGTGCCTATTGGTAGCAAATAGGTCTTCATGGTGAAGACAGACATGGATGGCAACATATAAACGTAGAAAGCTAGGCTTTTAGAGAAAGGGTATCGTCATCAATATGGATTCGATTACGACAAAACCTTTTACCCGTTGCCATGATTAAATCCATTCGGATAATGCTTGCTAATGCTGCATATTTCGATTATGAAATATTGCAGATGGACGTCAAAACTGCTTTCCTTAACGGAAACATTTTGGAGGGTGTTTATAAACAACAGCCTGACGGTTTTATCGTGCAAAAATATGCAAACAAATTTGCAAGTTAAATCGATCCATTTATTGATTGAAGCAAACATTGTGTTCATGGAACCAATGTTTTGATGAGATCATAATGATATATGGTTTCATTCAAAACGATGATGATTCTTGTGTATATAAGAAGGCTAGTGGGAGCGCACTGACAAAGATTGTCCTATACGTTGATGATGTATTATTTCTTGGAAATGACATTCCCATATTTAAATCGGTGAAAGATTGGCTTTCATTAAAATTATCCATGAGAAACTTGGGAGAGGCAACCTTTATTCTAGGAATAAGGATCTACTGGATAGATCTAAAAGTTATTGGAACTCTCCGAGAACTCGTACATTGAAAAATATGTACGTGACCTGGTGTCTCATATGCTTGGAGCATGTGGAGTCACTATCAGGCCGATCCAGGTGATGGTCACTGGATTGATGTTAAGAACATCCTTAAGTATCTTAGACGAACTTAGGATGCTTTCTTAATCTATGGAGATGGAGAACTTGAGGTGACTAGGATCACCGATGCAAGTTTCCAAACCGATCATTACGACTATAAGTCGCAATCATGGTACATATTTCTTTGAACTACAGAATAGTGAGCTGGAAATCTTCCAAGCAATATATTGTTACCGGTTCAACAACAAAAACGGAATACATTGCTGCGGTTAAGGCAGCAAAAGAAGCATTTTGGATCTATAAAATTCCTAATTGGATTAGAAGTAGTTCTGTTAGCAACTGAGCTGGGCTACAACACAAGCTAAAGAATTACGGTATCATCAATGATCCAAGTATATACTTCGACGTTTCATCTGATTCGTGAGATCACACATCATGGAGATGTCAAGATCGACAAGATCATTTCAGATGATAACCTTGGATATCCGCTGACGAAAGCGATATCTCAACATAAGTATGAGCGACCCATACATAGTTCAGGTGTTGGACACTTAAGTGATTGGCTATAGGCCAAGTGGGAGATTGTTGGACAATTATGACCCATAACATCACTATTTATAAAAGACATGGTGTTCTTTGTACAAATTAACTATGTGATAAAATAAATTGCTCTTTTATCATTTTTGTAATTGGATTACTTGGATATATAAATGATAAAAGTCCATATGATTAGTACCGGATTAATAACATATGAAAAAATATTAATCCATAAAAGGTTTAATCATTAAATATCCCTAGTCGTAGTATTATCGAGACTGAACATCGATAATGTGGAATAAGCTAGTATTACACTTGTGCGCGTTATGGAAGCTTAACATCATAGTTCTCATATATTTAAGTATTGGATACTTATGCAAGTGTGATAGGAGGTTCTGTTAGCCTTTGGACCGGGAACAGCTTCGCTCTGGATAGACCCCTCTGAGTCTCATTGGTATTATGACTATGTGTCTATGGGAATCCGAATCAGGGTAGGTGTATGTGGTCTTAACCTGAGACTTGCATCGCTAAAACTTGTTACAATTAGTATACTTTGGTTTTGATCGTCCAAAGCTTTAACAGGTTCTGTGTACGCCTCTTCTGGGTATACTGAGAATCGTAGTGTATTGGGTGTGATGTCAAGATGGAAGTATCACTTCAGTCATATGGAGATGATGATCATGCAAGGATACATAAATAGTACTCTTAAATGCTATAACTATCGGGATAGTATGACTAGGTCATGATTATTCAATTACAAAGACTAGTTGCTAGTGATCCGATATATGTTTCGTACGGGGCAGACACAATTCCAGCCCCAGGCCTAATATGTGACATCTGATACTGGATCGTAATACGCAATACTTAGTATACTACGCCAGATAAAAATTATATTTTCCTCGTTGAATATTTCTGGAAAATTGGGTAGGCACGGTGCTTTTCTAGAAGCCAACCATGTCTTGTAAATTGGTAAGAATGTGGTACAGGGTACGCACGTGTTCGGATAGTCCGACAACCGGATTTACTGCCAACATATTCAGGAATCTCTTAGGTCGCTTCCCAAAGATTCACCGATGACATTTGAATCGAACAAAATTAATCTAGGATTAATTATGAGAGAGAAAATAAATCTGGGATTAATTACGGCAAGAATTAATCTGGGATTAATTAACAGAGAGAAAATTAATCTTGGATTAATTTGAAATTAATCGGTAAAATAAATTTAATAGTTAAATTTGATTTTTCTATTTAATTTATTTATTTGGGCTAAAATAATATATTGGATATATTAATTGAAATCGGATTTCAATACGGAATTAAAATTAGATTTTAATTCAAGCGAATGAATTAATTTAGAATTAATTCGTAAGCGAATTCCGTAATAAATTTGCGAGACATTATTATTTGATTAAATTGGATTTAATTACGTTGCGACGAAAAATTCGTTTAATCGGATTAAACGAAACCGGGCCCAAATTCATGTTGTGTGTGCCAACCAAATTTTGAATTTAAATTGGGTGGGACCCACTACTCACATCACTTGTCAAAGGTGATGGTGGTAGTTGGTTAAAGTAAATGGTTTTCACAAAACCACTTACTTTTAACCAAATTGGTTTTGGAAACCAAATATAACACACACTTGTTATTGAAACAACTAACTATTCACTCTCTCACTCACATCTCTCTCTTGGCCGAAAATATGCAACTCTTGGAGGGCAATTTTTCTTTCAGTTTTTGTTCTTACTAGCACATAAGGAGTTAATTTAAGGTGGTAGAGAAACTCACCCAAGTGTTGGAAACACTCTACAAAGGCTTGGAGCTTCTTCAACATCCATAAAAGTTTTGAACTTCCACCAACCAATGTAAGTTTTCCTCAACTTTCTTTGGTAATTTTCACCACAAATCACGCTTAGAGATCCGGTGGCATGTCTAGGACACTAACATTGGTATGTTTACCTAATGCAGCACAAGTCAGATACATTTGAAAAGTTCAAAGAGTATCGTGCTGAGGTTGAGAACCAGTTAGGTAAAAGCATCAAAATTCTGCGATCAGATCGCGGAAGAGAATACCTTGATAGAGATGTCGATGAATTCTTAGTTGAGCATGGAATTGTTTCACAGCTCACAGCACCTGGAACACCACAACAAAACGGTGTTGTAGAAAGAAGAAATCGAACTCTACTAGACATGATAAGATCAATATTTAGTTATAGCACTCTACCTAGTTCATTTTGTGATTGCATTGGAAATGAAAATGTATATCTTGAATGTAGTTCATTCTCTGATCCTAAGAATCCATTAGAGTTGTGGAATGGTTGTAAAGCTAGTTTGTGATATTTTCACATATGAGGGTGTCCAGCACATTTGCTAAAGAACAAGACTACTAAGTTGGAACTACGTTCACATGTGTGCCTATTTGTAGGCTACCCTAAGAAAACTAGGGGTGGATTCTTTTATAGTCTAGAAGATAATAAAGTATTTGTGTCGACAAATGATATATTTCTTGAAGAGGATTATATGAGAGAATTCAAATCTCGAAGTAAAGTGTTACTTGAGGAGTTACTTACTGGTATGATCAGTACACCATTATCAAATGTTGACAAAGACATAATACCTTCTACATCTGAGAGTCAGATACAAGTTTATCAGGGTATCATACCACCTACACATAGTAGGAGGGTTGTACGATAACCTGAACACTATCTAGGAAATGGAGAGGTGCAAGTTATTTCATCTTGTGATGGTATAGATGATCCATTGACCTATCGTAGTGCAATGGAAGATACTGCTAAAGAGGAATAACTCAAAGCCATGAACCTCGAGATGAAGTCTATGTACTCTAACTCAATCTGTGAACTTATAGACCAAACTGATGGATTAAAACCAATAGGTTGCAAGTGGATCTACAAGAGAAAAAGAGGACTAGATGGGAAGGTACAGACTTTCAAGGCTAGGCTAGTGGCAAAGGGTTATACCCAGAAAGATGAAGTTGACTATGAAGAGACTTTCTCGTTAGTAGCCATGCATAAATCCATCATGATTCTTCTTTGCATTGCTGCATATTATGATTATGAGATTTGGCAAATGGACGTCAAGACTGCATTCTTGAATGACAATCTTGATGAGAGTATCTATATGGTACAACCAAAAGAGTGCATAACCTAAGGTCAGGAGCAAAAAGTTTGCAAGTTACAAAGGTCCATTTATGGGCTTAAGCAAACATCTAGATCTTAGAATATAAGGTTTGATACTACGATCATATCTTATAACTTTGAGAAGAAATTCGATGAGTCTTGTGTCTACAAGTGTATCATTGATGGTAAGGTGATTTTCTTTGTGTTATACGTTGATGATATTTTACTCATTGGGAATGATGTAAAGATATTATGGACGTGAAAATCTAGCTACCTAACCAATTCCAAATGAAAGATTTGGAGAGACAAGTTATGTACTTGCGATCCAGATCATTAGGGATAGTAAGAAATTACTGTTAGCAATGTGTCAAGCATCCTATATCGACAAGATTCTTGTGCGATTTAGTATGAAAAATTCCAAGAAATGAAATTTACCTTTCAGACATGGAATTCATTTTTCTAAGGAACTGTCTCCTAAGACACCTCAAGTAGTTGAGGAGATGAGACATATTCCATATGCTTCAGCAGTTGGAAGTCTTATGTATGCCATGTTATGCACAAGACCAGCCATCTGTTTTGCAGTGGGAGTAGTCAGTAGGTTTCAATCCAACCCAGGATTAGATAATTGGGTAGCGGTCAAATATATTCTCAAGTATCGTAGGAGAACGAGAAATTATATGCTTGTATATTCTAGTAAGGATATGATCCTGATAGGATATACTGACTCTGATTTTCAAACGGATGTCGATTATAGGAAATCAACATCTGGATCAGTTTTCACCCTAGATGGTGAGGCTATAGTATGGATGACCATAAATCAATCTTGTATTGCTGACTCCACCATTGAGGCTGAATATGTAGCAACTTGTGAAGCAGCTAAGGAAGCAGTCTAGCTCCGTAAGTTCTTAGCAGATCTGGAAGCTGTTCCAGATATGGATAAACCACTCACACTTTATTACAATAATAGTGGTGCAGTGGAGAATTCCAAAGAACCAGGAAGCCACAAGAGGGGTAAGCATATTGAGAGAAAATATCACCTCATAAGGGAGATAGTGCAGAGAAGAGATATCACTGTCACACAGATTCCATCCACAGACAACCTGGCTGATCCTTTTACAAATACCTTAGTGGCTAATATTTTTGAAGGTCACCTAAAGGGTTTAGGATTACATGACATGTCCCATTTGCTCTAGTCCAAGTAGGAGAATGTTGGGATATATGCCCTAGAGATTCATGTATTGTAAACGAAATTGATTATTGTAATAATAAAAAATGCATTATTCATTTATCAAAGTTGTTTGATTTAGATCACATATTGTCTAATTGTCTTGTTACCTTGATTACTCTTGTATTTTCAGACTTTGTGTATGTTTGATGCACGAGAGGATTTAAGTATGAAGTTATTAATCTAAATAATCCTTAGAGAGCAAACAAAGATGGTGCTTTGTTTGTGGTTTATCTATAGCTGCGGTTCATTCTATATTTGTATGACGACCTTGATCCGAGATCGTTCATATAGTGACAATGGAATAGAGGCACCTTGTATGATGAGATCATATAGGACTGGACTTAGATAAATATGAATTTATTTTAATATCTGTTAATCGAAGAAATTCATTTTATCTTCTAGATGGTCATATATGGTTTCGATCTTTATCCTGAGTGTACTACGTACTCCTGTATGGTAGGCTATGTCATTTGATTTACTATGGTGAGGTCGGTGTTGCATTCTTGTGTTGGACAATTATGACCCATAGCGTTACTATTTGTAAATATCATTGTGTTGTTGTACAAATTAACTATGTGACAAAGGAGATTGCACTCTTATCATTTGTGATTAGATCACCTAGATGTATAAATGATGAGAGGTCTCTATGATTTGTTCCTGGATGGAGAATGATATGAGACAGTATCAGTCCACGAAGAATAAATCATTAAATATCCCTAGTCAGAGCATTGTCAAGATTGGACATCGATAAATGCGTAAAAGACTAGTATTACAGTTGTGCGCGTTGTGAGGGCACAACGGCATAGTTCTCATATATTTGGGTATATGATACGCATGCAAGTGTAATAGGAGGTTGTGTTTTACCGATGGTACGGGAAACAGCTTCGCTCTGGATAGACCCCCTCGGAATTCCATTGGTAGTATGACTATGTGTCTATGAAAGTCCGAAATCAGGGTAGGTGTATTTGGTCTTAACCTGAGACTTGAACCGCTAATACTTGCGACAATCAATATACTTTGGTTGAGGTCGTCCAGGGCTTTAACAGGTTCTGTGTACGCCAATACTGGGTATATTGAGAATCGTAGTATGTTGGGAGTGATGTCAAGATGAAAGTGTCACTCCAGTCATATGAAGATGATGGTCACGTAGGATACGGTACTAGTACTCTTAAGTACTACAGTCATCGGGATAATATGACTAGGTCATAGTTATCCGATTATAGAGACTAGTTACCAGACATCCGACATGTGCTTCGTACGGGGCATAGACAATTCCAGCCCCAGGCCTAGCACGTGATCATCCGATACTGGACAGAAATACGCAATACTATGTATACTACGCCTGATACAGATCCTTTATTCCTGTAAGGATATTTCCAGAGAATTGGGTAGGCATGACGCTTTGCTAGAGGCCACCTTGTCTTGTAAATCGGTATAAACGTGGTACGAGGTACTTACGTGTTCGGATAGTCTGACGACCGAATTTACTGCCAACATATCCGGGGATCTCATGGGTCGCTTCCCAAAGATTCAACGATGACATATGACTCGCACTCTAAATTAATCTGGGATTAATTAGATGAGAGAGAATTAATCTGGGATTAATTGCGGAGATATTTTATCTGGGATAAAATATCAATTAAAGAGAGATAACGATTAATTTGGAATTAATCGATTAATTAATAAATTTTATATATTAAACTAAATAAGATTTCGACGCGGAAGTAAAATTAGATTTTAATTCGGGCGAACGAATTAATTTAGAATTAAATCGTTAGCGATGTGAATAGTGATTTCGCTAGGCGTAATCATTTAATTACGATGCAATGGAAAATTCATTAATTTGGAATTAGCGAACCCGAGCCCGAGATTATTTACGAGCACATTCGCATTTCGAATTCGAGTGCGGCACGTCAAATCAAGCGTCAAATCGCTAGTCGCATCAAGCGTCAAATCACAAGTCACTTTGAGTGATGTGACTTGACAACTTGATGGATTGAGTAATGTGAGTGGTTGAGGCTTTAATGGTTTGACTTTAAAAGCCAAATTCAAATGAAATTCATTTGAAATTCAAATGTGTGTATATAATACACAAATTTGGAAACCAAACACAACATTCTCTCTTCCTTTCATCTCACGCCCAAAGGGCTCCAAAAGCTCACTGGTTTTGTTCCAAAATCGTGACAGTGGGAAGTATAGAGTTGGATTTTGTGGCAAAAATTGCAAGTGCTAGCACACTACGAGATATGAGAATGTGATAGGGAAGTTCACCCATGAGCCGGGAACCGTTCGACGAAGCTCGGAGCTTGACGAAGGAGCTCCAAAGGCCGGAACCAGTGGACTATTTTTGTGCACTGCCGAATGCAGTTCAAGGAGGAAGAAAATGATTTTGTTGCCTCCGTGTCGCTCAACCAAACGATGTGAGTATTCCGCAACTTCCCCGATTGTTATTCACACTTGATTCATGTTTATAATTGATCTTAGGACCTTAATAGAAACCAACAATAGTATCATAGCAAGGTTTGAGCATGAAATCAACTTAGGGTAAAATTTGGGCAAATTGATTTTGAGCATGAATTTGTGAAATTGGATGAATGAATATGCTTAAATGTGTTTGAATTGAAGATTTATTGGATCAATTTCATGAAATTGTGATTGGATCATTTTTCCCCAAAATTCTATGTTGGCCGAATGTAGAGTTGCCCTATTAGTCTTGGTATTTTGATTTGATGATTCATTGGATGAGTTAAAATCATTCGGGAATGTTGATTTATGTCGATTGTGGAATTAATTGGATTGAATTCGAATCGGACAAAATTCCCCTCACTTGGCCGAGACTTGTAGCATGTAAATTGGGTTTGATTTTAATCAAAATGTGTTGGACATGTGATGATGTAAATGAGCATGATTAGTTATGTTAATTAATGTTTTAGAAATATTAATTGGGTAATTAATTGTGTAATGCACTTTATGTAATTAAATTGTGAAATTGGGTTTTGTGATTTAATTATAATTGGGCCTTAAAATTGGATTTGGGATTTTGTGTTGTAATTGGGCTTTATTGTACAAAGTTGGGTTTAGGCCAAATGGATTGGATCCAATTGGGCCCAAAACCGCCACCATAAAGCCCAAATGCGACTTAATGAACCTTTAAAGTTTAATTGGGCCTAATGGGCCAAGATTGATTTCTAGGCTTATGGGGTAACTCCCGGATTGGATTTTGGTTATTCGGTTTGACCCGAGTTGACCAAAAGTCCACGCCTCAAGAAATTAATTAAAAGCCCATTGGACTTTAATTAAATTGACGTTGGACGTTAATCGGGCTTTGAGACCCGTTACGATTAAATTTGAAATTTAAGTCGTAAAAATTCATTATTAAAGTGTAATGTTTAATTTGGAATTAAATAATGAATTAGAATTAAATGCATATTGGATTGGATTTAATAATGTAGTTTAATTTAATTCGAGAATTAGTACTTTGAGTACTTATTCGCAAAAATGAGTTTGACTCGCGCAAAATCAAATCGTTGTTTGAATATTGGATGATCACTAATTATCAGATTAATTAATTTGATTATATTGATTGATAACATGATTGTGTGAATACATGGTTGCGATGCATGAATAATGTATATCGGATAGATATTAGATGGGTGGGACAATTTTTGAAATTGTTGTAATAAATTTGATTTATTAAATTGGACCTGCGTGTCCAGCCTTATTACCTCTCTATTCTTTGTATTCTCTTCTCACATATTCCCCTCAATGTAAATGAGGTTTCTTTAGAAGTGTAGTGTAACGGGTAGAAGTAAATACATGTGCTAACGGGAGAGAGAAAGGGAGAGATTTGATCTAGGATCAATGTGTAAAGTATCCATCCGCATATCATTATTATTTTATTATACGCGCTTTATTATGTGTTTAGAATGCATGCTTAAGGGTGTATGATGATGAGACCTTAACAAAGATAATAAATTGGTTGCCAATTTACACTCGAAAAAACCTCGCTCAATATTAAGCGTTTTTCCTTCCATTGAGTGATTCTTACTCAAGATCTAAGATGACATTGGTTTGTTGGCCAAAGTCAAGGCCTTTGTCTGTCGAGGATGTGTTTGAATCACGAAGACTTTGTTCCATATCAGTGTCTTGTCCAAGTTGTGGTTTGTTGGCCAAAGTCAAGACCACTTCTTATCCATCGACATTGATTACGAAGCTTTCCATGGTCAATGGGTCGCGCTTGACTGGGATCACTAAGTTTGTTGTGCCAAAGCCAAGGCTTAGATGATTCAGAGGAAAAAGGTTAGGTAATACATTGGATGTATTTGCATATATAAGATTTATGTTTCAGACTTGGATGTCCCCCTACCGGATCTAGGAATTGGATTGGATCCAATCGATCTTAGAGATCTACCTAGTTAATTATCATACAATTTGTTGGCCAAAGTCAAGATTGTGTGATATTTAACGGGATCCTAGCCCACTAAGAAACGCAGTTTCCCAAGTACTCGACAGAGGGTTAGAGGCTCGCCGAAAAATAGTGGGAGGCAATAATTGAATTTTCAATACTCGTTCAATTACCTGCCATACGCCCTCAAACAAATATCATTTGTCGTTATAAATTAAATGTTAGTTGAACTAATATTTAAAATGTTGTTTTAATAAATAGTTGGACTATATATTCAAACTATTCATTTATAGTTGATTTTATAATTGGATTATGGTAATCAATATAATTGATTTTAATCTATAAAATTATAGTTGATTAAATAGTTGGACTATTGTAATCATTATAATAAATAGTACCTAAATCGTTGATTAAATAGTTGGACTATTAAAATCAAGATAAATTGAAAGATTGACGTTTAATACATAATCCTAGGGAAAATGTGTTTAAATGATTTAATTTTCAAATTGGGAATAATTTCAGGATGGTCCTGGAAAAATAAATAAATTATTTTATTTGATAAAATAACATATTATGCCTAAGCCCGGAGTTAAGCAAATAGTAGAGCATAATCTTTGGAAGATTATGTAATGATAACTTAAGTGCTTAATCCATTATACTTACCGCAGTAGACTCCTTAATTTCTGAATCAGAACTAAGGATTAGATCCTTAAAGTATGATAAAGAAATTGAAGGATCTTCAAAGATCTATTTTAGATTTTAGAAGTACTAATATTGCAATAGTAAACTCTTGGAGAGTTAATGACTATTCTCAAGGAGATAAAGTCAAAGTTTGTAATTAGGCAAGTAGCGGTAGTCGTACTTTATTTCGATATTCTAGAAGGTCGAGACTAGGCCAAAGGCTTCTGGAGTATTGAAATAGGAAAAGGAAAAATCATTATAATTTTTTTAGGAAGATAAAAAGACATATCCCAAAATGTCTGCCTTAATGTGGCAAACGGGATCGCGGAAGCGTGACTGCCGTTTGGACAAAGCAGACATGAAGGAATTGAAGAACGAGCAAGGCTCTAACTTCAAATATGTTTGTCATAAATATATTCACTACTAGTATTAAAATTGGATTTTAGATACTTAGTGTGATATATATGTATTGATGTTCAGAATCTGTTTTGAACATGATACTGACTTCAATAGAGATTTAATCTGCGAATTGGAAATGGGACGAAAGTCACTGTTTTAACCGTAGATACCTAAGTTTAGGAACTACCTTCGGGTGTGTACCTAAATTTGGGAATTGTTATAATGTAACTAGTTTGACTAGAAACATTATCTCCATATCAGTGTTTAACCCGCTGCGGGTGAACCTTTATATTCTAGAACACAAAAGTGTTTTATTATATAAAGATGATATTGAGATAAACACATTAGATGTGAATAACATTATTTATATTTTGAATATAAATAAAATCTCAAACGTATAACATGACAAACAATAGCTCGTACTGATTTGATGAGAAGAAACTAATTGTGGTATCGTTGTCTGTGACACAATTAAACAAGACTCGTATATCCGCACTTTTGAAGAGTGGAAACTATGACTGATTTGATTCTATTCAAATAAGTCTACGAATCTAGTTTATTGGGCAAAGTTCCTAAAACACCTTTACTTGGTAAAAGTGTAAATGTGATGAGTGGTAAAACTATCACTATTTCCCACTCATTTAACTTAATATTTTGTATAGTTTCTTGAGTTTTATGAATATTTTGATGTTTTTGTGTTATTTTGTAGATAAATAAAGTTTCAGGACATTCTGGAGGTGGTTTGGAGCAAAACTGTGAAATTTGGTGAAATTTGGCAAAAAGGGTATTTTGGTAATTTTGGACGTCCCGACACAAATTTTGGTAATTTTGGGCATCCCGACACCGAAATAAAGTTTCAGGACATTCTGGAGGTGATTTGGAGCAAAACTGTGAAATTTGGCAAAAAGGGTATTTTGGTAATTTTTGAGCGTCCCGACACCGAGGGTATTTTGGTAATTGCACCACCATGCCACATGTCAAAGATTCAACGAGCCGTCATTTTTAGCACACCATGCCACGTGTCGAAAATTCAGCGATCCAAAAAAAAAATAGTAAAAAAATAAAAATCAGAAAAATAATAAAAAAATAAAAATCAGAAAAATAATAATAAAAAATTAGATTTTTTTGCCTATAAATAGATTTTGAATTTTTAGTTTCAAATGTACCTCTTCCTCAGAAATCCTTATAAATAAATTGAGAGTTCTTCATATTTTCTTCTTTTATTCAGTTTTATTTACGCTTTGTAGTAGTAATTCTATCCATCCATGAGGGGGTAACGTCTCTATGCTGAGGTAATATGGTAATACTTTTAATTTTGCTATTTAGATTAATCTCCCTTAAAATATAATATATAAACTATTTAAAATCTGAATTAATAAAAAGATACCGCCATTCTAGGTCGGTTGGTTATTCAATTTAAACTAGTTAAACCTGACTTAATGAGGATACTGCCATTCTAGGTCGGTTGGTTTAAGTTTATATTTCTGTTCCGCCTTATGGCTGGTATATTTGAATTTGACTTAATCAGGTTACTGCCATTCCGGACGGTTGGTTTAAAATATCACAAGATTATATATATTATTATTTTATGGGAGATATCTAAATAGTGAATAGTAAAAGTTAATTCCTTTTACCTTAGCATTTCTTTTTATTACTTTTCAGTAATTTCATTTTATGTCTTTTAAAGTTTATATCAGCTTAGTTATGTGTTGTAACTAAGTTAAATATCTAGGGTTGTGATAAAATCTAATATCACCGGATTTAAAAAGGGTTAGATTATAGTTTGGGTAATTAAAGAGTTATTTGTTGAGTCATAATCTTAATGCTTTTTATTAACTGGTCACTAATAAAATTGATTAGGTAAACTTAAAATGAACTAGACATAGGGATTTTAAGTTTAAGACCTTAGTCTCAACAACCCACGATCTTCCTTAAGGATAGATAACCCTTTAATAGATTTCCTTACAGGATAGACATATACCTATCGGGCGGGGGTAATCAATAATTGGAATTCAATCTTAATGAATCTAGGTAATTTAATTGACATAGACATATGGTTCAATTTGATTATTCTAGGTATTTGTAAATGACCATCGGAAGAGGCTTTTACATAATGTAGTGTTCCAGATTAATAATTCAATATTTTACCTAACTATGATATAATCACTTCATCTTTTAAAAGATATTAGAAAGATTCGCAACCCTAGATCTTTGAGTCTTTTTATTTTCCTTAGTATTTTCTTTTGTCTTTTTATTTATTTAGCAAATCTTCAAAGCAAATCATTTCAAGCAATCAATTCCCTTCTCCCTATAATTAGATATCTGTAAATAAATAGTATCAACAATTAATAACAACAGTAGGAATTAAGTCCTCGTGGGATCGATATTTTTATACTACTTGAACGATACGTGCGCTTGCATTATACGTGTGTGTTTACGCCGGTCAAGTTTTTGGCGCTGTTGCCGGGGACTTATATTTCTTGAGTTATTAATTTTGAAGCTATCTAATTTACTTGTATCTAATTTTCTTTATTATTATCTGTACTTTTTATTTCTCTCTTTTTTTTTCAGGTTATTAAAAAAAATGGAATATTTTGAAACATTACGAGCTTTACTAGAAAAAGATACATCCCAAATCCAGGAGCAACAATCTAGTTTTCTGAGGCCTGTTATCCAGCCCAACAACTATCACTGGAAGCCAGAACCAAACAACACTACATTTGCTCATCAGAATGAAATGGGGAGATGTGTAATATGTGATGGTAACCACTCGAGCGATCAATGTATATACCTTTCAGAGTGGCAGAATTATTGGAATCATTCAAGGTATGTAGAATCATCACATTTTACATCTTATCCACCATCTATCTACGATCTTCATCAAAAACCAGATCCATCAGAAGAAGATCAGTTGATTCACATGCTCAAAAATTTGTTCGAGGAACGAGGAGCTCAATTTGATGTACAAATTCAGAGTCAAGCGGCGTCTATACAAAGGATGACAGATCTAGTTAGACAATTAACAGAGAACCTGAATCACATATCTCACGGAGCAAATTCAAATAATATTGAAGAAGCCTTCGAATATCCTGAGATTCATCATGACATCATAACAGAGGACGAGGCTGAACAATATCAAGAATCAGGGGTATCAGTTCAGGAGCCTGCACCAACAAAGTCTCAATTTGATTTTTATTATTCTGACTCTGACGATGATGAAGAAGCTGAGCTTTTTGTACAAACTGCACCAACAAGGAAGGATGAAACTTTCCATCCTCAGAATGAAGATCTTGGAGCATGCTTTGCTACGATGTTTGAAGAAGATCTTCCTAAACCATCCATTCCAGTCATATCAGAGGATGAAGACCTAAAATCTGACATTTCTTTTCATCCTCAAGTTGACAATTTTGAAAAATGTATTTCACAGATGACAGATGAAGAGCTGAATACAGAGATCCTAAAATTCATCTGTGAAGAAAAGGTGGAGCAAGAAGCAGAGCAAATGGAGGAGCAAATGGCTGACCAAATTGAAAATCCAGAGCATTCAGGAGAAACATCGATGTATCGGGGAGTACAAATCAGAGATATCACCAAGAAGCTTGACAGAATGGAACTTCCATTCCAAGTCAAGCACCATACAAGACCTCATGATTTCTCTTCTTTTTTCAGGAATCACTGGAGCAACAAAGATTAAAAAGGTGGCACAAGCATTGAATGAGACAAAACTCTTTTTGCCACTTTACCGTTGGAAGAGACCCTTCAAAAGCAACGCACATGGGAATGTCTTTAATCGGACATCCAAAACGACGCTGAAACTGCCTGATAGATGGATTTCAGTCACGTCTGGCTGAAGACGAAAAATTTAGCGCTAGCAGGGAGGCAACCCATGCAATTTGTTATAATTTCTATTTTATTTTATGTATACATGTTGTAGAGTTTTTAATTTTGTGTGTTATTTTTGTAGGAAAAGCACAAACGGAGCATTTTAAGACAGAAGGAATGGTGTTTGGCAAGAATAAGAGATAATTCATTAGCGATGGCTGAGTAAGGAATGAAATCTTGAGACACATCATAATGGATTTATATACCAAACGAGTGGCGTATTGCGTACACAATTCTGTTGCCTTAATTATTGCTTTGATTTGCTTTTCTTTTGTTATTTTCTTTATTTTCGTAGACAGGATCCATACTTTTTGACCTTTCACGATTTCTTTTTTTTATTTTGCTAACAAGCTTCCTTTGGAAGATACTAGTGCTATTATTACTCACCATTTTTCAGGTACTATAAATTCAGCCCGTCATTGCACCTTTGGAGGCATTCAGAGTTAAGAAAGAAATACATAAAAAAGGAAGCCACTTCAAGAAGACGAGTTGAAAACATCTGTGTGTTTTGCGATAGTAGTGTTGGTACTAAACCACAATACATAGAAGCAGCACAAGAATTGGGTCGAGTCTTAGCTGTAAGGAATATGCACTTAGTATATGGCGGAGACAAATTTTGGATTAATGGGGATTGTTTCAAGGCCGTACAGGAAGGAGGCAGTCATGTTTTTGGAATCATCCCAAAACCCTTGGCAGATGCAAATCTTATTGAACCATCAAACGGAGAGGAACTGATCGTGCCAGGTATGTCTGAACGACTGGTAGAAATGATTAATCGTGCTCATGCTTTTATTGCTTTGCCAGGTGGCTTAGGCACACTGGAGGAAATTTTTATAGTGTTATCTTGGGCAAACTTGAACATACACCAGAAACCGATTGGGCTGTTTAACGTTGATGGATTTTATGATTTTCTTTGTGTGTTTCTTGATGATGCCCGGAGAAATGGGTTCGTGTCAAAACCTATGAAAGAACTCCTCTATACTGCCAGAACTGCTCCGGATCTAATAGACCAACTCTTAGCCCATTAACCACAAGTTGACCCTGTCATTTCAAAGATAAATTGGTCTGAGGACGATCATGGTAAAAAGCGTCGAATAAATCTGGATCTTAACCTTTAATTTTCTTGTAGTAATTCAGCTAACTAGGTACTATCTTCTAAACTCTTCTTCTACTGTTTAAGACATTGGGGACAATGTCTCATTTAGGTTTGGGGGTGAGGAATAGTTAATAGTATCTTGTTTATAGTTTGTGTTTTTATTTTTAGTCCAAAATATTTCGAAAAATACAAAAAAATTAAAAAATTAATAAAAACAAAGGGCATATTTAAAGCTAGGTGATGGTTTGGTGTCTTCCTTCACTCACTACCTTTCTATAAGGAAAAGCTGTGAAGGCACCTAGATAATCATTCACTTGTAGCGTGTTGTGACAGACTAGTTTGGAGGACTCGTTGTTTATTCCTGACACCAAGCGATAAGAGCGTAAGGGGCTAGGGTACTTAAGTGAGCCTCGCTCCACCCTCCCTCTGGGGAATCTACAACGAGAAGTCCATTCGACAGTTAGTCACACACCATAAACTCGTTGGCACGTACCATAAGGTATAAAAAAGGTGCGTTCACTTGGTCGCTTGAACCCTTGAGTGGGGAGTCCTAGTTGTGAACAATCCTTCGTCAGCGAGAGCCTTTGATTAAACTTCTAAAAATACATGTAAATTATAGCTATATGACCAGTAGAAATGTTTAGTTGTTATGTTGACTAAAAAAATGAAATTGGTAAGAAATAGCTATGTAAGGAATTTCCACTCCTGAGACGTATTTCAAACCTAATTCAAAACAAGTTAATTTTTGTTTATTCACTTTTGAATTATTTAATCTGTAAATTCTCCATAAAACTGACTAAAATGGATCTTCATATACTTAGTTGGCAGATATTATCAACATACATGGTAACATACCGACATAGGATAAAATTGAAAAGATTGAATATTCAGTGCTATAGTTTAATTGGAGAAACATCTCAAAAAGTGATGGAATAAAAAAAAACAAAACGAGATCCGAGTTATTAAGTCTGTAAGGGTGTTTTAACACCTAGTGCCCTAAAACCAACTGGTTTGGGAGTCATTAGCCCAAAGCTCGTTACATGGATAAAAAATGATGAAATAAATAATAAATATATATATATATATATATATATATATCTGAAGTCTGAGTAATTAAGTCATTAGGGGTGTCTTAACACCTGATGCCCTAAAGCCAACTGGTTTGGGAGCCACCGACCTAAAGCTCGCTACATAGATGGAAGATATTGTATATAAATAAAAAATAGAGAAAAAAATCAAAGAAAAAATTCAGAAAAATCAGAAAATTTATTCCATTACTACAAAAGATGTGAATTCTGATAAAACTTTAGGACAAAAATATTACTCTCTTATCAACTGCACTTATGACTGTTATGGGCAAAATGAGTTGTTTAATATTTTGTTGACTATGTATATAGAGAATGGTAAAAATATCGGAGAATTTACTTATTCAGTAATTTAGAATGAAACAAAACAACTAGTAACTTGGAGTAGAAGTTTCACATGATTAGTCACTAACTCCTTTATTCTCTTTTCTTTTGTCTTTTTGCTTTTGTGTGCATTAGTTTCACTACATTTTTACTTTTATAAAATGTTTGTGGGTATCATTGCTGTAAACCCTCACGAGACTACAACTCGTCCACTAGGGACACCTAGGGGTTTAAAGGCTTGTTGCATATGCTAAATGCAATCGTGATCCCTACGAAAGTGGCTTAGTTAAATTTTATTATGTTATTTTATTTTGCTCGAGGACTAGCAAAATGTTAGGTTTGGGGGTGTGATGAGTGGTAAAACTATCACTATTTCCCACTCATTTAACTTAATATTTTGTATAGTTTCTTGAGTTTTATGAATATTTTGATGTGTTTTGTGTTATTTTGTAGATAAATAAAGTTTCAGGACATTCTGGAGGTGGTTTGGAGCAAAACTGTGAAATTTGGTGAAATTTGGCAAAAAGGGTATTTTGGTAATTTTGGACGTCCCGACACAAATTTTGGTAATTTTGGGCATTCCGACACCGAAATAAAGTTTCAGGACATTTTGGAGGTGATTTGGAGCAAAACTGTGAAATTTGGCAAAAAGGGTATTTTGGTAATTTTTGGGCGTCCCGACACCGAGGGTATTTTGGTAATTGCACCACCATGCCACATGTCAAAGATTCAACGAGCCGTCATTTTTAGCACACCATGCCACGTGTCGAAAATTCAGCGATCCAAAAAAAAAATAGTAAAAAAATAAAAATCAGAAAAATAATAATAAAAATTAGATTTTTTTGCCTATAAATAGATTTCGAATTTTTAGTTTCAATGTACCTCTTCCTCTGAAATCCTTATAAATAAATTGAGAGTTCTTCATATTTTCTTCTTTTATTCAGTTTTATTTACGCTTTGTAGTAGTAATTCTTCTATCCACCATGAGGGTAACGTCTCTATGCTGAGGTAATATGGTAATACTTTTACTTTTTCTATTTAGATTAATCTCCCTTAAGATATAATATATAAACTATTTAAAATCTGAATTAATAAAAAGATACCGCCATTCTAGGTCGGTTGGTTATTCAATTTAAACTGGTTAAACCTGACTTAATGAGGATACTGCCATTCTAGGTCGGTTGGTTTAAGTTTATATTTCTGTTCCGCCTTATGGCTGGTATATTTGAATTTGACTTAATCAGGATACCGCCATTCCGGACGGTTGGTTTAAAATATCACAAGATTATATATATTATTATTTTATGGGAGATATCTAAATAGTGAATAGTAAAAGTTAATTCCTTTTACCTTAGCATTTCTTTTTTTACTTTTCAGTAATTTCATTTTATGTCTTTTAAAGTTTATATCAGCTTAGTTATGTGTTGTAACTAAGTTAAATATCTAGGGTTGTGATAAAATCTAATATCACCGGATTTAAAAAGGGTTAGATTATAGTTTGGGTAATTAAAGAGTTATTTGTTGAGTCATAATCTTAATGCTTTTTATTAACTGATCACTAATAAAATTGATTAGGTAAACTTAAAATGAACTAGACATAGGGATTTTAAGTTTAAGACCTTAGTCTCAACAACCCACGATCTTCTTTAAGGATAGATAACCCTTTAATAGATTTCCTTACATGATAGACATATATACCTGTCGGGCGGGGTAATCAATAATTGGAATTCAATCTTAATGAATCTAGGTAATTTAATTGACATAGACATATGGTTCAATTTGATTATTCTAGGTATTTGTAAATGACCATCGGAAGAGGCTTTTACATAATGTAGTGTTCCAGATTAATAATTCAATATTTTACCTAACTATGATATAATCACTTCATCTTTAAAAGATATTAGAAAGATTCGCAACCCTAGATCTTTGAGTCTTTTTATTTTCCTTAGTATTTTCTTTTGTCTTTTATTTATTTAGCAATCTTCAAAGCAAATCATTTCAAGCAATCAATTCCCTTCTCCCTAGAATTAGATATCTGTAAATAAATAGTATCAACAATTAATAACAACAGTAGGAATTAAGTCCTCGTGGGATCGATATTTTTATACTACTTGAACGATACGTGCGCTTGCGTTATACGTGTGTGTTTACGCCGGTCAAAATGCCACCGATCTGTCAGCCCTAGTTCATAGTGAAGCAAGTGGGCCCATGTCTAGCTAGGCTAGATATGGATATAAATATTTCGTGACATTACGGATGTGGCATCTCGTAATGGTTATGTGTTTCTTTTGAAGAACACAAATCAGAAACTTTTAAAGTTTCGACACAAAATACACAAACAGATAGGCTAAAGTATTAAATCATCATGGTTAGACCATAATAAAAATACTTAAGCAATAAGTTTCTTACATAATTGAAAGAGTATAGTATTCTTTCAAATGAGGACTCCTCCCGGAACACGTCATCCTGACGGTGTGTCCGAAATGAATAACCAAATTATGTTAGATATGATAAAGTTAATCATGAGTCGCTCTGAGCTACCATTTCCTTCAACGGATACGCATAAACAGTGCAAGAACTTATTTAGAATAAAGTTCCATTAAAATCTGTTTGACAGATTTCATATTAGATATTAACAGGAAAGAAACCGGGTTTCACACTTTCGATAATTTGGGTATGCTAGGCATATGTTTGGATGATACCAAACTAAAACCCAAATTGGATAAGTGCCAATTGTAGGTTATCCTAGGGACACCATAAGATTGTACTTATACAACTCACGAGAGAACAATTAGATTGTTGCTCACCATGCGGGTTTCCTAAGAGGAATACCGATATGTAGTGGTAAGTGGGAGGATAGTAAAACTCGATGAAAATCGGAGTAATACTGTTCAAGGCACCGAATTTTAATGGAACATAAATAATTCATCAAGGATGAAACTATAACATTAATCTTCGAATACACAAGAACCACGTATGTCAGAGAGAGTCAGAAAACAACCTGGGGTATGGGTTTCTGATCTCACCTCGTAAAGATGTTAATCTTTTGAGGAATACCAACTGACTACGTATGAGGAAGTGATACAAGGTATCGACTCCCTATTATGGCAAAATGCCATATGATCCAAAATGGATTCCATGTATATCAACTTAGTTTGGATACTAGTTGATGTACCGCAAGGCATGGTGTCTATTGGTACTTATAAGTCTTCAAGGAAGACATACATAGATGGCAACATACCAACGTATAAAGCTAGGCTTTTAGCGGAAAGGTATCGTCATCAACATTGTGTTGATTATGATTCAACCTTTTACCTGTTGCCACGGTAAATCCATTTGGATAATGTTTGCTAAAGCTGCGTGTTTCATTTATGAAATATGTCAGCTTAACGGGAAAATCACTTTCCTGAAAAGGAAACCTTTTGGAGGATGTTTATAACATCCTGTCGGTTTTGTCGTACCAAAACTAGCAAACAATGTTTGCAGGTTGTTCGATCCATGTTTGGATTGAAGCAAGCATAGGTTCTTGGAATTGTCACTTTGATGTAATCATAATAGTTTATGATTTAATTCAAAATGAAATGATTCTTGTGTATATAAGAGGGTTAGTGGGAGCTCACTGACAGTGACTGTCCTATACAATAATGATAATATGTCATTTTTTGGAAATGATATTCCCATAAATAACAATCGGTGAAAGCTTGGCTTTCGAGAAAACTCTCCGAGAAAGTCATACATTGAAAAATGTACGTGACCTGGTGTCTCATACGCTTTGAGCATATGGATTCACAAACAGGCCAATTCGAGTGATAGTCACTGGATTGATGTTAAGAACATCCGTTAGTATCTTAGAGAACTAAGGATGCTGTCTTAGTCTATGAAGATGGAGAACTTGAAGTGACTGGGATCACTACTGCAAGTTTCCATACCGATAAAATGACTAAAAGTCGCAAACGGAACTATACAATTTGAATAACGGAACAGTGAGCTGGAAATCTTCCAAGCAAGATACTGTTACCGTATAAATAACAAATACGAGTTAATTGCTGCAGCTGAGGTTGCAATAGAAGCCTTCTGGGTCAATAAAAAAATCTAATTAGATTAGATATAGTTCTGTTAGCAGCTGAGCTAGGCGTCAGCACAGGCTAAAGAATTAATGGTCTTATCAACGATCCAGATACATACTTCGACTATTCATCAGATTCGTTCGGATCATACATCGTGGCGATGTGATGATCGAATAAATCGCATCAGATGATAATCATGCAAATCCGTTGATGAAAGCATTTCTCAGCAGTTTGAGCCAACAATACATAGTTCGAGTGACTGGCTATAGGTCAAGTGGGAGATTGTTGGACAATAATGACCCATAGCATCACTATTTGTACAGATCATTGTGTTGTTGTACAAATTAACTATGTGACAAATGAGATTGCACTCTTATCATTTGTGATTAGATCACCTAAATGTATAAATGATGAGAGGTCCCTATGATTTGTTCCTGAACGGAGAATGATATGAGACAGTATCAGTCCACGAAGGATAAATCATTAAATATCCCTATTCAGGGCATTGTCGAGATTGGACATCGATAAATACGTAAAAGACTAGTATTACACTTATGCGCGTTGTGAGGGCACAACATCATAGTTCTCATATATTTGGGTATAAGATACTCATGCAAGTGTAACTGGAGGTTGTGTTTTACCGATGGTACGAGAAA
The DNA here is from genome assembly GCA_019454045.1 of Zanthoxylum bungeanum. NCBI lineage: Eukaryota > Viridiplantae > Streptophyta > Magnoliopsida > Sapindales > Rutaceae > Zanthoxylum > Zanthoxylum bungeanum. The sequence goes on along the minus strand of SKCR01023442.1, from coordinate 132,382 downwards.
CAGCTTTGCTCTGGATAGACCCCCTCGGAATTCCATTGGTAGTATGACTATGTGTCTATGGAAGTCCGAATCAGGGTAGGTGTATTTGGTCTTAACCTGAGACTTGCACCGCTAATACTTGCGACAATCAATATACTTTGGTTGAGGTCGTCCAGGGCTTTAACAGGTTCTGTGTATGCCAATGCTGGGTATATTGAGAATCGTAGTGTGTTGGGTGTGATGTCAAGATGGAAGTGTCACTCCAGTCATATGGAGATGATGGTCACGTAGGATACGGTACTAGTACTCTTAAGTACTGCAGTCATCGGGATAATATGACTAGGTCATAGTTATCCGATTATAGAGACTAGTTACCAGACATCCGACATGTGCTTCGTACGGGGCAGACACAATTCCAGCCCCAGGCCTAGCACGTGATCATCCGATACTGGACAGAAATACGCAATACTACGTATACTACACCTGATACAGATCTTTTATTCCTGTAAGGATATTTCCGGAGAATTGGGTAGGCATGACGCTTTGCTAGAGGCCAACCTTGTTTTGTAAATCGGTATAAACATGGTACGAGGTACTTACGTGTTAGGATAGTCCGACGACCGAATTTACTGCCAACATATCCGGGGATCTCATGGGTCGCTTCCCAAAGATTCACCGATGATGTATGACTCGCACTCTTAATTAATCTGGGATTAATTAGATGAGAGAGAAAATTAATCTGAGATTAATTGCGGAGATATTTTATCTGGGATAAAATATCAATTAAAGAGAGATAACGATTAATTTGGAATTAATCGATTAATTAATATATTTGATATATTAAACGAAATTAGATTTCGACGGGGAATGAAAATTAGATTTTAATTCGGGCGAACGAATTAATTTAGAATTAAATCGTTAGTGATGGGAATAGTGATTTCGCTAGGCGTAATCATTTAATTACAACGCAACGGAAAATTCGTTAATTTGACATTAGTGAACCCGAGGCCGAGGTTATTTGTGAGCGCATTCGCATTTTGAATTCGAGTGCGGCACGTCAAATCAAGCGTCAAATCACAAGTCACTTTGAGTGATGTGACTTGACAACTTGATGGATTGAGTGATGTGAGTGGTTAGGGCTTTAATGGTTGACTTTAAAAGCCAAATTCAAGTGAAATTCATTTGAAATTCAAATGTGTGTATATAATACAAAAATTTGGAAACCAAACACAACATTCTCTCTTCCTCCCATCTCTCTCATCTCACGCCCAAGGGGCTCCAAAAGATCACTGGTTTTGTTCCAAAACAGTGACAGTGGGAAGCATAGAGTTGGATTTTTGTAGCAAAAATCGCAAGTGCTAGCACACTACGAGACATGCGAATGTGGTAGGAAAGTTCACCCATGAGCCGGGAACCATTCAACGAAGCTCGGAGCTTGACGAATGAGCTCCAAAGGCCGAAACAAGTGGACTATTTTTATGCATTGTCGAATGCAGTTCAAGGAGGAAGAAAATGATTTTGTTGCCTCCGCGTCGCTCAACCGATCGATGTGAGTATTCCGCAACTTCCCCGATTGTTATTCACACTTGATTCATGTTTATAATTGATATTGGGACCTTAATAGAAACCAACATCTTGACCAATAACTACATATTTTAGGGATATGGTTCGGTGTGTAGCTGAGAACGTTTTACATAGACATGGAATTACTCATTCTTACGAGAAGAAGAAGAATATCTCTCTTAAGAATTGATTCGGGACTTGAACAATTTGAACGCTCAACTTTTCTATTACGAATAGAAAGTTTTATATTCATAATTTTTATGAATTAATTGTTCATTATAGAATCAATAGTCCTTAAGAGACAAAATATTTAGAGAGGTTTAACGGACTTATGACCCGGCTCTATTGATGAGATATTCATGAAGGGCTATATCCATATGTAACGACTATATCGATGGACACCGAAGTTGTTCGGCTTTTATTTTCCATCTCCGGTATCGGGAGTTCAACTTCGTGTTCTTAGTGGAATAACGCGGAGTTAATAATTTATAATATTTAATTAAAGAGTTTAATTAATATTTCAGAATTATTGGAGCTCGGAACCGTAGGTCCATTTGGTCCCCGTACTAGCTCGATTAACCGTAGAAAACCTAATATAATTAGATTATCTAATAATATGCTCACATTATATTTATATATTATTAATGAGATTAATAATATTTTTGTCACAAATGAAAACTATGTTAAATTAGTTTAACTTAATGTTTTTTAGAATTCTTTGATTATAAGATAATCAAATCATGATTAATCATGTTAGTAATAATTATGAGATAATTATAATAACATAATTGAAGGTAATTAAATCATTATTAAGATAATGATTTTTTTATTTACCTTGGAGACAAAGCCATATGGCTTACCATGCTCTCCAACTTATTATGTCTATTAGGCGGCATGTATACACCTAATGACTTTGTCATTAGCTAAACAATTCGTATGCTTTTGTATGGCCTTCACATTAATGTGTTTGCCATTGCAAGAAAGCAATAGATGCTTAATGATAAAGTCTTTGTCTTTAGCTTAATATTTCTTATGCTTTGGTATGCCATTCACATTAATGTGTTTTCCATTACAAGAAAGCATTAGATGCTTAATGACAAAGTTAGTTGGTTTGTGTAATAAAATATAATCTCTACCATCTCTCCTCACTTGCAAGGGTGACCATTTCATTCATTCACACAAGTGCAAAGTAGAGAAAATAGAGAGTTCAAGCATTCACAATTGTTGTGAGAGTGTTTGAAAGAAAATTCAAAAAGCCAAACACATTTGTGACATCTTCATTTTCTAAATTATTTAGAGTTTGATTTTATAATTCTTTAAATTGTTTAGAGTTGATCTTTATGCGTGAAGCCCAAACTTCGATTTGTTGGATTCGAGTCATAGTTCAGAAGATTGGGTGGTTGATCCAAGTGTTGGACATCAAAGGAAACTAATCTACATCAAATGAACAAAATCCATTCTTCAAGAGTTGGAATTGGAGTTCCAATGGTTTAACCCGATGTACCATGAGCTTTGGAAGCTCGTATAGACATGTGGGTATTAGTTGGACCAAATACTGAATGACTCACATGTGATTCCCAATAGTTAGAAGTACACACCACCGTCAATAGGAATCTCCTCGAGTCGAGTAGCATATGTGATCCTTTGACTATAGGATATCATTAATTCCGTGTGAGATCCTTCACACTTTGATATCATATATGTCAGAAATCTTTCATGGTATGGCCTCTAGATGTTCATTGGGTGTGGACCGATGCACTCAATAATCAAGTACGAGTCAAGATAGGATCCTTCCGCCCATATGTGTATCATAGAGTAAGTCACTATTCTTAAGACTTTGGCCAAAGCCGATCACCTATGGTGGATCACATCAGTTGTAAAGAATCATGAACATGTCGACATGAAATGTACGCCTTGATGAGTGATATTTATATCACTATTTCCCACTCATTTAACTTAATATTTTGTATAGTTTCTTGATTTTTATGAACGTTTTGATGTGTTTTATTGTTATCTTGCAGATAAATAAAGTTTGGACAGCACTGGAGGCAATTTGGGGCAAAACCGGACAAAAATGCGTCAACAGGGATATTTTCATCTTCTGCGCGTCGCGACGCCGGAACACAGCGCGCCGCGACGCCCAACGTGAGCCAGATTTGCTAACATGCGCCTGGTCAACGGTCAACAATTTGAGAAGTTTTGACTTTGCTAAAATGCGCCGTGCCACGTGTCACCATCACAGCCGATCTGCTAACATGCGCCGTGACACGTGTCATCACCATATGCTGCCGACACTCAGACTTGACACGTGTCGCCTCGTCATCAGCCATGTCAGCGGTCAACGAGTCAACCTTGCCACGTGTCATGCCACATCATCGTCCACGTCAGCAGGTCAACCGAGTCAACATGCCACGTCAGCCTCAGCCAATCACAACTTGACACGTGTCGCCACGTGTCGCAATCCTATTGTGCCGACAAATGCAACACACGCCTACGCCACGTCATCGCCACGTCAACGCCACGTCATCGCCACGTCATCAATGACGTCATCACAATAATTGAGAATTAGCCGCCTTGACACGTGTCGCATGTACAGTCAGCCGCCTTGCTACGTGTCGCCGTATCATTGTGCCACGTCGACAAATTGCGCGTCGCGACGCGCAGCTCCTTGGCGTCGCGACGCGCGAACAGTGCCCGAACAGTAAAATTTTTTGCTATAAATAGGCCTCGAATTTTCAGTTTTTAGTACACCATTCTCTCACTCCTTCTATGTAATTAGGGAGTTTCTCTCTCTAGAATTTTCGTTTTTATTTTTTACTTTTTACTTTTGTAATAATTTAATTACTTTTTTGTAATAATAATAATTTACTTTCTTTATTTTACAGTTTTTACTATTCACTATGCGGAGGTAACTTCCCTATGCTAGGGTGAAAGGTAATTATTTTACTATTGCTATTTAGATTAATCTCCCTTAAAAATAATATATTTACTATTTAAAATTCTGATTAATAAAGGAATACCGCTATATTGGTCGGTTGGTAAATTTATTTTAATATGGTTTAAACCTGACTAATCAAGGAATACCGCTATATTGGTCGGTTGGTAAATTTATTTTATGTTGGTTTAAACCTGACTAATCAAGGAATACCGCTATATTGGTCGGTTGGTAAATTTATTTTGGTACCGCCTTTATGGCTGGATTATGGACAAATATTACCACCTATATGGTTGGTTGGACTTAATTTGACTTAATCAGGATACCGCCAGATTGGTCGGTTGGTAAAATATTATCACAGTTTATATATTATTTTATGGGAGATATCTAAATTAGTAATAGTAAAAGTAATTCCTTTTGCCTTAGCATTTTATTTCATTTGTAATTTTCTTTTCAGCATTTTACTTATCGCAATTACTTTTCAGCATTTTCATTTTATGTCTTTTAAGTTTTTACAAGCCCTATCTATGTGTCATAACTAAGTTAGTAATCTAGGGTTGTGATGAAATCTAATATCACCGGTTTATAAGGGTTAAATTATAATTTGGGTAATATAAAGATTTATTTATTGAGTCTTAATCTTAATGCTTTTTATTAACTGGCCACTAATAAAATTGATAAGGTAAACTTAAAATGAACTAGACATAGGGATTTTAGGTTTAAGTCCTCAGACTCAATAACCCACGATCTTCCTTGAGGATAGATAACCCTTTAATAGATTTCCTTACAGGATAGGAATATACCTGTTGGGCGGGGGTAGCTATAATTGGAACTTAATATTAATAAATCCAGTTAATTTGATTGACATAGACATATGGTTTAATTAAGTTAATTTGGATATTTGTAATTGACCATCGGAAGAGGCTTTTACATAATTTAGTGTTCCAGGTTAATAAATCAATATTTTACCCAATTATAAGATAACAACTTCATCTTTAAATAATATTGGAATAAATCACAACCCTAGATAGTTTTAATATTGAATTTTCTCAAAATATATTTTCAACCAATTTTAGTTACTTGACTTTAAATTTAGAATCGTCGCCATTTTAAATCAATCAAACAACCTGATAGATATTAGTAATCATTTAACCTCATAAAAATTAATAGAATAGATTTTAAGTCCTCGTGGGATCGATACTTTTTATACTACTTGAACGATACGTGCGCTTGCGTTATACGTGTGTGTGAACGCCGGTCAAGTTTTTGGCGCCGTTGCCGGGGACTTAGTTATCTTTTACTATTAGTTTACAGGTTAGATTTGTTACTTGTATCTAATTTCTTTTTACTTATTATTTTTGTTTTATTGTGTTTCAGGTTCTCAGACACTTCATGAGACGAACCAGAAGTTTTGAATTCCGACCGCTTGACCCAGAAATTGAAAGAACCATCAGACAGTTGAGAAGGGAAAGGCGAGAAGGCCAAGAAGCCTTAGTTAACATGGAACCTGAACCTTTGGAGGTTGCACCACCAATTCCCATTCGAGACAGAACCATTCCGGTGGTAGATGGCCTCATTTCGTGTATTGTACTTCCTCCTTTACCAGCAAATGCAGGTGATATCAAAACTTGCATTCAGATGATTCAGCAAACAGTTCAGTTTGGGGGAAATGCAACTGAAGATCCTAATGCCCACATCAGCAACTTCCTGGAAGTCTGCGGCACGTTCAATTACAACCGAGCATCAGAAGAAGCAATGAGACTGAGGGTTTTTCCATATTCCTTGAAAGACAGAGCAAAAGCATGGCTACATTCATTACCAGCAGGTTCTATCACAACTTGGAACGCTCTAGCCACAAAATTCCTTGCAAAATACTTTCCACCAGCCAGAACTGCAAAGTTGAGGAATGACATCACATCCTTTGTGCAGCAAGATTCAGAATCTCTGTATGAAGCTTGGGAGAGATACAAAGATTTACTTCGGAAATGTCCTCACCATGAGATTCCAAAATGGCTTCAAGTCCAAACTTTCTACAATGGACTTTCTGGACTGATGAGAACCACAATTGATGCTGCTGCTGGAGGAGCTTTAATGGCAAAAGGAGAAGATCAAGCCTGGGACCTAATTGAAGAAATGGCAAACAACAACTCATTGTGGCCAACAGAAAGAAATCTGATTCAAAGAATTGCAGGAATATATGAAGTTGGAGCTAATACAGCAGTCAACACCAAGCTAGATCAGATATGCAAATTTATGGAGACTCTCAACACTCAAAGCACCACTGGATCCACAAGTTCACCATATGGAGGAGCACCAGAACCAAACCAATTTGAAGAGACGGTGAATTATGTCAACAATTTCAACAGACAGGGGAACAATCCATATTCCAACACCTACAACCCAGGGTGGAGGAATCATCCTAATTTTTCATGGAGCAACAATTCAGGGCAAAAGAACTATCCACCACCTGGATTCCAGCAACAGAATAAAGGCCAGGAGCAGACAAATGAACCAGTATTGGAAGAGATGCTAGCTCAATTAAAAAGATATGAAGCCATGATTCAGAGCCAATCAGCTTCCATCAAAGCACTGGAGAATCAAATCGGACAACTGGCCAATGCTCAGAGTTACAGACCACCAGGCAATCTTCCCAGCAACACAGAACCAAATCCAAGGAACCGAGGGAAGGAGCAATGTCAAACAGTTTGCTCAGCGTCTTCAGAAAAGCAAAATGGACAAACAGTTTGCTCGTTTCTTGGAGATTTTCAAAAAGATGCACATTAACATACCATTTGCAGAAGCCTTGGAACAAATGCCCAGTTATGTCAAATTCATGAAAGACATTCTTTCACGAAAACGGAGATTGGGAGACTACGAAACAGTAGCTTTGACAGAAGAATGCAGCGCCATCATTCAGAGGAAACTTCCTCCAAAGTTGAAAGATCCTGGTAGTTTCACAGTTCCTTGCACCATTGGAGAACATTACATCGGTAAAGCTTTATGTGATTTAGGTGCCAGTGTTAATTTAATGCCTTTTTCTATTTACAGGAAACTGCAAATTGGAGAAGCAATGCCTACCTCAGTATCTTTGCAACTTGCTGATCGAACACTCGCATTTCCGAGAGGAGTCGTGGAAAATGTGCTAGTTAAAGTTGACAAACTCATCCTTCCAGCAGATTTCATCATCCTTGACATGGAAGAAGACAAAGAAGTACCTATCATTCTTGGGAGACCATTTTTGGCTACAGGTAAAACTGTGATTGATGTGCAAAAAGGAGAACTAACAATGAAAGTGCAGGACCAAGAAGTGACCTTTAATGTTTTCCAAGCCATGAAATTTCCAAGCGATGAAAAGGAAGAAGAAGAATGCTTCAGAGTTGATGTTATTGATAATATTGTTCAGAATACTGAGTTAAATCCCACAGATACACTTGAAGCCTGCATCACCCACATGACTGACAACGAACTAGATGCTGAAATTTTGGAATGTATCAATTACCTTGACAAACCATTCCGATTCAAAGTAACACCACCAGTTGAAAGCTTGGAACTACCAAAGAAAGATCGAATCAAGCCTTCGATTGAAGAACCACCACAGTTGGAACTAAAGTTACTTCCGAGCCATCTCAGGTATGCATTTCTTGGAAACTCTTCTGAATTACCTGTTATTATTTCTTCTTCACTAACATTGGAACAGGAAGAAAAGCTACTAAGAGTGTTACGAGAACACAAAAGAGCCATTGGTTGGACTATAGCAGACATTCGAGGCATTAGTCCATCTTTTTGCATGCACAAAATCTTGATGAACGATGAATACAAACCCACAGTGGAGCATCAACGGAGACTCAATCCAATCATGAAGGAAGTCGTGAAGAAAGAAATCATCAAATGGTTGGATGCTGGTATCATTTACCCCATCTCAGACAGCACTTGGGTAAGTCCTATGCAGTGTGTACCTAAGAAAGGAGGAATTATTGTTGTCACCAATGAAAAGAACGAGCTGATTCCAACAAGAACGGTGACTGGATGGAGAGTATGTATGGATTACAGGAAGCTGAACAAAGCCACGAGAAAGGACCATTTTCCGCTGCCATTCATTGACCAGATGTTAGACAGACTAGCAGGACATGAGTTTTATTGTTTCCTTGATGGATATTGAGGTTACAATCAGATTGCCATCGCACCAGAAGACCAGGAGAAAACTACTTTTACATGTCCCTATGGTACTTTTGCTTTCCGCAGGATGCCATTTGGATTATGTAATGCCCCTGCCACTTTTCAACGTTGCATGATGGCCATTTTCTCAGACATGCTGCAGCAGAGTATGGAGGTTTTTATGGATGATTTTTCTGTGTTTGGAGATTCTTTTGACCATTGTTTGTTAAATTTGGAACATGTACTACAAAGGTGCGAAGATACAAACCTGGTACTCAATTGGGAAAAATGCCATTTCATGGTACAGGAAGGTATTGTTCTTGGACACCGGATTTCACAAAAGGGATTCGAGGTAGACAAAGCAAAAATCGAGACAATTGAGAAACTACCTCCACCAACATCTGTAAAAGGGATTCGAAGTTTTCTTGGACATGCAGGTTTTTACAGGAGATTTATAAAAGAATTTTCCAAGATTGCCAAACCTCTTTGCAATCTTCTGGAAAAGGATGTGCCTTTCAACTTCACCAAAGAATGCCAGGAAGCTTTTGAGATTTTAAAACAAAAGCTGATTTCTGCCCCCATCATAGTAGCACCATATTGGACCCTTCCATTTGAGGTAATGTGTGATGCTAGTGATTTTGCTGTAGGTGCAGTTTTGGGACAACGCAAAGCAAAGATTTTCCACACCATTTACTACTCCAGCAGAACTCTGAATGAAGCTCAACTCAACTACACAACCACTGAAAAGGAGTTGCTAGCAGTTGTGTACGCTTTTGACAAATTTCGCTCTTATCTGCTGGGTCCCAAAGTGGTGGTATATACAGATCATTCAGCAATCAAATATCTGATCACAAAGAAAGATGCCAAACCTAGATTGATCCGTTGGATACTTCTTTTACAAGAATTCGACGTAGAGATCCGAGACAGGAAAGGAACAGAAAACCAGGTGGCAGATCACTTATCGAGGCTCGAGAATGGAAAAATAGCTGATAAAGAACTAATAATCAAAGAAAATTTTCCAGATGAACAATTATTTTCCATAAAACAACAGGAAGTCCCTTGGTATGCTGACTATGTTAATTATATTGTATCAGGAAAATGGCCGTTGGAATGGACAACTCAACAACGGAAGAAGTTTTTCAAAGAAGTCAAGCACTATGTCTGGGATGAACCGTACCTGTTTAAACGATGTGCTGATCAATTACTGAGACGGTGTGTTCCACAGGAGGAAGTCAACAGTGTTTTGCAACACTGTCATTCATCACCATACGGCGGACACTTCAGTGGAAACAAAACTGCAGCTAAAGTCCTTCAATCAGGTTTGTTCTGGCCCACACTTTTTAAAGATGCTTATCTTTTTGCTTTTCAATGTGACAAGTGTCAGAGAACAGGGAATATTTCGAGAAGAAACGAAGGACCATTACAAAACATTCTGGAAGTGGAGATATTCGATGTTTGGGGTATTGATTTCATGGGACCATTTGTTCCATCATTTGGAAACATGTACATTCTGGTTGTTGTAGACTACGTCTCCAAATGGGTTGAAGCAATTGCACTGCCATCCAATGATTCCAAAGTGGTGATCAAATTCTTGAAAAAGAACATTTTCACTCGGTTTGGAACACCTCGGGCAATTATCAGCGATGGTGGCTCACATTTCTGCAACAGATATTTTGATGCACTCCTATCCAAATATGGAGTTACTCACAAAGTTGCCACAGCTTACCATCCACAGTCAAATGGACAGGTTGAAGTTTCAAACAGGGAGATCAAAAGAATCCAAGAAAGAACCGTTGGATCAACAGGGAGGGACTGGTCTACAAAACTGGATGATGCATTAAGGGCCTACCGAACAGCTTACAAGACACCCATTGGTATGTCCCCATATCGATTGGTGTTTGGGAAAGCATGCCATCTGCCAGTTGAACTTGAACACAAGGCGTATTGGGCACTGAAGAAACTGAATCTTGATTCACAAGCTGCAGGAGAGAAAAGACTTCACCAACTCAATGAATTGGAGGAATTTCGCCTACAGTCTTATGAGAATGCCAAATTATACAAAGAAAAGACCAAAAAATGGCATGACCGAAAAATAGTGCACAGACAGTTGGAACCAAGGCAGCAGGTGTTGTTGTACAACTCGAGGTTAAAACTATTAATACCTTGTTTTTAGTTTGTATGTTGTTTTTATTTTTAGTCCAAAATTTTTCGAAAAATACAAAAAAATTGAAAAATTATCAAAAATTACAAAAATATTTTGTGTTTGTGTGTTTTTATTTTGACTAAAAAGGTGGAATTGGTAAAAGATAGCCGAGTAAGGAATTTCCACTCCTGAGACGTATCTCAAACCTATTTCGAAACAAGTTAATTTTTGTTTATTTCCTTTTTAATTATTTAATTTGTGAATTCTCCTTAAATCTGACTAAAATGGATCTTCATATGTTCAGTTGACAGGTATTATGAACTTACATGGAAACATACGGACATGAGCTAAAATTGAAAAGTTTGTAATATTCCGTGCTATAGTGTAATTGGAGGAAGCATCTCTAAATAGTAATGGAGTAAAAAAAAAAAAAAAAAAAAAGTCCGAGATCCGAGTTATTAAGTCTGTAAGGGTGTTTTAACACCTAGTGCCCTAAAACCAACTGGTTTGGGAGTCATTGGCCCAAAGCTCGTTACATGGATCGAAGATGCTGCAAAATATATATATATATCTGAAGTCTGAGTAATTAAGTTCGTAGGGGTGTCTTAACACCTGGTGCCCTAAAGCCAACTGGTTTGGGAGCCACCGACCCAAAGCTCGCTACATAGACGGAAGGTATTGTATAAAAAAAAAAATAAAAAAAAAAAAAAATTAGAAAAATCAGAAAATTATTCCATTGCTACAAAAAGGTGTGAAATCTGATAGAACTTTAGGACAAAAATATTACTCTCTTATCAACTGCACTTATGACTGTTGTGGGCAAAAATGAGTTGATTAATATTCTGTTGGCTGTGTATATGGAGAATGGCAAAAATAATCGGAGAATTTACTTATTCGGTAATTTGGAAAGAAACAAAACAACTAATAACTTGGAGTAGAATTTTCACCTGATTAGTCACTAACTTTCTTTATTCTCTTTTCGCTTGTCTTTTTGCTTTTGTGTGCATTAGTTTTAAATACCTTTTTACTTTTGTAAAATGTTTGTGGGTATCATTGCTGTAAACCCTCACGAGACTACACTCGTCAACTAGGGACACCTAGGGGTTTAAAGGCTTGTTGCATATGCTAAATGCAACCGTGATCCCTACGAAAGTGGCTTAGTTAAATTTTGTTATGTTATTTTATTTTGTATTTTGCTCGAGGACTAGCAAAATGATAGGTTTGGGGGTGTGATGAGTGATATTTATATCACTATTTCCCACTCATTTAACTTAATATTTTGTATAGTTTCTTGAGTTTTATGAACGTTTTGATGTGTTTTATTGTTATCTTGCAGATAAATAAAGTTTGGACAGCACTGGAGGCAATTTGGGGCAAAACCGGACAAAAATGCGTCAACAGGGATATTTTCATCTTCTGCGCGTCGCGACGCCGGAACACAGCGCGCCGCGACGCCCAACGTGAGCCAGATTTGCTAACATGCGCCTAGTCAACGTTCAACAATTTGAGAAGTTTTGACTTTGCTAAAATGCGCCGTGCCACGTGTCACCATCACAGCCGATCTGCTAACATGCGCCGTGACACGTGTCATCATCATATGCTGCCGACACTCAGACTTGACACGTGTCGCCTCGTCATCAGCCATGTCAGCGATCAATGAGTCAACCTTGCCACGTGTCATGCCACATCATCGTCCACGTCAGCAGGTCAACCGAGTCAACATGCCACGTCAGCCTCAGCCAATCACAACTTGACACGTGTCGCCACGTGTCGCAATCCTATTGTGCCGACAAATGCAACACACGCCTATGCCACGTCATCGCCACGTCAGCGCCACGTCATCGCCACGTCATCAATGACGTCATCACAATAATTGAGAATTAGCCGCCTTGACACGTGTCGCATGTACAGTCAGCCGCCTTGCTACGTGTCGCCGTATCATTGTGCCACGTCGACAAATTGCGCGTCGCGACGCGCAGCTCCTTGGCGTCGCGACGCGCGAACAGTGCCCGAACAGTAAAATTTTTTGCTATAAATAGGCCTCGAATTTTCAGTTTTTAGGACACCATTCTCTCACTCCTTCTATGTAATTAGGGAGTTTCTCTCTCTAGAATTTTCGTTTTTATTTTTTACTTTTTACTTTTGTAATAATTTTAATTACTTTTTTGTAATAATAATAATTTACTTTCTTTATTTTACAGTTTTTACTATTCACTATGCGGAGGTAACTTCCCTATGCTAGGGTGAAAGGTAATTATTTTACTATTGCTATTTAGATTAATCTCCCTTAAAAATAATATATTTACTATTTAAAATTCTGATTAATAAAGGAATACCGCTATATTGGTCGGTTGGTAAATTTATTTTAATATGGTTTAAACCTGACTAATCAAGGAATACCGCTATATTGGTCGGTTGGTAAATTTATTTTCTGTTGGTTTAAACCTGACTAATCAAGGAATACCGCTATATTGGTCGGTTGGTAAATTTATTTTGGTACCGCCTTTATGGCTGGATTATGGACAAATATTACCACCTATATGGTTGGTTGGACTTAATTTGACTTAATCAGGATACCGCCAGATTGGTCGGTTGGTAAAATATTATCACAGTTTATATATTATTTTATGGGAGATATCTAAATTAGTAATAGTAAAAGTAATTCCTTTTGCCTTAGCATTTTATTTCATTTGTAATTTTCTTTTCAGCATTTTACTTATCGCAATTACTTTTCAGCATTTTCATTTTATGTCTTTTAAGTTTTTACAAGCCCTAGCTATGTGTCATAACTAAGTTAGTAATCTAGGGTTGTGATGAAATCTAATATCACCGGTTTATAAGGGTTAAATTATAATTTGGGTAATATAAAGATTTATTTATTGAGTCTTAATCTTAATGCTTTTTATTAACTGGCCACTAATAAAATTGATAAGGTAAACTTAAAATGAACTAGACATAGGGATTTTAGGTTTAAGTCCTCAGACTCAATAACCCACGATCTTCCTTGAGGATAGATAACCCTTTAATAGATTTCCTTACAGGATAGGAATATACCTGTTGGGCGGGGGTAGCTATAATTGGAACTTAATATTAATAAATCCAATTAATTTGATTGACATAGACATATGGTTTAATTAAGTTAATTTGGATATTTGTAATTGACCATCGGAAGAGGCTTTTACATAATTTAGTGTTCCAGGTTAATAAATCAATATTTTACCCAATTATAAGATAACAACATCATCTTTAAATAATATTGGAATAAATCACAACCCTAGATAGTTTTAATATTGAATTTTCTCAAAATATCTTTTCAACCAATTTTAGTTACTTGACTTTAAATTTAGAATCGTCGCCATTTTAAATCAATCAAACAACCTGATAGATATTAGTAATCATTTAACCTCATAAAAATTAATAGAATAGATTTTAAGTCCTCGTGGGATCGATACTTTTTATACTACTTGAACGATACGTGCGCTTGCGTTATACGTGTGTGTGAACGCCGGTCACGCCTTTAGAAACTTGACGGTGTATTCTATGTTTCCTAAGCACAACTCGGATAGCCTACGATGGAGGGATTGATAAACATATGTGATGACCTAGACTTATATAGTTCAGAAAAGGACATTCGTGTTCTTCGCGAATTTGGAGGTGGCCGAATTACGTACATATTAGCTAGGCTTATATGACGAATGTGTATGAACTTAGTGAGTCCGTATATGAATTATACTCGTTGGGTAACCGATTAATTTTGATAAAAGATAATATTTGATATTATAATTATCAACTAAGATAATCAAATGTTATTAGATAAGATTGATTATTTACTTTGACCTAATTGGATTAATTCAATAATTATTGTTGCGATATTTTATATCATATTGTAAATATACGGTGCCAAGTTTTACTAAAGATAAGTGAGAGAGTTCCGAACCCACATAGATTGTATTCAACTCACACTATGTACTATAATTGATAATCCTAACTTTATTCAGAAAGACTATAAATTGAAATTAAACTAATATCAAAACTAAAAACTAAAGAAACGAGATAATAAAACGTTTCATAAAGATAATCCAATGAATAGAGAGATTCTAGAGTCTGATTTCACCTAGTTATCCCTTATATATTTGTCATGCAATTCAATCCTTATTCAGTTGTTTATAAGTCAAGAATACTAAAGTATTCCACTCCTTCTCCCAAGCAATAGTGAAAAGATTATTAATCACTGACTTTGATATCTCTATAAAAATATAGTAATTAACAATTCATTATGTTATGTGGTTCTTTATTAATGACTTCAAAGGGATTATAGATTCTCCCGAACTCTACAAATCTCCTAGGTTATATCCTCTAGATCCTATTCAAAATCTCTCTCTCCCGAGCGATAGATTCTAAACATTCATCATCTCTATTTGTGGCCAATAAACAAGAAGCATTAAACACAAAAGAATATAAATAAACTGAATTATAACTTTATAAAACTCAAACTGGCAATCAATATATAGGTTCAAGCATTGGCTACATCATCATTTAGAATTATGGCATTAGTTCATGACCAAATAATAAAACAATAGAAGTAATATCATGAACATAATGGAAATCATCAGAGTTTTATGAAAGAAACTAGAAGACAAAACCTGAATTGAATCTCTTCATCTTCGGACGTCACCGTCTTCATCTCTTATTGTTGCTCTTCAATCTTCCTCTTTGGATCTCTCTAAAAAAATATGTGTTTTGAGTCTTGAGTTGTGTATTAGTCCATTTTAGGGTTTTGGACGAGCTTATGTATTTATGGAGAAGTCCTGGAGTCCTTGTGCATGTAAAACCCTGATTTCTGGAGATTCTGGGTGACTGACGCAGCATCGCGACGCCTGACTTGTGGGAAATTACTATGGCAAAAATTTGTATTGGCGTTGCGATGCTAGGAAGTGTGCATCACGATGCCAGACAGAAATTATGGTTGCTGTTTTTCTACGCTTTATGCTCTTCCTGCGTGCTTATGATGTGTCCGTAGGGTCCCAAAATAAGTCAAATTGCCCCAAGATCCATGTTCCAATGCTTCCTACAAATAAAACATAAAAGATACTACAAAATACATTAAATGATACGAAACTTAACAAGGGTTTAATTATAAAATCATAATTATCTCTACCATTTGAGGATATTATGGTAATTATAAGTATGTAATAATATGTGGTTTTGGCTTGATTTAATTTGATTAAATCAAAGTGGAAAACATTTAACTAATCCATTTCCTAATCCTTGGATTGATTTAATTGGATTAAATCAAAGTGGGGAGATAATGGATATTAGTTACACCTAATTATATATATTTGGACAAATTAGATTAAGCCTACATAAAAGTTGATTACAACTTTTATTAATTAAAAATTTTCTAAGATTTGCTATAAATTGCAAGTTTTAGGAATAAGTAAAGCAAAAGCTTGAGAAAACTAAATACAAACAAGAATTAGAGAAATTAGCCTAAGTTAGAGAAGTGTTTAGAGAAGCTTTGTGAGGTCTCTACAACATTTCATCTAGGACAAATCAAGATTGGATCTCGAGGTGAAGCTTGCTAGCATTGGAATCAAGATTGGATCTTGGAGTCAAGCTTGCTAAACCTTGGAAGTTCTCCAAACATTTCAACAAAGCAAAGTAGATTGGTTCTTTGAATCAACCTTGATAGGTAAGTTTGATCTTCTCTAAAAGCTATATTTTTCATTAGTGAGACATATAGTGTTAAATTATGCCTATGCTTGATATCCACGGGTTAGACCCATTTCTGTTGCGCGAGGCACCTATCCAACCCTAGGGGTTCCACATCCATCCAAACACCAAGCATCAACTCCCAAAAACTCCCACTTGCTTAGTACCAATCTAGATGGTACCGTAGTCCCATATCCTCCATATATTTATCAAATAACTTAGGAAGTAGGGCATTTATAAATGGGTCTGTTATGTTGTCTAGTACTTGAACCATTAAGACCACTGTTGACGGTGGATTTTGGTCTCAGGGTAATACGGGAATATCACCTCCGAGGCAATCCTCCTCCAACTGTGAATTTGTTTAGTTATGCGGGAAACCAAAAGCAAACTTAGCGGAAAACAAGAAAATACGCCAATCAGACAAGGTGATTTAACGTGGTTCGGAGGATTTTGAGATCCGACCTACGTCCACGGACAAGAACATGGTGGTACTCCTTTATTACTCAAATACACTCCTCGAGTCTCTCTTTGCTTTTACAAATCGGAGCTTGATGATTCTAATCCCTCACTCTTGTGATGATTTTCAGATGTCTCTTCAACTTGTCCCTTCTACACTCACTCTACCCTCCTATTTATAATGGTGAAGAAATCAGATTCCTATTTGTACAAGAATTCCCAATTGGAGATGGTCTCCTTTTCATATCAGGATTCCTAGTCAAAACTATTCCCTTTTCCCATAAGGATTCCTAATCAAAACTACATTTACTTCCTTTATCCTATTAGGATATTAAGTTATTACTTTACCCCATTAAAGTAGGACAACTTATCCATTTTCCGCAAGAATAGGATGCTTTATCTTCTTGAGCACGCCTCGTCATGTGCTCGGTCTTCATGAGGTCGGTCATGATAGCCATTTGAACTGAGAATGCTGTTGTCGATCTGATAATGCTCGGTCATCCGATCTCAAGTGCTCGGCCATTTAGTATAAAGTGCTCGGCCTCTTACCGTCAAGTTGTCGGGTCGGCTTTAACGGTCTCGATCAATGGAGTTACCCCTTTTACCCTTGTCGTGTTGTTTAAATAACATAGTGCCCGAAAAACACCATCAACATCTGTCCCCTAGTTCTCGGTAAAAACGAGTTTGTGAGTTGATGCCGGGAACTATAAAAAAAGATGGTGTGCTGATCGCCTTGCTGGTGGTCGCTCCAGAAATCACCGAGAAATTGTCTTTGCCATCAACTAAGTCTTCTGTTTCTATCTTCATATCCTCGGTTATTGGAGATGCTGACTCTATTCAGAACGATTCTCCACCTCAAAGCAAATTGCTTACTTAGGTTGTTCCATCAGGAGATGAAGTTCCTCTTGTTGTCCAAACTAAAAATGACTCCTCCTCTGTAATATCTGTACCAGAGATTTAGGGGTCCCGACCCCTGACTGATCCAATCTCGATTGTGAGGAGAAAATTTTGCCTCTGAGCTAACGATGATGTGCTCGGTGGCATGTGATCCTGTCTCGAGCTGTGAGAGATGCTCGGGCCTGGGGGAACGTTACGTCCCCAGTCCGAAAGACTGACTCGGTGGGACGCAACCCGACCCCGAGCTGAGAACGACACTTGGACCTGAGGGAATGTTACGTCCCCAGTCCGAAGGTCTGACTCGGTGGGACGTACCCCGACCCCGAGCTGAGAAAGGTACTTGGACCTGGGGGAATGTTACGTCCCCAGTCCGAAGGGCTGACTCGGTGGGACGTACCCCGACCCCGAGCTGAGGAAGACACTTAGACCTGGGGGAATGTTACGTCCCCAGTCCGAAGGGCTGACTCGGTGGGACGTACCCCGACCACGAGCTGAGAAAGGCACTTGCACCTGGGGGAATGTTACGTCCCCAGTCCGAAGGGTTGACTCGGTGGGACGTACCCCGACCCCGAGCTGAGAAAGACACTTGGACCTGGGGGAATGTTACGTCCCCAGTCCGAAGGGCTGACTCGGTGGGACGTACCCCGACCCCGAGCTGAGAAATGCACTTGGACCTGAGGGAATGTTACGTCCCCAGTCCGAAGGCTGACTCGGTGGGACATCGCCCGACCCCGAGCTGTAAGAATCACTTGGTCCTGGGGGAATGTTACGTCCCCAGTCCAAAGGCAGACTCGGTGGGACATCGCCCGACCCCGAGCTGTAAAAATCACTTGGTCCTGGGGGAATGTTACGTCCCCAGTCCAAAGGGCAGACTCAGTGGGACATCGCCCGACCCCGAGCTGTAAGAATCACTTGGTCCTGGGGGAATGTTACGTCCCCAGTCCAAAGGGCAGACTCGGTGGGACATCGTCCTACCCCGAGCTGTAAAAATCACTTGGTCATGGGGGAATGTTACGTCCCCAGTCCAAAGGCAGACTCGGTGAGACATCGCCCGACCCCGAGCTGTAAAAATCACTTGGTCCTGGGGGAATGTTACGTCCCCAGTCCAAAGGCAGACTCGGTGGGACATCGCCCGACCTCGAGCTGTAAAAATCACTTGGTCCTGGGGGAATGTTACGTCCCCAGTCCAAAGGCAGACTCGGTGGGACATCGCCCGACCCCGAGCTGTAAAAATCACTTGGTCCTGGGGGAATGTTACGTCCCCAGTCCAAAGGCAGACTCGGTGGGACATCGCCCGACCCCGAGCTGTAAAAATCACTTGGTCCTGGGGGAATGTTACGTCCCCAGTCAAAAGGCAGACTCGGTGGGACATCGCCCGACCCCGAGCCGTAAAAATCACTTGGTCCTGGGGGAATGTTACGTCCCC
The DNA here is from genome assembly GCA_019454045.1 of Zanthoxylum bungeanum. NCBI lineage: Eukaryota > Viridiplantae > Streptophyta > Magnoliopsida > Sapindales > Rutaceae > Zanthoxylum > Zanthoxylum bungeanum. Next base: position 113,116 of record SKCR01023442.1, on the reverse strand, counting down.
AGTCCAAAGGCAGACTCGGTGGGACATCGCCCGACCCCGAGCTGTAAAAATCACTTGGTCCTGGGGGAATGTTACGTCCCCGGTCCAAAGGCATACTCGGTGGGACATCGCCCGACCCCGAGCTGAAAGAGGTACTTGGCTCTGGGGGATTGTCCCGTCCCCAGACCAATAAGCATGACTCGGTAGGACGTAACCCGACCCTGAGCTGTAACAAACATCGATCTCGACGGTACAAGAGCAGACCCGAGCCGGAAAGAGACATCGGTCTCGGCGGTACAAGAGCAAACCCGAGCCGGAAAGAGACATCGGTCTCGGCGGTACAAGAGCAGACCCGAGCCGGAAAGAGGCATCGGTCTCGGCGGTACAAGAGTAGACCCGAGCCGGAAAGAGGCATCGGTCTCGGCGGTACAAGAGCAGACCCGAGCCGGAAAGAGACATCGGTCTCGGCGGTACAAGAGCAGACCCGAGCCGTAATATATATCAACAAAACGGACTCGGCGGTACAAGAGCAGTCCCGAGCCGTAAAACAAATATCAAAACTATTGTGTGAGCCATAACAAACAAGTATAATCAAATGTCAACCTAGGTCAGAACAGGTTTTACTCACCTTTTTGGGATCCGTTGCCTTTCTTGCAACTCTACAAGGGTCACTGCAAGTAAGGCTCTTCTTAATACATCTTCTCTGCATCTCAGCATTCCACGCACCCGACCGGATGACTTCCGCTATCAACTTGGTTGACCTCAAAATCGAATGGTCTATGTACACACTGAGATAGCCTTCTTTCACCAAGTCTTCCACCTGCTCCCGCAGGTCTCTGGACCCATTCGTGGCATGTCCCCTTACGTTGTGGTCCTTTCTCTGATGGTGTTCCCTCTTCGGGATATTTTCTCCTCGTTTTCTAATAGAACGAATTTTCGGGCTACCTCTAGGGCGGTTGCGTAGTCCGAGGTGTCCTGGATCCTTAGGTGGGTCCATAGCCTCCCGACTTTCAAGGCTCCCTTCAAGCTTTCCAGGGCCTCGGGGGATTCATACCCTCCGACTTCGAGTACCATATTATGGTACCTTTCAATAAATATCTTCAGAGGTTCATCGTCTCCTTGTTTCATGAGCCGGAGTTCTCCAATCGTCTTTCTGGGGACACAAGCCCCCTTGAAGTGTCGTATGAATGACTTCTTCAGTTGCGTGAAGTTGCTGATGCTTCTTGGGGCTAAGCTCCTGTACCATAGAATGGCTGGTCCGGCCAGAGTTAGGAGGAACACTTTGCAGATGGCGTCCCCTGTTACCCCTTGCACTTCCATCAGTAGGGTGAAACTTTCAATATGGGTCTTAGGGTCGGTATGGCCTTTGTACGGTGTCATGGTCGGCATGTTGAATCTCTTCGGGAATTTTTCCGATTTTATTTCCTCCGTGAGGGGGGACTCATCTTTGACGTCCTGGATATCCCATCTGTTTGCGTTGGGGTATACTCCCCATTTGACCAGCTCCTCCCGTAACCAAGATTTCATACCGCTGTCCCTGGTTCCATGCCGCCCTCTGAGGTTTCTTTTCTTTCTGCTATCTTGGGAGCGGCGCTTCTCAGGGTCGGCGTCGTCCCGCACCTCTTGGTATGTTCTTTTCCTCTCCTCCGGGTACTGTGAGGGCTATCGTAGGAGGGATCTGGTGATGATTTGTCATCTTCCTCCTCCCATGTGTCCTCGGTTTGGGAATCCCTTTGTACTACCACGGATCTCACCCTGTAGGGTTCCCTCATTTGAGGTCTGTCGTCTTGACTTGTATCGGCAATTCTTTTTCCTTCTGCTATTTCATTCCTTCGTCGGCTAGTCCCGGCCTCGAATTGTCCATTGTGGGCTCCTTCTATCCTTTCCAACCGGTCTACTATGGTTTTTAGCAGAGTTTGGTTTTCCTCCCTTTCTTTCCTAAGGTTTTCCTCGATCTTTTCCATCCAATCTGCAGCCGAGCTCCCTGATGATTGTTGGTTTCCGCCTTCCGCCATTTGTCTTATTACGCGAGTTGCTTTTCGTAGAGTTCCCCACAGACGGCGCCAACTATTGACGGTGGATTTTGGTCTCAGGGTAATACGGGAATATCACCTCCGAGGCAATCCTCCTCCAACTGTGAATTTGTTTAGTTATGCGGGAAACCAAAAGCAAACTTAGCGGAAAACAAGAAAATACGCCAATCAGACAAGGTGATTTAACGTGGTTCGGTGGATTTTGAGATCCGACCTACGTCCACGGACAAGAACAGGGTGGTACTCCTTTATTACTCAAATACACTCCTCGAGTCTCTTCTTTGCTTTTACAAATCGGAGCTTGATGATTCTAATCCCTCACTCTTGTGATGATTTTCAGATGTCTCTTCAACTTGTCCCTCTACACTCACTCTACCCTCCTATTTATAATGGTGAAGAAATCAGATTCCTATTTGTACAAGAATTCCCAATTGGAGATGGTCTCCTTTTCCTATCAGGATTCCTAGTCAAAACTATTCCCTTTTCCCATAAGGATTCCTAATCAAAACTACATTTACTTCCTTTATCCTATTAGGATATTAAGTTATTACTTTACCCCATTAAAGTAGGACAACTTATCCCTTTTCCGCAAGAATAGGATGCTTTATCTTCCTGAGCACGCCTCGTCATGTGCTCGGTCTTCATGAGGTCGGTCATGATAGCCATTTGAACTGAGAATGCTGTGTCGATCTGATAATGCTCGGTCATCCGATCTCAAGTGCTCGGCCATTTAGTATAAAGTGCTCGGCCTCTTACCGTCAAGTTGTCGGGTCGGCTTTAACGGTCTCGATCAATGGAGTTACCCCTTTTACCCCTGTCGTGTTGTTTAAATAACATAGTGCCCGAAAAACACCATCAACAACTACTATGTCTTTTTATTCAATAATCTCTTTAATTACGCGCGATATTTCCTTTCCATGTGCTTAGACTTGCAATACGTTGTCGGTTCATTAGCTTGCACAATGGCTCCGCTATTATCATAGTACAATAAGATTGAATCCGCAATATTAGGCACAATGTCAAGTTCTGTGATAAAATCTATAATCCATACAGCTTTTTTAGCAGCTTCTAAAGATGATATAAATTCTTCCTTAGTGGTGGAATCAACTATTGAACATTGAACATTGCCAACTAATCGCACCACCATTATGGGTAAATATGTATCATGATGTAGATTTTCTATCATCTGGATCTCCTTGGAAGTTGGAGTCTGTATAACCCTTTACTTGTAGCTCATCTTCTCCATATTTCATAAACTTATCCCTGGTACCCTTAAAATATTTCAGGATATATTTCACGGCTGTCCAATGATCATTACCTGGATCAAATTGATATCGACTAGTCACACTGACGTCGAAACTGATGTCAGGTCTTGTACATAGCATGACATTCATTATGCTTCCAATACAAGAAGCATATGGCAAGTTAGACATCCTAACTTTTTCTTCCTCAGTCTGAGGTATCATTTTCTTTGAAAGATGTTTGCCGTATCGGAAAGGTACATTTGCTGCATTGCAATTGGTAAAATCGTACCTTTCTAACATCTTATCTATGTACGTCGATTGAGATAACCCTATAAGCTTCCTAACTCTATCCCGGTAGAGCCTTATACTTAGTATATATGAAGCTTCACTCATATCTTTCATGGAGAAGATCTTGCAAAGACAGGCTTTCATACTTTGCATCAATCTTATATCATTCCCAATGATAAAGCTGTAACCTACATATAAGACTATGAAAACTATCATGCTCACAGTCACTTTCTTATAAACACATGGTTTTTCCTCGTTCTTGATGAATCCACATAATCTTATTATCTCATCAAAATGACGATTCCAACTTCGGGATGTCTGTTTAAGTCCATAAATAGACTTCTAGAGCTTACAAACCAAGTTTGAAGTCTCACTGGATACAAAACCCTCTAGTTGTTCTATATAGATATCCTCTTCAAGAAATCCATTTTGAAATTGGTTTTCACATCCATCTGCCATATCTCATAATCGTGATATGCAGCAATGGCTAAAAGAATCTGAATGGATTTTAGCGTGGCTACTGGTGAAAACGTTTTCTCAAAGTCAATCCCAGGACCTTGAGTGTAACCTTTCGCTACTAATCGGGCCTTAAAGTTTTTCACCTTTCCATCAGGCCCTCGCTTCCTTTTGTAAACCCATTTACAACCAATAGGTTTAACTCATTTAGGAAGTTCATCTAAGTCTCATACTTGATTGTCATGCATAGAATCCATCTTGGATTTCATGGCTTCCTACCATTTTCTGTAATCGATATTCAATATCGCCTGTTTATACGTAGTCGGATCTATTTCCTCCAAGAGGAGAACATCAAGGCTCACATCAGATGGTAAAGACAATCTCTCAGGAGGCCTTGATATTCTATTCGACTTACGTAGAACATGTGTTGTAGATCTTTCACCTAGTTGGATCTCTGGTTCCATCTCAGGTTTCTTAATATTGGGATCAAACTCATTGAGTTCAATCTTTTTACGATTCCTATTTCTCTCAAAAATTTCTTTTAAAGAGAAGTGGCAAAACAAACAACAAATAAATTTCGTTGCTTAGAATCGTAGAATTGATATCCCAAAGAATTTTCAGGATATACAACGAACCTATATTTATACCCATTGGGTGCTAGTTTATCCCGCTGCATAACTCTAACGTATGCAGGACAACCCTAAATCTTTGAATACCTAAGACTTGGATTTCTACCGAACCATATCTGATAGGGGGTCGTAGAAATAGCTTTCGATGGAACCCTATTAAATATATAGACAGCAGTAAGTAAAACGTAACCCCAAAGATAATAAGGAAGATCTGTATAGCTCATCATCGATCGCACCATATCCAATAAAGTACGATTTCTTCGCTCAGACACACCATTGTGTTGAGGTGTTCCTGGTGGGCTATATTGGGCAAGAATTCCATTATCCCTTAAATACTTTCTGAATTCTTCACTCATGTATTCACCGTCTCGATCTGATCTAAGACATTTGATGAATTTACTGGTTTATTTTCCTACTTCATTTCAGAATATTTTAAACTTTCAAATATTTCCAGTTTATGTATCATCAAATAGACATATCCATATATAGACTTATCATCCATGAAAGTCGCGAAGTATGTTGAGCCATCATAAGCGACATGATTTAATGGACCACACACATCATTGTGTATTAGTTCCAATAAATCTCCAACACGGTGTCCAACATCAAGAAATATGGCATTTTTCATCTTTCTTTGGATACATGACTCACAAATCAGATAAGGATCTAAGGTAAGACTTTTAATCAAATCATCATTTACCAATTTGGATAGATGTTTAACACCTATGTGGTCCAATCTCATATGTCATAATTGTTGGAAAATTATGACCCATAGCGTCACTATTTGTACAGATCATGGTGTTGTTGTACAAATTAACTATGTGACAAAGGAGATTGCATTCTTATCATTTGTGATTAGATCACCAAGATGTATAAATGATGAGAGGTCCCTGTGATTTGTTCCTGGATTGAGAAGATATGAGACAATATCAGTCCATGTAGGATAAATCATTAAATATCCCTAGTCAGAGTATTATCGAGATTGGACATCGATAATGCGTAAAAGACTAGTATTACACTTGTGCTTGTTGTGAGGGCACAAACGGCATAGTTCTCGTATATTTGGGTATAGGATACTCATGCAAGTGTAATAGGAGGTTGTGTTTTGCCGATGGTACGGGAAACAGCTTCGCTCTGGATAGACCCCTTCGGAGTTCCATTGGTAGTATAACTATGTGTCTATGGAAGTCCGAATTCAGGGTAGGTGTATTTGGTCTTAACTTGAGACTTGCACCGCTAATACTTGAGACAATCAATATGCTTTGGTTTTGGTCGTCCAGGGCTATAACCGGTTCTATGTACGCCTCTTCTGGGTATATTGAGTATCATAGTGTATTGGGTGTGATGTCAAGATGGAAGTATCACTTCAGTTATAGTGGAGATGATGATCATGTAGCATACAGAACTTGTTCTCTTAAATGCTGCAGCTATCGAGATATTATGACTCGCACTTTTATTAATCTGGGATTAATTAGATGAGAGAGAAAATTAACATGGGATTAATTGCGGAGATATTTTATCTGGGATAAAATATCAATTAAAGAGAGATAACAATTAATTTGGAATTAATCGATAAAATAATATATTTGATATATTATAAGAAATTGGATTTTGACGCGGAATTAAAATTAGATTTTAATTCGGGAGAGTGAATTAATTCGTTAGCGACGTGAATAGTGATTTCGCTAGGCATAATCATTTAATAGCGTCGCAACGGAAAATTCGTTAATTTGGAATTAGCGAACCCGAGCCCGGGATTGTTTGCGATCGCATTCACATTTCGAATTTGAGTGCGGCACGCAAGTCAAATCAAGCGTCAAATTGCTAATCACTTCAAGCGTCAAATCATGTCACTTTGAGTGATCTGATAATTGATTTATTGATTGATTGATGTAGTGGTTGGCATTTATGGCTTTAATTGTTTGACTTTTGAAAGCCAAAATTATGTTTATGTTTTTAATTAATCAATTACACAAATATCACTCTCTCTCATTCTTCTCAATCTCTCTCTCTCTCTCACGCCCTTTGGGCTGTTCTTGTTCTTCTTCACTGGTTTGCCAAAACCGTGAGCCATAGAGGAAGCTAATGATGATTTTGTTGCAAAATCAAAGTGCTAGCACACTTTAGGAGACATACCAAGGTGATAGGGCAGTAATTTCGTGAGCTTGGAATCCATTTTGGAAGCTTGGAGCTTGATGACATCAATGGAGGACCATGACCGATTTTGAGGAGAAAAAATAGTGAGTTTGTCGTGAGCCTTGGAGCTTCTCAAAGGGCATAAAAAGTTTTGTTGTTCTTCGTAGTATCCAATCCGTTCATTGTGAGTATGATTCCGCAATTCTCCTTTGCGTATTCACATGTGTTTTATGCCTTATATATGATCATTGGGACCTTAGAGAATTCCAACAATAATTCAGTATTATTTAATTCAAATTTCCTACTTGTATTTTCCTCTACATTAAAGACATCTCTATATGTTTCCAAAACATAGTGACCATTAGATAAAGAATATTCACATTTCAATAAATTATCTTTATCATATAAATATAAAGCTCAATCTTTAATGTTTATTTTATATCCATCTTTATCTAATATTGGTAGTGATATTATTTGTCTGATAATTGAGGGCACATAATAACGGTCATGTAAATCTAATTTACATCAATTGGAGAGATCTAAAACAACCATTCCTATGGTCTTGACATTCAATGTCTCGCCATTGCCAACTCTAAGTTGGATCTCCTCTTTATTCAGCCTTCTTTTAACCTTCATGACCTGTAGGGAAATGCAAATATGAGTATGTCTGCCAATGTCTAACACTCATCCACTATTTTCATCTAAAGCTAATGAGATGTCAATAATAGGAAAAATACAAAGCGTACCTGAGGGTCTTGCTTTTCCTTTCAGCTCCGGATAATCATTCTTCCAGTGTCTAAACTTCTTGCATTGTAGACATTGATCACGAGGTATTTCGATTTTGCACCTTTGCTCTTCATGGAGTTCTTTGAGATCTTCTTCTTACCCATTTTGATTTTCTTTGACTTCCGAGAAATCTTTGAAGAGCCAACTCCACTATGAAGGTACAAAGTAGGGTTGCCTTTCCTCAAATCATGCTCCGCCGTGCGTAACATGTTATGAAGTTCTTCATAGCTGGTTTGCATCGAGTGCATATGGGAGTTTAACACAAAGCCAACATAATTTCTAGGCAAAGAAGACAAAATCAAATTACGGCTTAGCCGTTCATCAATCACAACGCCCCATCATTCCATATATCGGACCTGATCGATCATGTTTAAAACATGAATGTTTACAACTCCTTTATCCTTGAGTTCAGCAGAGAACAATTCCTGAGATCTCCGATATATTTCGATTTCTTGATTTGACTCGAACATCTCCTTAAGTGTTCTCATAATGCTCCAAGCATCTGATACCTCTATGTATTGTCTCAACAAATCTGGAACCATCAATCCTAAAATATAGGATTTCACCTTCAGGTTATCATCCTTCCATTTTGTAAAAGTTTCTCGCTCTTCAGGAGTGGAGTCAGGATCGATTTCAATAGACAATGGATTGATAGTTACATAAGTCAACTTTTCAAAATCCAAGATAAGGCGGATGTTCATTTCCCATTCGAAATAGTTCTCAACTTATTTTAATTTATTAGAATCCAAAAGTCTCATCAATGGATTTGCGACAGTCATCTACAAGACAACATTTTAAATAGTAGTAGAACATTTTTCATTTCAAAATAATAACACTAATTGATTATGGAATTTTAAATCTATTAGTGCCCTCCCACTACTTTATGTAATTTTGTATTCACCCTTAAGATAAAAATAAAAATTTAACTATCAAAATTTCATAGCGGGAAGTGGATCCAATGATATTTACTTCAACCTCACACTATCGACGGTATTGGCCTTTATAAACTCATTAGGTAGACCTCCAAAGTCAATCACATTCATTTGACTCCTAGTTTAGTCCTGATCCATTTCTTATCCCCACACTATCGACGGTCTTGGATTAAGACGTATTCCAAGTGTATATGTGTCAATGTACACTTATAAGCTTTGCATATACACCCTCACAATAATGACAGTATTGGGTTACTGCGTTAACTCATCACCCTACATCTAATATTTTACTGGAGCGATCGAAGTTCCGAGCACTTATACCTTTACAATAATGACGGTCTTGGAAATAAGTAGTAAGAAATCATTCATCTCCGTATTGACAAGACGGTGTTGGGGTAAGCTCAGTGGAAAATCGCGGTGGAAGGCGAAAATGGTTTTAAACATTTGAAATTTTTTTCCGAGCGAATTAATTAATATCAAATATTATTAATTCACTTAAAGTAGTTTAAATATAATATTTATTAACAATTAATAACATAATATATTTTGTTACACGACGAATTATTTTACGAAAATATTTTTCGACAAATATTACGCGTAACGGGCAAACGGTCAAACCGGTTGACCAAATGCCAAACCGGGCCAACCCGGTCACTCGGACAGTGTTCGATCAGCCCTTGGGCTGCCCAAACAGTGCCCAGTTTGCTGGTTTCACAGTCGTGATAGGCGAGCCCGTTTTGATGTGAATTTCGCTGTTTTCTCACGTTTTCGCCCCGAAATAATTTTCGGAATTATTCCACCACCCAATACACATCCAAAATCATCCAAATAATATACTTTTCCATGAAAAATATTTTGTTTTAAGGGACCAAATCAGATCTGATTCCAGAATTTATTTTCTCCATTTTTCATGCCAAGATTCAATTTATTCACAAATTAATCCAATTAATTTTACACCAAATTTAATCACCACAACATAAATACACATGCTTTTAAAGAAAACTATTAAGGTTAACTAATATCCAACACCAAGTTTTGATTCAAATACATATCCTAGATACATATTTAATTTGAACATGCAATATACATATCCCATACATATTTACATGCTCAAAAAACAAAACTTAAGAAAATAGAAATTAGGAAGTTAATATTACCTTAATAGGCTAGAGAGTAAACAAAATGAAACAATTTCAATTTTATATCAAAATCCTACTAAGGCGGAAAATGTAGTAATTTTTTTACAACAAAATTAATCAATTTTTGTGGCAAAAAAATTGACACCATTTTGATCTTATCTAAAATATAATTATTATTTTGATTTTTGTTAATTAAATCCATATGTCCAAATTACATGGAATAACAAATCAAAATTTTCCAAGCTAATAAGAATATTCCAATAATATTATTATCTAAATAAATAAATAAATTAACCTTTTAATTAATTAAATTTAATTAACAAAAGACAAATAATATTATGGAACAATATTCCAATAATATTCTTTCATTTTATCATTATTAATAATTAATTAATAATAATAATAAAATAAGTGTCAAAATTTAATTGATTAATAATGTGTATCTAATCAAAATTATGTATCGTATACAAATACACATTATTTAATACGCATGTGTAAATTATTAATAATCTGAATTATCCATAATTAATTTCCCAAGTGCCCAATGAGTACATAATATTGTGGGACTCTCTAAGTTCAAGTTTATCTATCACATAAACTATTTTCATGTCCGTAATTTGTCCACTCACAAATTATGACGACCATAGATAATCGAGTTGAACCATCCAAGTCGAAGTCATCGCATATATATAATCCATCTGTCATAGATTATCCGAATTGTTTCGGAGATATAGATTAAACATCAAATCTCCGCTATGGACAATTCATGTGTCGCGATATAATTATGATTCTTTAATAAATATTCAGAACTCGTTTCTGAATCATACCTCGGCCAAAGATTTCAAAGAATCACTAATTGGATACATAAATCCGGTACACGGGACAGACAGATCCTCTTGGATACATCACATGATATCGTGAGTATCAGTCCATACCCGAAAAACAGGTGGATGTCTGATCTTAAAAGATCGTTGACATGATTGTCATCAAAGTAAGGAGGATATCTCACATATACACAGTGGTATCACAAGTCAAATGAGCTAATATGATATTCGACTCGTAAAGATTCCTATTGATGTTGGTGTATCATCTATCAGGAATCTTTGAATGAGTCGTTCAGTTTTTATCCAATAAATACTTACATGTCTATATGAGTCTCCCAAGACTCATGGTTTACTAAGACAAACCATTAAAACAATTCTAATATACGACACGTACCGGTCTCACGGGTTTACTAACTGACCAAGTATGTAAACCTTTGACAAATAATAGTTTAAGAATGAATTATATTGTGACATTTCTCATTAACAATTACGGCACTTTTGCAATTACGTCACAACTATTCATTCTAAGGTCTTTTACGTATTTACCATATAATAGAATATATTGATGAAAATTACTCAATTTTATTCATAATAAAATAAAATGTACAACGTATTTACAATAAATACAACAAAATTTGGCACGCCGACCACCAACTCCAATAGACGGACCTTCCAATAATGATCCAACATTACTAATACTATTACTTAAAATAAAGTAATCACCTAATCATGGAAGATTTATGACAATCAAGTCTTTAACATAATTAGGTCAAAATTTTAATTTAAAACATGCAATTTATATCCAATATGACTTATGCATAATTAAATTAAAATACAGAGGCATAGATTCAAATACATGTCAAACATGCAACATGTGTTGTGTGGTTAAGCCTTGCTCTGATACAATTATATTGGGGTAGATGTGGAACCTCTAGGGTCGGATCGGTATCCCGCACAGTGGAAGTGGGTCTAATCTATGGATATCTAACATGGATGAATTTTAAAATATTTTTATTTAAAACTGCATTCCGTTTCGAGTCCGTAGGAAAAAACATGGGCCAAAATGGAGTCCGGAAACTCCAGAACGGAGAAAATGAAGTTTCAGTATGTATCACCTCTATGCGACGTTGTGCGGGAGCTTGGGCGTCGGGATGCTCCAAAGTGCGAGAGTAACTATGAGAGCTGAACGTCTCAGCATCGCTACACGCGGAAGGGTGAGCGTCGCGACGCACCTAGGTATGATGCTCGGTGTCGCGACGCTGTAGGAGTAAAGTCGCGACGGTGCCATAGGCAGTGAGCAATTTCTACTTCAAACCAATACTAAACACTTCCAATTTTCTCCTAATACTTCAAATACACCTAAAATCTAATTTTAGCATCATAACCACAATCAACACATGTATTCTAAATACTTGTATGCATTTATTTGAATCAAATCATAAACCAATTTAGAATCCCACTATGAAATGTCTCATGAACAATTCTATTTCACCCAAAGGTGATCAAGTGATTTTAGAATGGTAGCTATAGCTCTAAGATTTAATCTAGAGTTCCAACCTCTTATTAATTGGTCTATGTCCAACATGAACATCTTTGACCTAATTAACAAGCATATTGTGTTTATATTTCCAAAGCATCCTAACACAATTTATTAGCCTTATTTCAACTTTAAGCTATGTAATTATGCATCCAATACATAATTCATCACTATATGTCTCACTAATGAAGAACATAACTTAAGAGAAGTTCAAACTTACGTAGTAAGCTTGATGAAAAGATCCAATCGCCTTCTCTTTGTTGAAATGGTTGGAGAACTTCAAAGGTTTGCAAGCTTGACTCCAAGATCTAATCTTGATTCCAATGCTAGCAAGCTTTACTCCAAGATCCAATCTTGATTCTCTAAGATGAAATATTGTAGAGACCTCACAAAGTTTCTCTAAAAAATTCTCTAAATTAGGTTGATTTCTCCAAGAATTGCTTGTATTTAACTTTCTCAAGCTTAATTAAAACATTCCTAAAGCCTGTTATTTATAGCAAAACTTAGACAATTTTTAATTAATAAAAGGTCTAATCAAATTTTATGTGGGCTTAATCCAGTTTGTCCAAATATGAATAATTAGGTGTGACTAATCACCTTTGTTTACCACTTTGATTTAAACCAATTAAATCAAGACAAAGTTTAATTAATGGATAAGTTACATGTCTTCCACTTTGATTTAATCCAATTAAATTAAGTCAAAACACCTATAATTACATACTTGCAATTACCATAGTATCCTCAAATGGTAGAGATAATTATGAAATTATGACAAAGCCCTTGTGTAAATATTGAATTAATCCAATTAATCCAATTAGGTCAAAGTAAATAATCAATGTTATCCAATAACACTTGATTATTTTAGTTGATAATTATAATATCAAATATTATCTTTTATCAAAATTAATCGACTACCCAAGTGCTCAACGAGTACACTTCATATTGTGACTCTCTAAGTTCAGACACGTTTGTCATATAAGCCTAGCTAATATGTACGCAATTCGGCCACTTTCGAATTCGCGAAGAATACGAACGACTTTTCTGAACTATACAAGTCGAGGTCATCAAATATATTTAACAATCCCTTCATCGTAGGCTATCCGAGTTATGCTTAGGAAACATAGAATACATCGTCAAGTTTCCGAGGCGCACATCTCATGTCGACATGTCCACAATTCTTTACTATTGATGCGATCCACCCCAGGTGATAGACTTTGGCCAAAATTTTAAGAATCGCGACTTACTTAATGGATACATAAATCCTTTATGGTACACATACGAGCCGACAAATTTTATCTTGATTCGCACTTGATTAGCGAGTGCATCGGTCCACACCCAAGGAACTGTTTGGGTTTCTATTAGGTCTCAATGATCAATTCAAGCAATGAAACACATGTATGAATACTCGTAAAAGCATGGTGGAATCATACTTACAACGATCGGTTGTGGCGACGCGAGGAACAACAAAAACTTCAAGCTTTGGCTCCATGATGCTCACGGTTTTAGCTCCTTTTTGTGCTCCAAAAATTCGGTCCTTCAAGCTCCAAGCTTGGTGTGCATCCCATGCCCACGGGTGAGTTTCTCTATCACCTTCGCAAGACTCCGGAAGTGTGCTAGCACTCTTGAAATTTTGCCACAAAATTTCTTATCACTTCTCCAAACTCTCGGCAAATGCAGAAAATGAGAAGAAGAAAAATGGCCCAAGGCCAAAACAAGAGAGAAGAAAGAGATTAGGTTGTGTTGGCTTGGTTTTGATTTTCAAAAAATCAATTTAAATCTAATACCAAAAGGTGATTTGGTAAAAGGTCACTCAAGCCATCAAAATTGGAGTGTGTTTCAAGTCTCTACCAACTCCACCAAAACCCATCAAGTTAAAGCAACTTTAAAGTGACAAGTGATATGACATGTGGGCCCCACTCGATTCCAAATGCGAGTGGGCCCGCAAACACTCCCGGGCTCGGGTTCGCTAATTCCAAATTAACGAATTTTCCGTTGCGACGTAATTAAATAATTATGCCTAGCAAAATTACTATTCATGTCGCTAACGAATTAATTCTAAATTAACTCGTTCGCCCGAATTAAAATCTAATTTTAATTCCGCGTCGAAATCCAATTTCGTATAATATATCGAATATATTATTTTATCGATTAATTCCAAATTAATCGTTCTCTCTTTTTAAATGATATTTTATCCCAGATAAAATATCTCCGTAATTAATCCCAGATTAATTTTCTCTCTCATCTAATTAATCCCAGATTAATAAAGTGTGAGTCATATGTCATCGGTGAATCTTCGGGAAGCGACCCATGAGATCCCCGGATATGTTGGCAGTAAATCCGGCTGTCGGACTATCCGAACACGTACGTACCTAGTACTACGTTTTTACCGATTTACAAGACATGTTGGCTTCTAGCAAAGCGCCATGCCTACCCAATTCTCCAGAAATATTCTTACTGGAATATGTGATCTATATCAGGCGTAATATACGTAGTATTGCGTATTTCGATCCAGTATCGGATGTCACGTGCAAGGCCTGGGGCTGGAAATGTGTCTGCCCCGTACGAAGCACATATCGGATCTCTGGTAACTAGTCTCTATATCGGATAATCATGACCTAGTTTATTATCCCGATGACTGCAGTACATAAGAGAACCAGTTCCTTATCCTACGTGATATCATCTCCACTATGACTGGAGTGATACTTTCATCTCGACATCACACCCAATACACTACGATTCTCAATATACCCAGAGAGAGGCGTACACAGAACCTGTTAAAGCCCTGGACGACCAAAACCAAAGTATATTGATTGTCGCAAGTATTAGTGGTGCAAGTCTTAGGTTAAGACCAAATACACCTACCCTGATTCAGACTTCCATAGACAATAGTCATACTACCAATGGAATCCGAGGGTTATCCAGAGCGAAGCTGTTTTCCGTACCATCGGTAAAAACCAACCTCATACTACACTTGCATGAGTATCCTATACCCAAATATATGAGAACTATGCCGTTATGCTCCCACAACGCGCACAAGTGTAATACTAGTCTTTTACGCATTATCGATGTCCAATCTCGATAATACTCTGACTAGGGATATTTAATGATTAAACCTTCAAGGATTGATACTGTCTCATATCATCTCAATCCGGAACTAATCATATGGACCTTCTATCATTTATACATATAGGTAATCAATTACAAATGATAAAAGGCAATTTCCTTTGTCACATAGTTAATTTGTACAACAACACCATGATCTGTACAAATAGTGATGCTATGGGTCATAACTGTCCAACAATAACATCTAAGGCCAGACCATGAAAGATTTCTGACTTACATGGCATCAAAGTATGGATGATCTCACACAAAATCAATGTTATCCTATAGTTAAAGGATTACATATGCTACTCGACTCAAGAAGATTCATATTGACGATGGTGTGTACTTCCAACTATTAGGAATCACTTGTGAGTCATTCAGTATTCGGTCCAACCAATACCCACACTTCTATATGAGCTTCCAAAGCTCATGGTACATCGGGTTAAACCATTGGAAATCCAATTCCAATATATGACATGTGCTAGTCTTCTAGGTTATAGAAATTTGATCGTATTCCAAAACGAACGACTATGAATATTTACTTTAAGAATAGTTTACAATAGTAATATTTATCCCAATATCGGACCACCTACTGTCCAGTATTACTACATGACTATTCTAAGGTCAATGTCATTCTTAGCATATTTATACATCAATATAATATGTATAATGACAATACCATTAATAAGGTATGAAATGAAAATATAGTTATTTTATTAATAAATAATAAAATGTACAATACAATATTCGGATTGACGCTCCAAGCACCAACTCCAATACTATAAGAGATGGCTTGAGGGTCAGAATTTCTCCCCCGAGGCCTTGTTGTTTCGATAATGGAATGAGAGATCGAGATTTCCTCATGGTTTGTTTTTTATTTTGCAGGACTTTACAAATCATTCCCTCAGGGATTGCAACATTTCAAGAGCATGCATCAGCCCGAGGTTACATGAGATGAGCTTCTTCAAGTAGATAAGCCAGTAGATAGACTGACCAGAGTTAGTTTATGTCAACATATTTGGTCAAAGAAGGCCTAATAGAAGAGATGAAAAAGATATGAATCGGAAGCAGATGTGCTAGATCAAGGTTATGAAATCTGATGCAAATTTTCACAAGAAGGAGCATTGAAGCTTACAGTTGTGGTACCCATTATGAGGTAGGTGTTGGACAATTATGACCCATAGCGTCACTATTTGTACAGATCATAGTGTTGTTGTACAAATTAACTATGTGACAAAGAGATTGCACTCTTATCATTTGTGATTAGATCACCTAGATATATAAATGATAGGAGGTCCATATGATTTGTTCCTGGACTGAGAATGATATGAGACAGTATCAGTCCACGAAGGATAAATCATTAAATATTCCTAGTCAGAGTATTATCGAGATTGGACATCGATAAATACGTAAAACACTAGTATTGCACTTGTGCGTGTTGTGAGGGCACAACGACATAGTTCTCATATGTTTGGGTATATGATACTTATGCAAGTGTAATAGGAGGTTGTGTTTTACCGATGGTACGGGAAACAGCTTCGCTCGGGATAGACCCATTCGGAATTCCATTGGTAGTATGACTATGTGTTTATAGAAGTCCGAAATCAGGGTAGGTGTATTTGGTCTTAACCTGAGACTTGCACCGCTAATACTTGCGACAATCAATATACTTTGGTTGAGGTCGTCCAGGGCTTTAACCGGTTCTGTGTACGCCAATACTGGGTATATTGAGAATCGTAGTGTGTTGGGTGTGATGTTAAGACGAAAGTGTCACTCTAGTCATATGGAGATGATGGTCACGTAGGATACGATACTGGTTCTCTTAAGTACTGCAGTCATCGGGATAAAATTACAAGGTCATGTTTATCTGATTATAGAGATTAGTTACCAGACATCCGACATATGCTTCGTACGGGGTAGACACAATTCCATCCCCAGGCCTAGCACGTGATCATCCGATACTGGATAGAAATACGTAATACTATGTATACTACGCCTGCTATAGATCCTTTATTCCTGTAAGGATATTTCTGGAGAATTGGGTAGGCATGGCGCTTTGCTAGAAGCCAACCTTGTCTTGTGAATCGTTGTAAATGTAGTACGAGGTACTTAAATGTTCGGATAGTCCGACGACCCGATTTACTGCCAACATATCCAGGGATCTCATTGGTCGCTTCCTGAAGATTCACCGATGACGTATGACTCGCACTTTAATTAATCTGGGATTAATTTAATGAGAGAGAAAATTAATCTGGGATTAATTGCGGAGATATTTTATCTGGGATAAAATATCAATTAAAGAGAGAGAACGATTAATTTGGAATTAATCCGTAAAATAATATATTTGATATATTATAAGAAATTGGATTTCGACGCGGAATTAAAATTAGATTTTAATTCGGGCAAATGAATTAATTTAGAATTAATTCGTTAGCTACGTGAATAGTGATTTCGCTAGGCGTAATCATTTAATTACGACACAACGGAAAATTCGTTAATTTGGAATTAGCGAACCCGAGCCCGGGATTATTTGCGAGCGCATTCGCATTTCGAATTCGAGTGCGGCACGCAAGTCAAATCAAGCGTCAAATCGCAAGTCACATCAAGCGTCAAATCACATGTCACTTTGAGTGATGTGACATTTGATTGATTGATGTGAGTTGATGTGAGGTGATTGAAAGAAATCATTAAATGCTTTGCTTTTTGAAATTGAAAAAGTAAATGGTTTACAAATTTTTGGAAAATATATAAACCTATTACATTTTTCTTTTTCTCACTCTCTCTCCAGTACACGGTTTTTACCCATTTTTGGAGCCAAAAACCTTCTTCTCTCTCGGTCTTGGACCGCCTCTTCTCTTCTATTTTTTCTTCTGGTTTGACCGAAAATGGCAAGAAGAGATGTGATGATTTTTGTGGCAAAGAACATCACAAGTGCTAGCACACCATTGGAGATATACAAAGGTGATAGGGAAATGTTTTCATGAGCATGGAATCAACAAAAGCTTGGAGCTTCAAAGGACATCCATGGCCGTTTCTTGGAGGAGGAAAACCACCCACTGCCGAGTTGAGCAGCCCACTGTCGAGCTTCACCACACGCAAGGAGGGCAGTTCGTTCTTCATCTTCGTAGCATCATGACCGATCAATGTGAGTTTTTCCGCACCTCCTATGATTGTATTTACACTTGTTTCATGCTTGATTTATGATCTTGGGAAGCTTAGAGGAAACCAACAATGGTATCTTGAGCCTTTGAAAGCATGAAATTGATTTTAGGGTTAAAATTGGGCAAAACGAATTTGGGCATGATTTAATGAAATTGGATGAATTAGTAAGTTTAAATGTTGTTGAATTGATGATTGATTGGATCAATTTGATGAAAAAATATTTGGAACAAGTTTCCCCAATTTTGGTGTGATGGCCGAAAATTTGGAACCCTAAATTGTCTTGGAATTTTGATTTTTTGATTCATTGGATGAGTTAGAATCATGTTAGGGATGTTGATTTAATGATTAATTTGGTTCAATTGGATTGGATTTGAAATTGGATATAAAATCCTTCTTGGCCGAGACTTTAAGCATGATTTATAGGGTTTGATTTTGATTCAAATATGTTGGACATGTTTTGTGATAGATAAGCATGATTAATTAGACAAATTTTATGTTTTGGAAATATTGATTTGGGTAATTAAAAATGCTATACACTTTAGGTAATTTAATTGAGAAATTTGGAATTTTTTGAATTAAATTAGTTGGGCTTAAAATTGGATTTGGGCTTTAAATGTTGTAATTGGGCTTATTGGGCTTTGTTGTACAAAATTGGCTTTAGGCGAAATTGGTTGGATCCAATTAGGCCCAAAACCGCTTCCATAAAGCCCAAATGCGACTTTATGAACCTTTAAAGTTTAATTGGGCCTAATGGGCCTAAATTGATTTCTGGGCTTATGGGGTAACTCCCGGATTGGATTTTGGTTATTCGGTTTGACCCGAGTTGACCAAAAGTCCACGCCTTGAAGAAATTAATTAAAAGATCATTGGACTTTAATTAAATTAATATTGGATATTAATCGGCCTTTGAGACCCGTAACGATTAAATTTGGAATTTAAGTCGTAAAGGTTTATTTTATAAAGTGTAATATTTAATTTGGAATTAAATAGTGAATTAGAATTAAATGCGTATTAAATTGGATTTAATTATGTAATTTAATTTAATTCGAGAATTCGTACTTTGAGTACTTGTTCGCAAAACGAGTTTGACTCGAACAAAATCAAATCGTTGTTTGAACATTGGATGATCACTAATTATCAGATTAATTAATTTGATTAGATTGATTGATAACATGCTTGTGTGAATATATGGTTGCGATGCATGCATAATATATATCGGATGGATATTAGAAGGGTGGGGCAATTTGGAAATTGTAATAAATTCGATTTATTAATTGGACCTACGAGTCCAGCCTTATCACCTCTTATTTCTTTGTATTCTCTTCTCACCTATTCCCCTCAATGTAAATGAGGTTTCTTTAGAAGTGTAGTGTAACGGTAGAAGTAAATACATGTGCTAGCGGGAGAGAGAAAGTGAGAGATTTGATCTAGGATCAATATAAAGTATCCATCCACATATCATTATTACTTTTACATACGCGCTTTATTATGTGTTTAGAATGCATGTTTAAGGGTGTATGATGATGAGACCTTAACAAAGATAATAAATTGGTTGCCAATTTGCACGCGAAAAACCCTCGCTCAATATTAAGCGTTCTTCCTTCCATTGAGTGATTCTTACTCAAGATCTAAGACGGCATTGGTTTGTTGGCCAAAGTCAAGTCCTTTGTCTGTCGAGAATGTGTTTGAATCACGAAGGCTTTGTTCCATATCAGTGTCTTGTCCAAGTTGTGGTTTGTTGGCCAAAGTCAAGACCACTTCTTGTCCATCGACATTGATTACGAAGCTTTACATGGTCAATGGGTCGCGCTTGACTGGGATCACTAAGTTTGTTGTGCCAAAACCAAGGCTTAGTTGATTCAGAGGAAAAAAGGTTAGGTAATACATTGGATGTATTGGCATATATAAGATATATGTTTCGGACTTGGATGTCCCCTACCGGATCTAGGAATTGGATTGGATTCAATTGATCTTAGAGATCTACCTAGTTAATTATCATACAATTTGTTGGCCAAAGTCAAGATTGTGTGATATTTAACGGGATCCTAGCCCACTAGGAAACACGGTTTCCCGAGTTCTCGACAGAGGGTTGGAGGCTCGCCGAAAAATAGTGGGAGGCAAGAATTGAATTTGCAATATTCGTTCAATTACTCACCATACGCGCTCATTTCAAGTATTTCGTCGATATAAATTTATATATTAGTTAGAATAATATTTAATTGTTGTTTTTATAAGCAGTTGGACTATATTATAGTTGATTATATAATTGGATTATAGTAATCAATATATTTGAATTAATTAATTTCAATTTACAGTTGATTTTATAATTGGATTATAGTAATCAATGTAATTGAGGTTAATTAATTTAAATTATATTTGATTATATAGTTGGACTATAATAATCAATATAATACATAGTACCACAAATCGTTGATTAAATAGTTGGACTATTAGAATCAAGATAAATGAAGATTAGTGTTTAAAACATAATCCTGGGTGAAAATGTATTTAAACGACTATAATTTTCAAATTGGGAATAAAGTTTCAGGATGGTCCTGGAAAAATAATAAGTTACTTTATTTGATAAAATAACATATTAGGCCTAAGCTTGGAGTTAAGCAAATAAGTGGAACATGATATTTGGAATATTCATGTAATGATAACTTTAGTGCTTAATCTATTATACTTGTCATATAGACTGCTTAATTTCTTTATCAGAACTAAGGATTAGATTCTTAAAGTATGATATTGAAATTAAAGAATCTTCATAAATCTATACTTAGATTTTAGAAGTAAATATTGCAATAATAAACTCTTGGAGAGTTAATGACTATTCTCAAGGAGACAAAGTTAAAGTTTGCAATAAGGCAAGTAGCGCAAGGCGCACCTTACTTCGATATTCTAGAAGGCCAAAGGCTTCTGGAGTGTTGAAACTGGCAAAGGCAAAATCATTATAATCTTCTAGGAAGATAAAAGGACATATCCCAAGAAGGAATTGAAGACGAGCAAGGCTCTGACTTCAAATATGTTTGTCATAAATATGTTCACTACTAGTATTAAAATTAGATTTTAGATACTTAGTGTGATACATAAAATATGTACTGATGTTCAGAATCTGCTATGAGCAGGATACTGACTTCTATTGAGATTAATCTGCGAATTGAAAACGGGACGAAAGTCGCTGTTTTAACCGTAGATACCTAAGTTTAGGAACTACCCTTTGGGTATGTACGTAAATTAGGAAACTGTTATAATGTAACTAGTTTGACTAGGAACATTATCTTTATATGAGTGTTTCATCCGTTGCGGATTGAACCTTTATATTTTAGAACACTAAAGTGTTTCATCATATAAATATGATATTGAGATAAACACATTAGATATGAATAACAACATTTATATTTTGAATATAAATAAAATCTCAAACATATAACATGACGAACAAATAGCTCAGACTGATTTGATCAGTTGAAACTTAAAATGTGGCAATGTTGTCTGGGACACATTAAACAAGAATCGTATATCCACACTTTCGAAGAGTGGGTACTAGGACATATTTGATTCCAATCAAATAAAGTCTACGAATCTAGTTTATTGGGCAAAGTGCCTAATACACTATTTACTTGGTAAAAGTGAAAATGCCACTGATCTGTTAACCCTAATTCATAGTGAAGCAAGTGGGCCCATGTCTAGCTAGGCTAGATGTGGATATGAATATTTCGTGACCTATACAGATGTGGCATCGCGTAACGGTTATGTGTTTCTTTTGAAGAACACAAATCGGAAACTTTTACAGTTTCGACACGAAATAGACAAACAGATCGGCTACAGTATTATACCGTCACGGTAAGACCGTAATGAAAAATACTCAAGCAATAAGTTTCTAAAATACTTGAAAGAGTAAAGTATTCTTTCAAAAGAGGACTCCTCCCGGAACACGTCAATTTGACGGTGTGTCCGAACTGAGTAACCGAATTTTGTTAGACATGATTAGGTTAATCATGAGTCGCTTTGAGCTACCATTTCCTTCAACGGATAAGCATTAACAGTGCATAACTATTTTGAATAAGGTTTCATTAAAATCTGTTTGACAGATTTCATATTAGATATGAACAGGAAAGAAACTGGGTTTCACATTCCTGAAAATTTGGGTATGCCATGCATATGTTTGGATGATACCAAACTAGAACCCAAATTGGATAAGTGCCAAATTGTAGGTTATCCTAGGGATACAATAAGTATTGTACTTATACATCTCACAAGAGAACAATTAGATTGTTGCTCACCATGCGGTTTTCCTAAGAGGAATACCGATATGTAGTGGTAAGTGGGAGGATAGTAAAACTCGATGAAAATCGGAGTAATACTATTCCAGGCACCGAATCCTAATGGAACACAAATAGTTCATCAAGGATGTAACTATTACCATTAATCTTCGAATACACAAGAACCACGTAGGTCATAGAGAATTAGAAAACAACATGGGGTATGGGTTTCTGATCTCACCTCATAAAGATGTCCATCTTATTGAGGTATACCAACTGACTACGTACGAGGTAGTGATACAAGGTATCGACTCCCTGATTATGACAAAGTGTCATGAGTCCGAAATGGATTCCATGTATGTCAACAAGTTTGGTACTAGTTGATGTACCGCAAGGTATTGTGCCTACTGGTACTTTATAAGTCTTCAAGGAAGACGTACATGGAAGGAAACATACCAACGTACTAAGCTAGGCTTGAAACGGAAAGGTATCGTTATCAACATTATGTTGATTTCGATTCAACCTTTTAATTGTTGCCATGATGAATCCATTTGGATAATGCTTGTTAAAGCTACATGTTTCATTTATGAAATATATCAGCATAACGGGAAAATCGCTTTCCTGAAAAGGAAACCTTTTGGAGGATGTTTAAAACATCATGTCGGTTTTGTCGTACCAAAACTAGCAAACAAGGTTTGCAGGTTATTCGATCTATGTTTGGATTTAAGTAAACATAGGTTCTTGGAATTATCGTTTTGATGCAATCATAATGGTTTATGATTTAATTCAAAGCGAAAATAATTCTTGTGTATATAAGAGGGTTAGTGGGAGCGCACTGACAGTGGATGTCTTATACAATAATGATAATATGTCATTTCTTGGAAATGATATTACCATAATAATAAATATCGGTGAAAGCTTGGCTTTCGTAAACTCTCCGAGAAATCGTACATTAAAAAATGTACACTACCTGGTGTCTCAGATGCTTTGAGCATATGTAGTCACAAACAGGCCAATCCGAGTGATAGTCTCTAGATTGAAGTTAAGAACATCTTTAGTATCTTAGAGAACTAATGATACATTCTTTAACCTTGGAGAATGAGAACTTGAAGTGACTGGGATCACTACTGCATGTTTCCTAACCGATAAAGACGACTGAAAGTCGCAAACGGTACTATACAGTTTGAATAACGGTACAGTGAGCTGGAAATCTTCCAAGCAAGATACCGTTACCGAATAAACAACAAATGCGGGTTATTGCTGCAGCTGAAGCAGCAATAGAAGCCTTCTGGGGTCGATAAAATCTAATTAGATTAGATATAGTTCTTTTAGCAGCTGAGCTAGGCTACAACACATGCTAAAGAATTAGTGGTCTCATCAACGATCCAGATAAATACTTCGATGTTCATCTGATTCGTTCGGATCATACATCGTGGCGATGTGATGATCGAATAAATCGCATCAGACGATAGTCATACAAATCCGCTGACGAAAACCTTGCTCAGCAATTTGAGCCAACAGTACATAGTTCGGGTGTTAGATACTCGAGTGACTGGCTATAGGCCAAGTGGGAGATTGTTGGACAATTATGACCCATAGCGTCACTATTTGTAAGATCATAGCGTTGTTGTACAAATTAACTATGTGACAAAGAGATTGCACTCTTATCATTTGTGATTAGATCACCTAGATATATAAATGATAGGAGGTCCATATGATTTGTTCCTGGACTGAGAATGATATGAGACAGTATCAGTGTCCACGAAGGTGATTAGATCACCTAGTCATTCTTAATATTCACCGATGACGTATGACTCGCACTTTAATTAATCTAAGATTAATTTAATGAGAGAGAAAATTAATCTGGGATTAATTGCGGAGATATTTTATCTGGGATAAAATATCAATTAAAGAGAGAGAGAACGATTAATTTGGATTAATCCGTAAAATAATATATTTGATATATTATAAGAAATTGGATTTCGACGCGGATTAAAATTAGATTTTAATTCGGGCAAACGAATTAATTTAGAATTAATTCGTTAGCGATGTGAATAGTGATTTCGCTAGGCGTAATCATTTAATTACGACACAACGAAAAATTCGTTAATTTGGAATTAGCGAACCCAAGCCCGAGATTATTTGCGAGCGCATTCGCATTTCGAATTCGAGTGCAGCACGCAAGTCAAATCAAGCGTCAAATCGCAAGTCACATCAAACGTCAAATCACATGTCACTTTGAGTGATGTGACATTTGATTGATTGATGTGAGGTGATTGAAAGAAAGCATTAAATGCTTTGCTTTTTGAAATTGAAAAAGTAAATGGTTTATTAATTTTTGGAAAATATATAAATCTATTACATTTTTCTTTTTCTCATTCTCTATTCAGTACACAGTTTTTACCCATTTTTGGAGCCAAAAACCTTATTCTCTCTCGGTCTTGGACCGCCTCTTCTCTTCTGTTTTTTCTTCTGGTTTGACCGAAAATGGCAAGAAGAGATGTGATGATTTTTGTGGCAAAGAACATCACAAGTGCTAGCACACCATTGGAGATATACAAAGGTGATAGGGAAATGTTTTCATGAGCATGGAATCAACAAAAGCTTGGAGCTTCAAAGGACATCCATGACCGTTTCTTGGAGGA
Organism: Zanthoxylum bungeanum; assembly: GCA_019454045.1. Classification (NCBI taxonomy): domain Eukaryota; kingdom Viridiplantae; phylum Streptophyta; class Magnoliopsida; order Sapindales; family Rutaceae; genus Zanthoxylum; species Zanthoxylum bungeanum. Next base: position 87,959 of record SKCR01023442.1, on the reverse strand, counting down.
GGAAAACCACCCACTGCCGAGTTGAGCAGCCCACTGCCGAGCTTCACCACACGCAAGTAGGGCAATTCGTTCTTCATCTTCGTAGCATCATGACTGATCAATGTGAGTTTTTCCGCACCTCCTATGATTGTATTTACACTTGTTTCATGCTTGATTTATGATCTTGGGAAGCTTAGAGGAAACCAACAGTAGGGAAGACTTGAGATTCTGGACTTGATCAAAATCGAGCATCAGCATGAAAAGAAACCATCATCTTTTTATAAAGTTCCCATCATCAACTCATAAACTCATTGATTCCGAGAACTATGAGACATATACTGATGGTGATTTTTTACCCTAAGGAAGATTCAAATACCGAGGAGCAGAATTGATAGTCTACTTAGCCAAAAATAGATAATATGGGCCTAAAAGCTCAGATAGACATACATAATTTGATAGGTTGACCCAACCCCATTATACAGAAGGGTTCATGCAAGGGTTGGGCGTGTTGATGATGAACCAAGTTGGTACACCGACCCGACCTAGAGAAGAAGTGTTGAATTTGGGTTCATTTGATTATTTATCGTTATCGACCCGATGAGGTTCATGCTTAACAACTTTGCCTGATTGAAGAGGTCAGAATGAGTTTTGACCAGTATCATCCACCTCGGTATGCTGGCCCGATGAATGAAGATGAGATCACATGCCAATTTGCGCTTGAGTCAAGTGACATATGCCCTAAAGTAAGAAGATATCATTCTAGAAGGCTAATGATGACTATGAGAAAGTAGTGATTCACTGTGAAAGTAGCCTCTGCTAGCCGTCATAGGGCGGTGCAGTGGCAGGGAAGTGGTAGAGTAGAGCCGTCATAGACCGCTAGAGGCCGGTGCAGTGACAGGGAAAAATACTAATTTGATTGGCCGAATTATGGGTAGTTGAAGAGAATAGTTACTGCAATGATGACAAAATGACGTGAGTTGACGTCATGGGCGGTAGAATAGTGGATTTGGAAGCCTATATAAAGGGGTTGAAGTTTTATATTAAGGAGGGATTCTTTGGAATTGAATTCACAACTCTTGTAAGGAAGATTCTTTAGAATTGTATTCACAACTCTTGTAATGGGCATTCTTTAGAATTGTATTCACAACTCTTGTAAATGATGATCAAAATTAATATCTCAACACTTATAGAGAGATCAAGAGCCAAAAATCTAGTGATAAAGAGAGAAAGCTGATCTGCTGTTTGATTATTTAGATAATTATAACGGGCTAGTGTAAGACCTGAGGTGTTGTAAACTCTTTGTAAGTTTATTACCCCACTTGTAGCTCGGGTCGGCCTTGACTCCGAGCACTAATAAAATATACTCATTTCTCCCGTGAGCGTAGGTTGGAGCCACTCTCTGCCGAACCACGTAAATCCTTGTCTCTGTTATTTATCTGTCTACTTGTCAAGTTTGCATTTGGTTCCCTACAAATCAAACAAATTCACTGCTGATAGAGATTTATTCGATGAATTAATTTCTCATATTACATTTCGAACACAAAAACAACCGTCAATATATATATTATATATATATATATATATATATATATATATATATATATATATATATATTAATTAATAGACAAACGTATTACATCATTTAAAACGTTTTTTCTACGCAAGTTTTTCTCCTAACGGAGACCAACGTAAAAAAAATAAAAATTTGGTTCTACCATGGTTGGATCAGGAATCAAAATAATGAATTCTCAGATGCATACTACCGAAGCCCACGAGCATCACGTGTGATTTCGAAAAAGAAAGTAGAAAAAGTAGTTAAATTTGTGTTCATTAATTAATTGTCAAGGACTTCTCATGAACTAATAGATTATTTTATGTTTATATTCTTCTTAAATTTAATAATAATAACAGTGCAATTATATTAAAAAAATAAATTAAATTTCATATATGTAATGCAATAATTATATAGATTTTTACAATTAAATTGCTCATTTTGATATAATCAAACTAAATTAATTATTTTCCTTTAACTATATGAATTCTTTGACGTCTTTATCTGAAAATATTAATTATATTCTCTTTGAAATTATTATTTTAACTTATGTTAATTTATGTTTTTCAGTACTTAGTTTATATATGATAATATTATTTATTCTCATTTTCTTGTAAGATATTTAAAAATTTAAGTTGTATATGTTCAAAATATAAAATGAAATACAATAAATTTTCGAAGTTATGTCATCTAATGAAAAAGGGTTAATCCACAGATCTCGTGTCGATTTCTTGACAAGGTTTATCTTTAATTAAATGTAACAATAAAAAGCTAAAGTTTAATTATATAAAGTAATTGTGATAAGATGTAGTCGCCTAAAGCAAGCGGTGACAAGAGCCAAGTGATAATGATATGCTTATTTCTATCCCCTCTCTCTCTCTCTCTCTCTCTCTCTATATATATATATCTTTTAATCTTATAAAACAAAATCTTTGAATACTATTAGTAGCCCTAACCATGGTTTGGAACCGAACTAGGTTAGGATCGGAACCGATGAAAAATCGGTTCGGTTCCGGTTCTTCAAAAGTGATGAATCGAACCGGAACCGATGATTGAACCGAACCGAAATCGAACCTTAAGAACCGAACCGCGGAACCGAACCTCAAAATCAAACCGCAGAACCGATAAAATTTTATAAGAAATCTTACTCAAGTTTACTTCAACATTTTACTTTGGTTCAGGCTCACTCAATTTTCTTTAGTACTAAGGTTTTTTACTTCCTTTACTTATCTGTTTTTATATCTTTACCTCTAATTGCTTCTGATTGCTTAAACATCTGTGTTTTTATCCTTTACATTTTTTTTCTAACTTTTTCTTTGTCTTTCTACTTCCTTGGGTGGGTATCATTAGGACTTTCCTATGTCGTTTTGTTTCTTTACTTTTCTTATCTCTGGCTACTCAAACATCTATGTATATTTCCTTACTTCTTATAGCTTTCTCTTCCCACTCTCTAGGGTAACTTTTCTTAGTACCGTATTTTCTGATTTTATAGCTATATTTGAACTTCTACTAATAGTTCAGGATGATTACAGAAGGATCTTGAAAGAATGTAATTATTTCTAAGGAAATATACTTAAATAGCTCAGGAATTCTTACTAACCTATCTATAGAACTTTGAGGACATACTCGAGGATCAGATACTGGAGAGGTAGTGCCTCGTATACGGGTATCCCGGACATACTGCGTATACAAGACCCCAACATTCTTCCCACTGCAGTCACTGACTCCATAGACCATGCTCTGATACCATCTTTGTAACATCCCCAATCCGGGAGATGCTACCGACGGGGAATAGGCCGTACTATCCCCCTGAGCCTCTAACTTTCTAACAATATTAAACTCATTTCATGTATAAACTTAGGCACGGGACCGATGCCCAACTCATCATTATGAATGCATAATGCTTTTCAAACTAAATACTCAAATTCACTATACATCATAACTTTAGTAATGAACACTTATAACTATTTACATGCATATTCTTTATTAAATAAACTATATGCTATATGTCATTTTCCGACACTGACTGAACTAAACTCTGACTCGACCTGGTGAATCAAACCCTCTAATGGCTGCCATCAGTATCCATCCTCTCGAGCTCGTCTTCGGGGAATACCTGCAAAATAGAGAAACTGAAAGTGGGGGGGATTAGACCGTTTGTACGATCTAAGTGAGTGGACGGTTTTAAAATGAAATCTGAAATACTTTATGAAAACTTATGTTTTGGAAATCAAATCAGATCTTTTCTGAAAACTTTTCTTTCCTGAAAGTAGTTCTCTTTCTTCAAACCTTTATGCAAATCTTTTCTGAAAGTTTGTTATAAAACTGTTGTTTCTGAAAACTATTTCTGAAATCTATATATGCAAACTAATGTCTGAAAACTATTTTCTAAAACCTGTTTATCTGTCTCTGAAAAACCTGACGCATGGGGGCGTTACGTATCGCCTTCCCCTCATACGCCTAACTAGAGCCAGAAGTGCAAATCCATGACATTGGGACGTTATGTATCGCCATTCCCCAAGCCACTGAACTAGAACTAGGGGTGTGAATCTATGCTACCCTCCAAGCTCTGAATCTAGGATCTAAGGGCATCTGTCATCCCTAGTCCTGAACTAGGATCTGAGGGCGTTACGTATCGCCGTCCCTGTAGTCCTCTACATGTGTACATGTCATCCGTCAATTCCATGTCTATATCAAGTTACATACTGAGGTGAGGTTTTCTCCATGCCTCGAAAATCATAAATCTCAAGCTTTTAAAATTATTTTTTCTAAAATATTTGTTAAAACATACTCTTTCAAGAAATAACTGTGATAAAACCTGCTAACGCCCTAAGTGCGTAAAAATAAGTCTGATAAGAAAAATAACATAATGAAAATCAACTTAGAAGGAATGTGTCCACTCACTGGTTTGAAATTTGGCTGGTGCTATGCCACTCGTTAAATCATAAATCTCAAGCTTTTAAAATTATTTTTTCTAAAATATTTGTTAAAACATACTCTTTCAAGAAATAACTGTGATAAAACCTGCTAACGCCCTAAGTGCGTAAAAATAAGTCTGATAAGAAAAATAACATAATGAAAATCAACTTAGAAGGAATGTGTCCACTCACTGGTTTGAAATTTGGCTGGTGCTATGCCACTCGTTAAAGGGAATTGTGGTTCCTGCGATGATCTATAATGGAGAAACTCAATTAGAATATAAGTCGTGGAATATGCTTCAGAACTAAGTTAAATTTATCCATTTGAACACTCGTTATCACTTCAAGGCGTATGATATCTATATTATGATGTAATGTATGTATGCGAGCTGATACGAGACCCTTAGGGTGGCCTCTAACACGCTAGGGTGAAACTGGGATGAACTAAAACTGATTTGGGAAGGTTTTGGGTCACGTGTCGCGAGACAAAGCTTTGCGCGTCGCGGCGCTCACAATTTCATAAACGAATTCCTGCAAATTTCCAGTGTGTGTCACGACGCAAGTCCTTACTCGTCGCGACGTGCGAAACCCAGAATCAATTCTGCATAAATTACCCAGTACGCGTCGCGACGCGCAGCCAAAATTCAGGGCTTATCATCAACTTTTCCATGTCTAATTGCTCCAATACACTTCCACACTTCTATACCACAACTTTTACACAACAACTCCTTAATCCTCCATATTCATACATCATATATCATCATCAAAGCAACCCTTAAATCTCTTAAATCTCAATCTATTCAAAATCTTAGTTTTCCATAAACTTTGACATTTTCTTAATACAATTAGTTTCTTAGTTTATTGTTCATCTAAATGCAATCCCTCACATACCAATAACACTAACATAGCATTAGTTAATCAAAACCCCACAATCCATAATTTGGGGTCAAGTTGGTCTTACCTCATCTATTGTGATTCCTTCATCTTTCAAGCTTTCCATGAGTGCTACACTCTTTCTTTGCTTGATGCATTAGTACTTTGCCTTTGTTTCTTGTTCTTTCTTTCATCTCATTCTTCTTCCTCTCTTTTTCTTCTTCTTCCTTTCTCTTCTACGTTTTTCTTCTTCTCTTATTTTTTTTTTTTTTTTTTTATTTTGAGATTAGGGAATAGTACCTCTTATATATAATAGGGGGTTAAATGGCTAATTTGTAAAACTTTTAAAATAAAAAGTGTTGGAAAAATTGAGAGAATTGGAGAATTCTCTAGATTCATCCTTAAACACTATTTATCCATATTTTTGACCTACATTTTCAACCTATTTCTGGTTCGAATTTGGAAAAATATTCAACACGGAAGTTGTAGGTCTCGATCTCAGCTTTCTGGAAATATAAAATTCATAAAAAGTAGAGTTCATATGAGAAAGGTATGGCCCAAACACCATGGGTTTTCCAGAGTGGAACACCGTATCGTCTAGTATCGGAATCTCGAAAAATTTTCAGATCGTTCCTAAAGTCATTTCATGAGAGTATATGTGTCCAAACATAATTTATATTATGTAACACTCGTCCCATAGTGTAACAGTAGTCGGGATTCCCGGTCGTTACACAAACCTCGGAACCGAACCGCAAAATCAAATCGGAGAACCGATAAAATTTATTAATTAATCAAGATAATATTTCAATTAATATTTATTAATTTATACTTCAATTAATAAAAAATTAATTTATCAATGTATTGTTAATTGTTTTACAAAAAAATTTAACTTGATATTGTGTATTGTGATTATATGAATATTACATAATTACTAAATTAAGAATTTTCATTATTCTATGTATTTGTTTAATTAAAACAAGTTTATAATCTTTAACACTCGTGTCATATTTTATAAAAGGCTCATAATTTAGTTATTAATATAGAAGGAGATTATTAATTTATATATCAATAATATAAATTATATATACAATAAAATAAATTTTACCAAATCCTTAATTGTAATTTGGTTCCGGTTTCGAATCAGAATCGATGAGGATACAGTTTGGTTCCGGAATCGAATCGCGGTCAGACCTAACTATTATTGTTTAGTTATGGAGAAAGATTTGTGTGGGACGGACGTATGAATGACGTAGTACAACCAACAACTAATGATTTGACAAATATACGTTAAATTTGTAATTAATCAATAATAATGGAAAGAAAAATTTATTGATTAACACATGATATATATTCGTTGAATGGTCTCATACCACATGTCCGATATAAGTTTTTTCGTATTTAAAAAAGCTCCAAAAATATTTTCTAATTTCACTCTTCAAATACTTATTTGATTACTTATTTAGCAAATTGAAAGTGGAAAAATAAACTATTTTCCAACAGACTCTTCAAATCGAATTAATGTTATGTTATTTTAATCAAATGGAATGGACCCACTTTAGCTATATAATTTTTATATAAAAATAATTATAAGTAATGATGATGATGTGTATAAAAAATTATATTATATTAATAGAAGAGAGATAATGTGAATGAATTTATATTATTTAAATCAAATTAAATGATAGTTATTTTATATATATTATTTTAATATATAAATAGTTATTAGTAAGTTCAACCACCACCATTACAATAAAGTAAAGAGAGATAAAATATTATATAATAATATTTGAAAAGAGATAAGCCACTCTTCAATATTGAAGAGTGGAAAGTAAAATCCAATTTAAAGAATCTCGATTTACGTTTCTTTTTAAACCAATTTTAATGATGTGATTCTTTTATTTAGTAACTAAATAATATTTGAAACGATGATTTAACAAAACACGTTTCATCGTAATTTGATTAAAAAATATTCGATCGTTACAATTAATTATATTATAAAATCGATGATTTAAAATTTGGTCTGGTCTATCGACCAAGGATTTGAAGAGGGTCAAGGGTTAGAGGTTGGACAATGGGTTGACTCGGGATCACTAATTAACTATATGTTTTTATTATTTTTCAAAAAAATTAAAAAACCTAAATTAATAATAAAAAATTAAAAAAATTAAAAAATCGGCCCTTTCAACCAGCAAAATCCATATCGGGTCACCAGTTCAATAGTTGAACCAGTCGATTCAACAAGTTTGAGGTTGGTCACAACAACAACAACAGCAGCAGCAGTCTGAGGTTGGTCACAACAACAGCAACGACGACGACGACGACGACGACGACAACAACAACGATAATACATATAATTATAAAAAAATGATAATGATACTAAAGACGAGATAAGCGGGATAAAATTATTATCGAATCGAGATTATTTTGATGGTAAATCAAATAAAACAAAAAAAAATGATGTCGCTTTGATGATAATTTTATATTATTTTAATCGTTGTTTAATCTCTATATTACTCATAAAAAAAAAATAGCCAAGTAAAACTTATAAGTTGAATATAATAAAAATAAATTATTTATTTTAATTTTGAAAGATTCAAAATAGAAGGAATTAGTAATTATCATATATAAATAATAGTATAACTAGAACTAGAATATAAACTTAGCAAATTGTTTTTTTGAAAATAAAATCCAAAAAGCAAAAAAAGGAAAAAAAAAAAAAAAAAAAAAACAAGAGCACAGAGAGAAAACGAAAGCTTTGCAACGGGAGGGAAAGGAAAGGGTAGCAAAGAAGCAAATCTGAAGAACTACAAGAGCTGCAAAAAAAAAAGAAAAAAAAAAAAAAAAAGCGCTTTGGCTTCATTGAAACAGATCGATTTTATAGAGTGAAGTAGTAGTAGTCGATCGTGCGCGCATGAGAACGCATTAAATGCATTTAAGATCCAAGTGCTTCGGTACGGCATTCGTGGGTGGCAGTTTTTTAATTTTTTAATCTCTTCAGAAAAAAGAAAAGAAGAATTAGTGTGATCTTTTTAACTTTACTCGCAGTCCAGTCTCTGTGAATGAATGAGCTTTCGCATTATCTGTTCTGGCTTCAATTTATTGGTGACTCGACTCCACGGCTTGAGCTGTCTTAAAGCTAAGCAAGTAGAAAATTTTAAGTGGTGAATTTCACTTGTGTGTTTTGATTTTAGCTGCAGGTTAGTGATAGAAGTTGATATTTTAGTTAATTTGGGGTTTGGTTTTTATTAACTGTTGGTTATGGGTAGCTTCTGTTTGAGGATGATTTAGGGTTTTCTAAAGATTCAGGAAGGAAATTAGCTTTTTTTTTTTTTTTTTTTTTTTTTTTTTTTTTTTTGTGTGCAGTAGTTTGTGTAAATTAAGCTGTTTCATTTGTAAGTTTTATGTGGATGTGAAATTGTGATTGCGATGAGCTGTTGTGTTTGGCGTGGGGGGTTGTTTGATTACGGATTGTGAGAGGAGGTGGAGGTTGGAGAGGTGATTTTTGGAACTGGTGGGTTTGGTTTAAATTGGGAGATGCCTCCTTCTCCAGGAATGAAGTGCTCTCCTGGGAGAGAGCTGAGAGGGGAGAATCATAAGCAAGGGAAAAGTTTTGAGAGCAGGATACTGTTCAGAGGAGAAAGATGACGACCTTGCTTTGTTTAATGAAATGCAGACCAAAGAAAAGGAGAGCTTTTTGCTTCAGTCTTCCGATGACTTTGAAGATATTTTTTGTAATTTTCTAAACTGACTTGATTTCTATATTTGGGTTTATGTTGCTACAAGCAGAAGACTTTCTATTTATGTCGGTTTTCCCGGCTGACAGGTCTGAATTATTCTGTTTGGTTGTGGATTGTTATTTTCAGCTACAAGAATGAGACAATTCTTGGATTTCAATCATGGAATCTCGATACCTATTCGAGGAGAGAGTAGTGAACTGCTTAATGCAGACGAGGAGAAGAATGACTATGATTGGTGGGTTATATTTAACTTTTCCTGTTACTGTTAATTTGAGTAATTTTATTGTTGCGTTGATTCTCTGGTTCTCTGTCACAACAACAAATTCATTATGGTCTCAAGGGAATGGACAAGGGGATAAAAATTGCAGCTAAGAGAGAGTTGTCTGTGCTGCATTGTAACTCATTAATGCATTATCTGGCTGATAATTAGAATTTTATTTTATTTTAAGAGAGAGTTGTCTGTGCTGCATTGTAACTCAATAATGCATTATCTGGCTGATAATTAGAATTTTATTTTATTTTATTATTCCCTCGTCAGCAGTTTCAATATTCCACTGTTTTAAAATTAACACTTATCATTATATAACAATCAAATAGCAGTTATCTCCCATTTTCTGCTAGTAAGCTAATTACTCTCTATTATTCTTGGTGTTGGTCGGATACCTAACATCATCGATTTTGAAGGTTGCTGACTCCTCCCGAAACCCCTCTTTTTCCTTCATTGGATGATGAGCCAGCACCAGTTAATGTTGCTCGGAAGGGCAGACCTCGGAGTCAACCAATTTCGATATCAAGATCGTCTTCCGTATGTCATCTGATTTTATATCTTTCTCACATTTACTCGGTTTGTACTTCTGTATTCCATATCTTTTTCATTGGACTTGCTTTTATATGTAGATGGAGAAAAGTTACAGAAGCAGTAGGGGCAGTCCAAGTCCAAATCGCTTAAGCCCATCACCTCGGTCTGGGAATAGTTCATTCCAGTCGATGAGAGGAAGGTCATCTTCAGCGCCTCAATCCAGTCCAACTCCTGCCCTGCGGTCTGCTACCCCAACACGGAGGCCATCTCCTCCCCCCAGTAATCCCTCTACACCTGCGCCGAGGTCTTCTACTCCAAGTCCACGGAGGTTGAGTACACATTCCAGAGGTACTGTTGCCTCGTCATCAAGTGTGAGGGGAACTTCTCCTATAAAGACAAGCCGAGATAATTCTGCTTCTCCAAATATTAGGGCATGGCAGTCAAATTTCCCCGGCTTCTCCTTGGAAGCACCACCTAATCTTCGTACCTCCTTGGCTGATCGACCGGCCTCATACGTGAGAGGTTCCTCACCAGCATCCAGAAATGGTGGCAGGCAATCAATGTCTCCTACTACTTCTAGAAGTATAAGTTCTTTACATAGCCATGATCGAGATCGATTTAGCCCTCAGAGCAAAGGTTCTGTCGTATCTTCTGGTGACGATGACATGGACTCTCTACAATCTGTTCCTATTGGTGGCTCAGACTACTCAGTGTCCAAGAAAGTTGGTGCATTTCCAAATAACAGAGCTCAAACCTTTTCTAAGAAATCAGCTAGAATTCTGTCCTCAAGTTCTGCTCCAAAAAGATCATCATTTGATTCTTCCCTTCGTCAAATGGTATTTTATTGCTTGCGTCATTTGGTCAATGTTCCTGACTGTTGATATTGTAACTGTAGGCCTGTCTTTCATTGTTAAATTTAACATCTAACTAGTTTATCTGTTTGCTTTCTGCATTGGTTAATTTCAGAATTCTTCTTCTCAGCTGTTAGTTTTTTTAACTTGTCTTCTGTGTGTAGATGTGGGTGTGTGAGTGTTTGCTTGCCTTTTGTCTTGAATAAATACTGAATAAAATTGGCTTAGCATTATTGATGGAAAAAATAAAGGTAAGCTGATTATTTTTTCTCTTTGCTAGTGTAGCATATATCTCATCCGATCTTTAATTTCTCAGGTTGCCAACTGTTAAGTTACCATTTGACCCAAAAGCTTAAGTTGATTGGTAAAGATCAGACAATAGTATTAAGTCGCTGGATTCCTTGCAGGGTTTCTAATGTATACTTTGTAACTAAACCACAAGTAGATTAGCATACTCTTCCATAAATAGTTCAATCTAAACCACAAATTGGAAGTCCTTTGCATGTGTTCGTAAAAATCTTGCCATGCTCTTTGTGTTATAAATAGATTCTATTTCTTGCTAGTACTAACTCTATGTGCTGAAATCTGACAATAATAATCTTTGGTAGGGAAACAAACCTAGATTTATATAATATCAGAAATTTAATGGCTTTAATGAGCTTTAACATTTTACATAATTCTCTTAAATACTATATATGGTACATTGCGCATATCTCACATCTTCATGAATTAAGGGAAACAATTTATTTTGTCCTTTGTAGTCTAGTCTGTAAAGCATCTTATCATTTACATTTATTATTGCACTCCAGAAAATGTTCATGCATAGGTTTTTATTTCATGGATGTATGATGTATCACAATGAATGTTCTTGTGCAGGATCACCGAAGAATTCCTCAGAATATGTTTAGGCCGCTCCTATCTAGTGTCCCCAGCTCCACTTTCTTTGCTGGAAAGAGCAGTTCTAACCATCGCTCTATGATATCCCGGAATTCCTTAGTTACAACCAGCAGTAATGCAAGCTCTGATCTAGCTACAAGTGTTGCCCATGAGACTGAAGGAAGTGACCACCATCAGGATGATGTGACAAGTGATTGTGGGAAGGTACTCAATCCTAATGTTCAAGAAGTGTTCGCTTTTGATAGGGTGGATCCACTAGATGAAGTTGGGCTTGAAAGACACAATAAGTCATCTAACCTTCAGCATCATGACACTGATATGGAAACAGATCCAACTTCTAATGCTTTGTTTCTTAGGGGTGATTCTTCTGAACTTGGTAGTTCTGAAACTACAAGGCTTTGTTCTCGATGTGGTCTCCGGTATCGTGTCATTGAAACAGTGGAGAGGGACATTAATCTTTGTCCAGATTGCAGAAAGCAAATTGATCTTGTGACTCTGACTAATTCAGAGTCAATTATAGTAGCCGCAGAAAATTCCCCAGTTTTGTCTATGAAGATTTGTCAAGATAATAAACCAGAAGATGAGTTAAAGCCCACAGTGATTGTACCTGAATTGCAGTCACAAGTTCCTGATACAGTTAAATCAAGGGTTTCTGAGGTGGAAGAGAATGTTATGCAAAGTCAATCTCCCAACTCTGAGCTAACCCTGATGTACTCAAGAGAAAATTCTATAGCAAGATCTGCCATGGAAGGAGGTGAACAGAGGCTTAATTATCTACAAGAGATGGGCCAACCTAATGTTGGTTACAATCTTTCTGATAGCGACACTGTAGGTCAGCATTTGCAGCTCTCTTATGATCATTTAGATATGAAGGTTGACACTTCTGAAGGTGCCGGCATTTCATTACTGCTGAAGAGGTCTAACAGTTCCAAGGGGCCTGTTGTTCAAGGCAGGACCTTCACTGCCACCAATTTACCTCTTGAAGACCTGTCTTATGCGAGGGACTGCACAAACAGTTTGAGAAGCTACATTGGACATGGAAGTGGCTCTACTTTATCTTCTACTGATTTCAGCTCATCTAGACAATCAGAAACTCGTGTACACCGGCAGTTAAGTGGCAGGAAATATGACATGGAGAATTACAGATATGATGTGAACACAATGAAAAAACAGCAAAGCATTGGGTCTTCTTTATCTGGGTGTTCGGGCCATACTCATCAAGTTTTTGACCTTGCAAGAAGCACGCATGAAAATTCTGAGGCCTCGGTTGGTGATATGAAACATGATGTAGAAGGGTTGCCAGTCTCTTCTCAATCTGAAATGCGTCCTTCAGAAAATAAAGGAGCAGGTGTTACCACTATTGCTGTTACTGATGCAGCAGTTCTTGAGGAAGGTATTTTTGGACGTAATGAGAGCAGTAGAACAATGGATGCTTCTACCTCAGAGTTGTCAAGCCACACGGCTAGCAATCAGTCGGATCAAAATTCAGTGGCATCGTTTCCAAATTATGAAGATCATGCTTCGTGTAAAAATGAAGACATTCCAAAGATTGCAAGGAGTGCCTCTGATCTGGAAGCATTTGTTATCACTCCAGATTCTTCTTATGAGGAGGAAAATTTCATGCTGGACACTGATCCTAATGGGATGGATGATGCAGAAGTTCCTGCTCATAGCTCTTTGGCTACAATAACAGAAATAGAAATTGAGAATAATTGTCGAAATGCCCTTAGTTCACATATGGGAGACGTCTCTCCTAGGTCGACAAGCATTACGAATGAATTTCAGGAGCCTTCTGTTCGTACATCTTCAGATAAGTATATAACAGCTGTTCCAGACCCCAATACCTCAGATGATTCACATGGCATTTTAGGTATGTGTTGTCTAGCTGCTTTTTCTTTTGTACTTGATAGATTGAATTCATCTCCCCCTCCTGATAGTTATGAATTTTAATATTAATTTAGAAACTATTATGATTGCTGAATATATTCACTATTAATTTTTTTGGGAAACTATTTGGTTTTTGGCGCATGTGTGTGTGTATTTTCTTTTCTTTTTTAATTCATCTCCTCTACCTGCTTCTTGTTTTTCTGTGTTTTCCCGTCTCTTTGTTTCTCCGGAATGAGGAAACACATGCAAAAACACAACCCATCTAGTTGGTGCATTGAAAACAATGTGTCATTCTTTTTCATCAACAAATTTTCTCAAGATGACATCTTTTTTATGTTATCGACATTACTTTACCTGTTAAAGCTTTGTTTTGAGATAGGAGCAGCAAGTATTAGCAGAGTCTTTGATAAGTTTTTCTTATATGTTTGGCAGAGGAGTCAACTGCATTGGTAGCTTCTCGCGGAGGAAGCAAGGGAAGAAGCTTGACACTAGAAGAAGCAACAGATGCAATACTTTTCTGCAGCTCCATTGTCCATGATATAGCCAATCAGGCTGTAACCATAGCAATGGAGAAAGAAAGTTCAGTGCCATTGGAAGGTTCTCGGCCAACAGTTACAATACTGGGAAAATCCAATTCTGATAGAAAGAACCTACGTAGCAGGACATTAGGAAAACAAACTTCAAAAGCCCTAAAAGCCAGGCAGAGGCGAGTAGAAACTAAAGAAAAACCTCCGCTTACGGAGACTGAGAATGATGAGAATGCTGATGAATCTATGATTCGAAATGTGGGGCTTCCTAATAAGGGGGATATTCTGAAGCCTCCTCCGAAGCTGGAATCCAAGTGCAATTGCACGATAATGTGAAAAGTCTTTGTCTCGGACGATGCTAAAGGTGTCAATCCCACCATTGTTGCTCTGTTAGTCCCCTCAGCCTATATCCAAGGAGGGGATGCTGAAGTGAACGCTTGTATTTTATTAGTTTTGTGTTTGAAGGGCTGTTTGGATAATTGCCAAATGGTTTTTGTTGGTTCCAATTTATTTGTAAAAAAAAAAAAAAAAAAAAAAAAAGAGGACCCCAGGCTGCTGGTGGCATAATTGTAAAGCTCAAATCTTTATTAGGCTGATGATATTAGTAATGAGAGGCATTGTGGAGGATCGTGGTGGTTCCAGTCGCCCCATTTCATTTTGTAAAATCCCCATTTTCATTTTCATTTTTTTTTTTAATTTAAAAAGATAAGGGGTAAGAAAGTGTTTGCGCAATTTTTATGCGTGAAGAAAGAAGAGCGTGTAAGGTTCAAACCTCCTGAGACAAAGTCTCAGCAATGAGTGTTTGATTAAGTGAATAAGCCTCTAAGGGCGCAAGCACACAAATTACAGTCCTAAGATTACAATCTAAGAAATAAAAATATGCTCATTTGAGTCTTCATTTGATCGGGGGCTTCTTTTCTTGGCGTAGGTAGGCTTTTATAGTGAAGCTTGTCAACCGTTTTAGGCGGTTCCAGTATCTCCTTGCAGTTGCAAGATCGTGCCTGTAACCGCTGAGCTGCGTGACTCAACTGCTTGGTTGTGGAGGGAAAACCGTCAAACTACTACGGTCGTGGAAGTAACCGCATATAGGTCTTCGTCCTATCCATTGGTCTGATCGCCCTAGGCTCGTTGTCGTTCTTCGGCTCATCGTACTTCTTCTCTTCGTTCTCTCTTTCGTCCTAGGGTGACTTCGTCCTATGGTGGGGATTTCGTCTACCAACAATTGTTCCCCAAATTTACCTCGATCGAACTGGGAGTGTGAAGATCATGGTGAATTTTCTTTTCAGGAAAGGCCGCTATCCCAATCGAGGGATGGTACCCGGCTAATCCCTCAGTCCAGAGAGTCTGGGGAGCGAATTCTCGGTCGGAGAAGACGAAAAGGCGAATAGATTGGAGCGATGGAAACTTATATGATCATACGTTTCCGTCTTCGGCCGGCCCTTCATTCGGCCAATCCCCAGCCTATAGAGTCCGAGGTCCCATGTAAGCAGCATGCTTCGCGTAGAGAAGCTGAGGCGAGCTGTTGTTCATGAACTCAACCCAGCCGCAGTTCGGGAGGTGCAATACCTTCCACACAGAGAACCTCGGGCACTCTGTCGCTAACGGACGCAGCCCATCCACAACCTTACTTTCATTCACACCTTACACTGTGTATGTAGACTTTTTCTTACTATTCCATTTCGTACCTTACTAAAGAGAGGCCTCCACCTCTGGTGGCCTACGTTTCATGCATAGCTTTTCCTTTTCCCAACTCCGCTCTGTCTTTTCTGATGTTATCCTTCTCATTTTGGGACTCGGTTTGACTATGGAGAGTTTGTTTAGGTAAGGTCCCTTAAATAGGTGGTGAAGAGACCTTGGTACTGTTGTCATGTGAAGGGTTTTTTCACGTGCCTTCTTATTGGTTGGAGGGGCTCCCTGCCCGAAGTCTGGTCCTCTGCCAAAGTAAGCCTGTGGCCTGACGGTCTTGTCGTATCAATCTAATCTTCACTATTTGCGTTAATAATGGAGAGAGCCTGGGTAACGTCTCTAAAAAGGCGTAGTGTTGACATCTGTCCTTGGCCGATTTTGAAGACCGATGATAAGGTTTTGAAATTTGGCCGATTTGCTGAAGGTCGAAGGAGTGAGGTTGAGCGAAGTAAATTCGGGGTTAGGCTTTTCGCCCTATAATCTGTCGGGCCACCCGCTAGAGTCTTACGCGAACCCATCATATCTGTAGTAAATGCGCGGCCCTTTCCCCCACGTTTAATCATGAGGCCCATTTAAGAGCCGTTTTTTAACGTCACTTTTGTGTTTCCTTCCGTTGCACGTCACTTTTACAGCGAATTGTGTTTGAACATCTGTCTGGGGCAAACTTTCGTCCTTATCTGTTTTCCCGCTGCTTTCACTTTTCGGCGATTCCTGTTGCGACACCTGTTTCAGGTCAAACCTTTCGTCTGCATATAAGGCTTCAATCCCCCTCTGTTTCTCACCTTACCTTCGACTCTTTTCTGCAATCTTGTTTTCATTACGTTTTTACTCCTCTGTTGTCAATGGCTTCTTCATCTTCCGCTCCCAATACCGACGCCTCAACTCTTGCTGACTATAAGTTGGCGTTGGAAGATTCTTATGTGGGCGTCTTTGGCCTTCACACTCTCAACGAGGATTTCGATCAGTGCGCTCTTGGCCCTATCTTCATCGATGATAATGCTATTGCAAAGGCCCCGTTGGCTCAACAATTTCCCACTTCTTCTAGCCTCTCGTTTTCTGAACCACTCCATATTTCTGCTCTTGCTCAGTTCAATCCGATTCGTACCTGGCCCAAGCCGGATACATCATTTGAAGCCTGGCACCAACGTATGCTATTACATGCGGATACTCTTGCCTTCTTGGACAAACACCATCTTCTTCCTCTCATTGAGCTTTCTTTGTCTCTGCCAGCTTTTGATCGTAGCCTGTTTCCTATTTCTTTACTTTTTTGGTCCTCTGAGTACAATGTATTCATTTTTCCGATCGGGCCCTTTATTATCACCCTTCGTGATGTTGGTGCTCTTACTGGTTTGGCCCCGCTTGGAGAGACCATTTCGGCCTTCACGAACCTTCGTTTTCCTCCTCCTTCAATGGACCCTTCCTCATTTTCGTCTTACTCTTCTTTTCTTCGCACATACTCGAAAACGACAGGCACGGTTTCAATGCTAGAGCGTACAGCCTTTCTGCATTACTGGCTGTGCAAATATATCATTTGTGTACCCAGCTTAAAACCTGTGGCGGGCTACCTCCCCATTTCTTCCGATCTCGCCCATGGCCGTCGTTTGGACCTGGCCTCTTTTCTCCTTGCCGCCACGTATCGGGGGCTGATCGTCCTCCAAAAACAAATTCGGTCGGGGTCATCACCCATTGCTTCTAATCCTTTGTGGGTCGTCCAACTTTGGTTGCGGGCATACTTTCATGTTTTTGGAGCGATTAGTTCGACTCACCCTTACTCTTGCGCCGACCTTCTCTTCGCCCAACTTATGCCGTCTTCTTTCTCTCCTTATGCTACTTTTGAATATTTTTATACTCTTCCTCAGGTTCCCTCTTTTTTCCCTTTTACTATATCAGACAGTTTATCTTTCGTTCATGACCTTCCTCTCTCGGAAGAGGACGAAACATGTCTTCGTATATGGCGCAAAGTTTTATGCAGCTGCGACCTGGTTCATGACCTTTTGACCGGGGCCAACGGTAAGGCCGAATTGGAGGTGTATTCGCCCAACTTCGTCGCCCGTCAATTTGGCCTCATCCAAGGGTGGCCCCTTGCCTTCTTTCATTCGTACTCTGCGTCTCTAGACCGCTTCAAGGTTTTTTCGGTCTCTGAAGTTGAAGATTCTTTAGAGGTAACACGGTATTTAATTTCTTCTTTTGTCATTGCCCCATTCGCTTATTGTACATCCGTTCATCCCTCTTTTGATCGTTTTTGGCCATCCATCCGCGAACGAATTTTCTCTCTACCTGCTGCAAGAGTTATCTCTTCCATTCCTTTGTCCCCCAAATCTTCTGAACTGTCAGGGTCGAAGAAGGCATCTGAGGCGTCTAAGCTCAAGATAACAAAGCTTGCCAAAAGGAAAATTCCGTCCCCCAGCCGGAGCTCTGATTCTGACGTTCCGCTCGCCCTCGCTCGAAGGTACGAACTTGAGACCTTATTTCTTTTGCATCCCTACGGGCTCGAGGTATATTGATGCCATAACTGTATATTTTGACGCAGGCTTTTAAGATTGGTCCGCCCTCTGCTATGCCTGAGACGGCGCTAACCCCGGAGGCCGAAGCTCCTGTAAGTGGAGGTGAGGGAGCGGGACCTGCAGGGACGCCGGTTGTTCAACTTCCTTCTGATGAGGATGACGTGGCCGAAGGTCCCATCAGGGAGCAATTTCAGGAAAAAGAAGGTGCAATTGGAGCCGACTCCCAAGGTACGAAACCATATACTGATTCTGGCCGTTTTCGTCCGAGAGTTGAGGAAATTCTTGGTGATCACCCTCCAGCACTTCTGCGCCCCAAGCTCTAGTCTTAGCACAGCCGTTGTCTTCAGTTCCTCTGTCCTCCTCACCTCCAGTGGAATTTCTCGAACCTGAGCAGCCGTCGTCTTGGGCTCTCATAATTGCTCCTTCAATGGCTCCTGCTCAGTCAGTCCAAGCACCAGTCATTCCTGAACAACCGCTGCCTTCTCGGGCTGAGTCTCCCATTTTGCCATCGGTATCTTCCCCTCAACCGGCTTCTCCTCAGACCGCGCCGCTATCGGTTATTGTCCCCCAGCATTCATTGCCCTCGGAACAAGAACTAGTGCAACCAGCAGCTGGAGCATTTGAGACAGGGGCGACTCAGTCTTCTGGCTCTGGTTCTGGGATGATGAGTTCATTTCCCTCTTCTCTTGACTGGTAGTATTATGCTTGTTTTGCTAATCCTTTCTTTATGTATAGGTGTCTGACCCATTGCTGCAGTCGGTCCATCGCCTTTTGGACCGTTTGGAACAAATGTCCTCTACCTCTTTCTAGCCACTTTCGCCTTCAGTCAGCACGAGCACAGATTTGGGGGGACTTCGGGAGATCCTCGATCATTATGCTTCTTTTTCTGAACTAGAGGTTAGCCAAGCTATTCAGTCTAAGAACGTCATTCAGTTGGACCGATGTTCATCCGAATTAAGATGATTATTGGCCCTCCTTGCATTGCCAATACCTGTGGATGATCGGCTTTTCCTCCAGGAGATGCAAGATGGCATATCGAACCTTCTCTCTCGGTACCGCATTGTTCATATCCAGAAGGTTGGGCTTTGCTCTTCCGTAGTGAGAAAGGAAATACTCCGTGAATCTCTTGGGATGCCACATCAGGCCATGAGGGATACTACAAAAGAGCTGGTGATCGAGGAATCGGTCTTCGTGGACCTGGAGCGACAGTTAAAAGAAATTCAATGCTGCCTCGAGGAAAGCCGGATAAAGAAAGAGGCTAAAAGGAGGACTCTCGTTGCTCAAGTAAAGGAGGTGGAACAATCGATGGCTGAGTATGGGGGTTTGGCCCGCATTGACTTTGAGAAAAACCTGGCCGACTTGGATGCCGTGAGTGCGGGAATACGAGATGAATGGCGCCAGAGGAGGGAGACGCTCTTAGCCATTAAAGAATTACCTGGGGATTTCATGCGGTCTTCGGGCCAAAGTTAATATATTGATGTATTATAAGACGTTGTATCGTCTATTTTATACTTTTAGGACGTTTTCGTCCCTTGTCAATGAAAACTATCATTATTGCATTTGAATGTTTTCGTGCTCCCATAATGAGAGCACGTATTTCTTTAGGTATTTTCCGTTTATCACTCTTGCATGCACTCTTCCTTTTATGTCTTGTAAATGATAGGCTCCATTTGACAACACGTTTTTTTACAACAAATGGGCCTTCCCAATTAGGCGACCATTTGCCATACACTGGGTCCTTAGAACCAAGTGGCAATATAGTCTTCCACACTAATTCGCCCTTTCTGAACGACTTAGTTCGTACTCTAAAGTTGTATTCCTTGGCTATCCTTTTTTTGTGTGCTTCTAGTCGATCTAGCGTATCACATATGATGTCGTCCAATTCCAAAAAGTTCTGGATCATCGCCTCATCGTAGTCTTCTCGTGTCAGTTTTTCTTGTAGCATCACCCTGGTAGACTCAATGTTCATTTCCACTGGAAGCACAGCCTCCTGACCGTATACTAACTGGAACAGTGTCACTGAAGTACTCGTTCGCGGTGACATTCTATAGGCCCATAAAGCCTGACTCAAGTGTTCATCCCATCGTCTGGCGTTGTCTGTCACCATCTTCCGAATCAATCATTTAAAGGTCTTGTTGGATGATTCTGCTTGACCATTTGATTGAGGGTAATAGGGGGTAGTGTTTACTAACTGGACTCTGTATTCGCTCAGGAAGTCTTTCACCTTTTCACCATTTAATGAAGTACCATGATCTACCATTATTGTCTGCGGTATACCGAATCGGTGAATTATATGTTCCTTTATGAACTTGATGATCTGCTCTTGGGAAATTTCTACAACTGGGATGGCTTCCACCCATTTGGTAAAGAAGTCGGTGGCAACGATGATGAAGGTATGCCTCTTGCTTGATGCAGGGTAAATCTTCCCTATCAGGTCTATTGCCCATCCTATAAATAACCACGGTTTAATGATTGGGATCATCTCAGTTGATAGAGCCCTCTGAATAGGCCCGTGCTTCTAACAAGCAATGCATCATTTGGCATATGAGATACACGACTCTCCTATCTTCGGCCAGTAATAGCCGCTTTGTATAATCAACCATCTCATCTTTATCCCGGCTTGGTGTGCCCCGCAAATGCCTTCATGCACCTCGGCCATGATAGTTTTGGCTTCGGAGGGTCCAACGTATTTCAACAACAACCCATCTTGTCGTTTCTTATAGAGCACATCTACTGACACTATGTAGTTTAAAGCTTTAAGTTTCACCCTTCGATCTTGACCTACTCCGGGCTGTTCCAAGAATGTCTTGATTTCATTTCTCCAATCGTCATCCGTTTCGGCTTCAATGACCATGACGTTCGTATCTTTAGCTCATCTCATGAGGGCTGGCTCAACCTCTTCGCTTCTATATACTCCACCGACGTTTGTCTGCTTATATCTGGAGGCTGCTTGGGCTAAATTATTAGCCAATTCATTCTTCGCCCTTGGCACGTATTCTAGTTCAGCGTGATCGAATCGCTCTACCAACTCTTTGGCCACGTCCAATAATGCCATGACTGAGGGGCTCTGGCATTTGAAAGTACCCATTACTTGTTGGATTACCAGCTGCGAATCTCCCTTGATGGACACATGAGTTATCCCAATATTAAGCAGCATCTCTAGCCCGAGTATCAAGGCTTTGTATTCGGCCTGATTATTGGTGCAGTGTTTGTTCAACTTGACTAAGAATCGGAAAGACTCTCCCAACGGGCTGACCAAGACTATCCCTATTCCAACTCTTTTCATCGTGCTGGATCCGTCGAAATACATCGTCCATGGTTTTAGACTGCATTCGTCCAGATCCATATCCATTTCTCTGGTTGTGCTCAAACATGGATGATCGGCCAAAAAGTCGGCCAAAGCTTGATTTTTGATGGCTTTCTAGGGTTCATGCCGTATGTCGAACTCTGAAAGTGATAGTGACTAGAAACCGATTCTCTGATGCAAGATTGGACGAGAAAACATGTACTTTATTATATTAATTCTTGTAATCAGATATACAAGGCTCGCCCTAAGGTAGGCTCGTAGTTTAGTACATGTGAAGTATAAAGCCAAACATAGTTTCTCCATAGGAGAATAATTACATTCATAATTCAGCAATTGTCTGCTGATGTAGTAAATGGATCTCTCTACGTTCGTGTCGTCATCTTGCGCGATCATCCCAGCTATGGATTGTTCCTCAGCCGCTATGTACAGCTTTATTGGCTTTCCTGGTACGGGAGGTACCATCACCGGCGGTTGTGACAAGTACTTGTTTAGACTTTCAAATGCTTGTTGGTGCCCCTCGGTCCAGACAAATTCGTCCTTGCCTTTTAACTTTAGTAAGGAGGAGAATACTTTTGTCTTCCCTGCATAATTGGAAATAAATCGCCTTAAGAAGTTAATTTACCCTAAAAACCTCTGCAAGTCTTTTTTATTTCGGGGGGGCGTAGCTTCGGTGATCGTTCGAGATTTTTTAGCGTCTATCTCGATTCCCCGGTGGTGTACTAGAAATCCTAGGAAATTGCCTGCGCATACCCCAAAAGCACACTTGGCAGGGTTCAGCTTTAGTTTGAACTTTCTCATTCGCTCAAATGCCGATGTTAAATGGCCAAAATGCTCGTCTGTAGTCACGGATTTAGCCACTATATCGTCCACATATACTTTTACAAATTCACCGATCATGTCATGAAAGATCAAATTCATATCAGCCAGCGTTTTTCAGGCCGAATGCCATTACTATTTACTCATAGCATCCTAAAGAGCCCGGGCATCTGAAAGTTGTTTTATGTACATCGTCCTCGGTGATGTAAATATGATTATAGCCTGCATACCCATCCATAAATGAGTACACTTGTTACCCTGCAGTGGAATCCACTAGGGAATCGACCGTCGGCATTGGGTACTGGTCCTTTGGCGTTGCTAGGTTCAAGTTCCTGAAGTCTATACAGATCTTTATCTTTCCATTCTTTTTTCTAACTGGGACGATATTCAACAACCATTCCACATATCTGGTCGTCCTAATGAATTTTGCCTCTAACAGTCGTTCAACCTCTCTCTTAATATCAGGCATGACATTAGGGGCAAACCTCCGGGGGAGCTGCCTATGAGGCCTATGACTTGGCATAATTGGCAGCCTATGCTCCACCAACGTTCTATCTAGGCCAGGCATCTAATTGTAATCCCATGCAAAACAATCTTTATATTCTCGCAACAAACAAAGCAGCTCTTCGCGTACTTGGCTCCCCAGTCATTTGCTGACATAAGTTATGCGCCTATCGTGCTCGTTTCCCAGGTTTACCTCGTCCAAAGCATCTTGCTCTCTTGAGATGTTTGTTTTGCGTCGTCCATTCAGAGCGTACTTCTCGTCTATTGACTCTTCTCATTCCATCAAGCAGTCTATTCTATACAGTTCATTTATTTTATCCTCCATCTGGTATGCCAGCAATTTGTCTCTTAAGGCCGAAATAGCAGCTTGTGATTCATCCTTATTCCTTCATTCCATTACATAGGCCAATAAACTGGCCTTGGAGGGCACAAGGGCGGCTTGCTCCTTATTCTGGCCGTACTTCATACGAACCGCTGTGTGTTGGTTCTCCGAGGACTACTGTGGTTGGTCTTGTTTGTGCGAACAAATCGTCTAACAACCCCGCGGGGTATGACTCGTCATTCTGAGCCACAATGGTCGGACTTTCTCCTTCATTCAAAACTCTGGTCGGCCTATAGTTCCATTCGTACATGAAGTATTCGGCCAAATTTATCTCTGCAGCGAAAGGCTTGTTGTCGGCGTGCACTACTTCTACCTCATCCCTTTGGTTCCAGAAGACTAGACACTGATGGAGGGATGAAGGGATGCATCGGCTACCGTGTATCCAGTCTCGTCCCAGGAGCATATTATATGTGGTCAGCCCATCTATGACAAAAAATACTACTATCTTCGTAGTACTTCCTACTTGTAGATCTAATGGGATAACCCCATTTGCCGTCGTCGCTCCTCCGTTAAAACTGGTGAGCACTACTTCTGTAGGGAGGAGATCTTCTTCAGACTTGGCCAAACGCCCCCGCATTCTTACCGGTATTGCATTGGTGGCTACCCCGTTATCAATTAGCACTTTGGAGACGGGGATCCCATTAGCCTTAGCCTTCACGTACAATGGTCGTAGATGCTTTGTAATTTGAGCTGGTGGCTTCGGGAAAACCACTTTACCAGATAGCCCTATTTCCATTGTCTGACCGCCCTCATTGTTATATTGAGGTGATTCTTCATTTATACCCCATCCGGAAAGTGGCAACGTGGCTGGCACATCGACATGATTAACAATCATTCTTTATTTTTCAGCTCTGGTGATGGCCCTCTTTATCTTAGGCGTCCCATACAGAACAAGGAACGGGTATCGTCCTAAGTCTTCTCCCAGTGTCCCGACTGCAGGATTGCCGGCTTCATATAATTCCTTGAGAAGTCGATTCTGTGAATTTCCACTTCTCATTGATTCGGTCTTGATGTCTATCTCTTCTTCTATGTCGCTCATCTCCTTATCTGAAGCCTCTTTATCTATTATCGAGAGTGCTGCGAATTCGGTTTCATCGCCCTCGTAAACGTCTTCACTTGTTCCAGCTTCCCCGCTGTTATTCCTTTCGAATTTTCCAGGCAATAAGTAATGATTAGCCACCATTGGCGGTATAATACCAAACTGAATGATGATAGGCGGCTCCTCATCATCTGTTTCATCCTGCTTCCGTCTGCCGAATTTGGTGTGTTTACCACAATTCGCCTCAGTTCCTTCTTCGCTGTTACTTTCTTCTTTGTTTACTTCAGCTTTTCCTGTGATGCAAGGACCACGGCTTGTGGTGGCCTTTGCTTCGCCTTGTCGGCGCATCAGGCGGCTGTAGTTTCTTTGGTGCCTCCTCAACTGCGTCATTGTCATTTCATCCACATGGGGATAATTCTTGTCTGCCCGTTGTCCCGGGTGTGGCTTTTTGTATGAATGCCAAACATTAGGCCGATGAATCTTCGGCCTGAATGTCCTCACGTTTTAGACGAATTTTGAGTTTTTTCCATAGAACCTTGGAGCGAAGGTTCGTGGCTGCCATGACGATTCTCTCCTCGCAGGCCTTTCGCAAGTATCCTCCAACTCTTTCATCCACTCCATGCTATTCTTGCACCGAACACAAATGTTCTTCTCGTCGTCTTGTTCTGTAGGTGCTTTGATCCTTTCCAGAGCGCTTGAGCGGTGGCGGTGTTGTCCTTCGTTTAGCACCAATTTACCTTTCAGCAAGTTCATTTTGGCAAGATCCGGATTGATCATATTCAACTCCACCGATTTTGGGAAAGGGTTGCTGTCTACAACCATCTTCTTCTCAAATGTAATTCGCCCGGACTCTATGGCATCCTGCAAGACATTACGGAAAACAAAGCAATTGTTAGTTTTATGAGACCATGCATTGTGCCATTTACAATATTTCTTACTGCCGATTTGCTCGGCTGTTGGCAACGTGTCGGTCGCTCAAGCTAATTTGCTTGTCCTTGTTCAACTGGTCAAAAATAGCATCGACTTTCGTAATGTCGAAGGAGAAATTCCTGCTCTTTTTATCATTCTTTTCACTGGTTTGGGGTTCCGCCCAAGTTTTGCAAACGTAAGGCTTCCCTTTAACCAATTCGGCCAAACATAAATCGGCTGACTCGATGCTTACTTCGCCCATTTCATAGTCGACATTTCTATAATATGTTCCTTTGCTTGAATTTTTCATTTGCTCATCTTCTCGTAATAATCGCTCATAGCGCACTACGCTGGTGGTGAGCTGGGGAAGGTCCCAAAACTCATGATCCTTAAACTTCTTTTTTTATTGAGATTCAGGCATCCTTGAGCGATTCTCACGAATTCCTTTTCTGGCAAAGGCACGTAACATCGGCCTCGGGCTACCTTAAACCTTTGTAAAAATGTTTCAGCCCACTCTCCGGGCAATTGCCTTAAGTTTTCCAAATCGGCTAAGGCCACTTCAGATTCGGCCTTGTAAAATTACGCATGAAACAATTGCTCCATTTGCTGCCAACTTTCCACCGCATTGGCCAGCAGACTAACGTACCAAGAGAAAGCTACTCTTGATAATGAACTGTGAAATAACCTTAGTCTGTGGAAATCATTGACTTCCCCACACTGAAGGGTAAATCGTCCTATGTGTTCCATGGTAGAAACTTCCCAAGACCCCGTGAAGAGGGAAAAATCTGGTATCTTGTAGTTTCTAGGCCAGGGATAAGCCATATCGACCAAATCAGGATACGGCTTCCGATATCTTGGCCGAATTGGCCGTATGCCTAGACCGAATTGGTTTTGAAGGATTTCAGCCATCTGTTCCCTTAGCATATCGTTGCCATTAAATGGCACGACTATGGGTGGCGGTTGCGGTCCTCTCAAAAGTGGGACATAATCATGATTCTGCCCTTGACAAGCCTGGACACCCTGAGGCATCACCACTTCATGTTGTGCCATATTTGGCCCTTGGTGAATATTTGGCCCCACTTGTGGGCCATTCCCTCCAGGGCTTGTTTCTCCCATAGGAACCGTAGGGAGGTCGGTTCCCTGAGCAGGAATATTACTAGGACCAGCTTCCTAACCGCTTTCCGTAGGGGAAGGCGTAGCTCGTGGCAGCACCGTGCCGCCGTTTACACATTTGGCCATTAATTCATTTAACGAGCTTAAATGTTTAGCCATGTTTTCATAATGTAAATTAGTAGTTGATACGAACTTATCTATGACATGTGCATTTTGGAGCCTAACCTGCACAACAACATCATGTGTGAATTCACCGAACAATGCGCGCACCGCGATAGGGCTTAGCTCTCTCATAGGTTCGTATCGACTAGCGTCTGCCAGACCCTCGAGTTGACCCATTATGGCTAGAACATTGGGCTGGTTGGCTTGCTCCAGTCCTCCTTCCTCCGTATTTGAGCCAGTTTGAGCGTTTCTTTTCGGAGGCATCTCCACTCTTTACACCAAATCTCCCATTGTGGTCGCCAAAAATTGTTTGCGTAATTTTTATGCGTGAAGAAAGAAGAGCGTGTAAGGTTCAAACCTCCTGAGACAAAGTCCCAGCAAGGAGTGTTTGATTAAGTGAATAAGCCTCCAAGGGGCGCAAGCACACAAATTACAGTCCTAAGATTACAATCTACGAAATAAAAATATGCTCATTTGAGTCTTCATTTGATCGGGGGCTTCTTTTCTTGGTGTAGGTAGGCTTTTATAGTGAAGCTTGTCAACCGTTTTAGGCGATTCCAGTATCTCCTTGCAGTTGCAAGATCGTGCCTGTAATCGCTGAGCTGCGTGACTCAACTGCTTGGTTATGGAGGGAAAACCGTCCAACTACTACGGTCATGGAAGTAACCGCATAATAGGTATTCGTCCTATCCATTGGTCTGATTGCCCTAGGCTCGTTGTCATTCTTCGGCTCATCGTACTTCTTCTCTTTGTTCTCCATTTCGTCCTAGGGTGACTTCGTCCTATGGTGGGGATTTCGTCTACCAACAGAAAGTAAAGATACTGATGGGACTGTTACGACAATACACTTTGAAGTCAGTCGTATAAAATTTCAAATAAAGATGAATAATTAATAATTATATAAAATTTTAATTATTTTTCTAAATTTGATTGTAAAAGTGGATTTTGACCAATCAGATTCCTTGGTCAACTTTTAGTTTAGAAGGACATTTTGAATGGTTAATCATGTATTTTGGTTTTAAAAATACCCCATAAGTTTTTCAAGTTAGGATGAATAAAGTATTAAAAAGATTTTCAAAATTTTATATAGTTTATATCGATGATGTATTAGTTTGAATAACTAATCATTTACACAAAATTTTTGATTATTTCAAATAAAATAATATAGTTATTTTAAAAAAGAAAGTAGAACTATATAAAATAAAAATTGAATTTTAGGATTAATAATAGACGAGGAAAAATTAGTTTGCAACCTCACATAGTAACAAAGATTTTAGAATTTCCTGATAAAATTGAAGAAATTAAAGAATTAGAGAAATTTTTAGGATTAATAAATTATAGTATGAAATTTATACCTAATTTAAGCATATTAGTTAGACCTTTATATAATAAATTAAGTAAGAATGGATAAAAGTATTTTAATAGTGAAGATATAAAATTAATATAGAAATTAAAAAAATTGTTAAAAAATTAGGGCCGATAGCATTACTAATAGACAGTTATTATAAGATAATCCAGACATATACAAGTAGTTTAAATTGGGCAGGTATTGTTGGACAATTATGACCCATAGCGTCACTATTTGTACAGATCATGGTGTTGTTGTAAAAATTAACTATGTGACAAAAGAAATTGCTCTTTTATCATTTGTGATTAGATCACCAAGATGTATAAATGATGAAAGGTCCATATGATTAGTTCCTGGATTGAGATGATATGAGACAGTATCAATCCAAAAAGGTTTAATCATTAAATATCCCTAGTCGTAGTATTATCGAGATTGGACATCGATAATGCAGAATAGACTAGTATTACACTTGTGCGCGTTGTGGGAGCATAACAACATAGTTCTCATATATCTGGGTATATGATACTCATGCAAGTGTAGTAAAAAGTTGTGTTTTACCGATGGTACGGAAAACAGCTTCGCTCTGGATAGACCCCTCGGAAATTCCATTGGTAGTATTACTATGTGTCTATGGAAGTCCGAATCAGGGTAGGTGTATTTGGTCTTAACCTGAGACTTGCACCACTAATACTTGCAACAATCAATGTACTTTGGTTTTGGTCGTCTAGGGCTTTAACATGTTTTGCGTACGCCTCTTCTGGGTATATTGAGAATCATAGTGTATTGGGTGTGATGTCGAGATGGAAGTATCACTCCAGTAATAATGGAGATGATGATCACGTAGGATACATAACTGGTTCTCTTATGTGCTGCAGCTATCGGGATATTATGACTAGGTCATGTTTATCCGATTAAAGAGATTAGTTACCAGAGATCCGATATGTGCTTCATACGGGGCATACACATTTCCAGCCCCAGGCCTTGCACGTGACATCCGATACTGGATCGAGATACGCAATACTATGTATATTACGCCTGATATAGATCACATATTCCTGTAAGGATATTTCTGGAGAATTGGGTAGGTATGGCGCTTTGCTTGAAGCCAATCTTGTCTTGTAAATCGGTATAAACATAGTACTAGGTACTTATGTATTCGGATAGTCCGACGACCGGATTTACTGCCAACATATCCGGGGATCTCATGGGTCGCTTCCCGAAGATTCACCGATGACGTATGACTTGCACTTAATTAATCTGTGATTAATTAGATGAGAGAGAGAATTAATCTGGGATTAATTGCGGAGATTTTTTTATCTGGGATAA
Source organism: Zanthoxylum bungeanum (assembly GCA_019454045.1). Classification (NCBI taxonomy): domain Eukaryota; kingdom Viridiplantae; phylum Streptophyta; class Magnoliopsida; order Sapindales; family Rutaceae; genus Zanthoxylum; species Zanthoxylum bungeanum. The sequence continues at coordinate 58,843 of SKCR01023442.1, read as the reverse complement.
AATATTAATTAAAAAGAGAATACGATTAATTTGGAATTAATCGATAAATTAATATATTCGATATATTAAACAAATTGGATTTCGACGCGGAATTAAATTTAGAATTTAATTCGGGTGAACGAGTTAATTTAGAATTAATTCGTTAGCGACGTGAATAGTGATTTTGCTAAGCATAATTATCTAATTGCGTCGCAACGGAAAATTAGTTAATTTGGAATTAGCGAACCCGAGCCTGGGAGTGTTTGCGAGCGCATCATTTCGAATTCAAGTGCGGCCCGCAAGTCACATCAAGCGTCAAATTATTAGTCACATCAAGCGTCAAATCACATGTCACTTTGAGTGATGTGACAATTTGTCACTTGATTGATTGATGGAAGTGGTTGAGGCTTTATTGCTTTTGACCTTTTGAAATTGAAAAGTGGTATATGTTTAATTGTTTTTGGAAAATCAATTAACAAAATATATAACACAATTTCTTTTCTCTCTCTTTCATGATTCACGGTTTAGGAAACCCCTTCTTCCCTCTCTCCCTCTCTCGGCTTTAAGGCCAAAATTATTCTTCCTCCATTTTCTTGGTAAGGCCGAAAATAACAAGGATGAAGATGGTGATTTTTGTGGAAAAAATCATCAAGAGCTAGCACTCAAAAGAGGACATACAAAGGTGATAGGGAACCGCACTTGTGAGCTTGGAATCACCATTTGAGAAGCTTGGAGCATGAGCATCAATGGAGTCCATGGCCGAAAATTTTGGAGGAGTAAAACAGTCCACTACCGTGAGCCACCTTGGAGGATAGCTTGAAGTTTTGTTGTTCCTCGCATCGCTCAACTGCTCAATGTAAGTATTCCGCAACTTCCTTGTTGTATTCACATGTATGTTTCTTGCTTAAATTGATCCCGGTTAGACCGTAGAAACCCAACAATGGTATAAGAGCGAGGTTGAGCATGAAACTTGAACTTTGGGTTAAAATTGGGTAAATTGATTTTGAGGATGATTTGATAAAATTTCTTGATTGAGTATGCTTGAATGATGTTTAATTGAAGTTGGATATGATCAATTTCATGAAATATTGATTAGATCAATTTTTCCCCTTTTGGTTGGCTTGGCCGAATCATATGGAGCCCTAAATGTCATGGTATTTTTGATTTTTGATTCATTGGATAACTTGAAATCAATTGGGAAATGTTAATTTGAGATTTAATTGGATTGAATTTTGAATTGGACAAATAACCCTAAAAACCTTGACATATGAAGCATGGAAAATGAGTTGATTTTGATTAAAATGCGTTGGACATGTTTTGATGCTAATGATCATAATTAATTAGGCTAATTGGTGTTTTGGAAATATTGATTTGGTTGATTAATTATGGAATACACTTTAATTAATTAAGTAATAAAATTTGGAATTTGGTAATTTAATTAATTGGGCCTATTTTGGAAATTGGGCTTTTAAAATTGTAATTGGGCTTAATGGGCTTGGTTGTACCAAGATTGGTTTAGGCTAAATTGGTTGGATCCAATTGGGCCCAAAACCATATCCATAAAGTCCAATTATGACTTAATGGACCTTTAATTTTAATTGGGCCTAATGGACCTAAATTGGTTTCTTGGAAAATAAGGGTGATTCCTTAAATGGGCTTTGGTATTTGGGTTTGACCCATATTGACCAAAAGTCCATGCTTTAAGAAATTAATTAAAAGTCCATTGGACTTTAAATTAAATTAACATTGGATGTTAATCTGGCTTCGAGACCCGTAACGATTAGATTTAGAATCTAAGTCGTAAAGGTTCGTTAATAAAGTGTAATATTTAATTTGGAATTAAATAGTGAATTAGTATTAAATACAAATTAAATTGGATTTAATGTTGTAGTTTAATTTAATTCAAGAATTCGTACTTTGAGTACTTATTCGCATAATGAGTTTGACTCGCGCAAAATCAAATCGTTGTTTGAACATTGGATGATCATTATTATTCAGATTAATTAATTGGATTAGACTGATTGATAACATGCTTGTGCGAATACATGGTTGCGATGCATGAATAATGTATATCGGATGGATATTAGATGGGTGGGGCAATTGATGAGTGGTATTTATATCACTATTTCCCACTCATCTAACTTAATATTTTGTATAGTTTCTCGGGTTTTGTGAACGTTTTAATGTGTTTTGTGTTATTTTGCAGATAAATAAAGTTGGTAAAGTATTGGAAGCAATTTGGGGCCAAAATAGAGGAAAAATGACAAAAGGGTAATTCGGTAATTTGTCAGCGTCGCGAAGCCAAGACCCTACGCATTGCGACGTCTAAAGTGCGCCGGCCATGCTAACGTGCGCCGAGGGACACATGTCAGAATCTGAGAAATTGGACTTGCTAACGTGCGCCGACCTTACTAATGTGCACCGTGCCACGTGTCATCATCACAGAAGATCTGCTAAAATGCGCCGGATGCCACGTGTCAAAATCTTATTGGACCAAAGAAAGCGCGTGCCACGTGTCAACTTTTCGTTGGACCGAAAGCTCAGCCAATCACCGTGTGCCACGTGTCATCTTCTCATTGCACCACCTTCACCCCGTGCCACGTGTCGAAATCCTATTGGGTCAAAGAAATATGTGTCAATAGTCAACAAGTCAAGCCGCGTGGACCAAGTCAACAGAGCCAGCATCGCGACGCAAGAAGGTTTTTTGCATCGCGACGCCAGACGCAGAATTTGCCTATAAATTGAGGCCTTCAGCATTCATTTCTCTTGTGCTTTCCTTGGGATTTTTTCCCTGTTTTTAGAGGATATCATCTAATTTTGTATATATAAATAATATTTTTAATTATGTATTTTAATTTTCAGTAATAGTAATAGTAGTTCTTCTTCTTCTTTTTTCTTTTATTAAAAGTAGTTAATTTTCCGCTGGGGTAAAATGTGAAACCTTTAATATAATTATCTAGGTAAATCTCACTTAATTATAATTTATAAATTATAATTTAACCGGATTAATTAATGTCAGACTTTATTACCGCCTATATGGTCGGTCTAAATATAAATTACTTTACCGCATATATGGCTGGTCTTTATGTGACAGATAATTACCGCCTATATGGCTGGTGTAATTGGACTAAATGGATTACCGCCTATATGGCTGGTTTTAAATGTTTAACATTATTAATTCCTGAGAAAGCAGAATATAAAATAATTTATATATTATAATAAGTGAGATTCCTAGATAAGAAATATTAAATGTGGATCCTCTAACCCCATCATTTTATTTTCATTCTAGGGAAGTGATGAAACACAATATCCACACTTAATAATTGATTTTCTTTTTATTGGTAATTCTTTAGTTTGTTTATTGAGTCTTAAGCTTAATGCTTCTTGTTGTCTGATCACCAATAAGATTGATGTGGTAAACTTAAAATGAACTAAACATAGGGATTTCAGGTTTCAGCCTTAGACTTAATAGCCCACGATCTTCCTTGAGGATAGATAACCCTTTAATAGATTTCCTTACAGGATAGACATATACCTGTCGGGCGGGGGTAGCCACAATTGGAACTTAATCTCAATGAATCCATGTAATTTGGTTGACATAAACATATGGTTCAATTGCGTTATACTGGGTATTTGCGTCTGACCATCGACATAGGCCTTTGCATATTTTCGTGTTCCAGGATAGCAAATTGATTTATTACACATAGATAAAAGAATCAATTCATATTTATAATAATATTGTGTGGAGTCATGACCCTGGATCCTTGAGTATTTTCTTTTATTTTCCTTAGTATTTTCTTTTGAGTCTGTTTTTATTTTACAAAAACCACATTCAACCAACCAAAAGCAATCAATTCCATTCTCCCTATAATTAGATACCTGTAAATAAATAGATTCAATAATTAATAACAATATTATGAATTAAGTCCTTGTGGGATCGATATTTGTATACTACTTGAACGATACATATGCTTGCGTTATACGAGTGTGTTTACGCCGGTCAGCAATTTTTGAAATTGTTGTAATAAGTTTAGAATTTATTAATTGGACCTGCGTGTCCAGCCTATTACCTCCATACTCTTTGTATTTCTCTTCTCACCTATTCCCCTCAATGTAAATGAGGTTTCTTTAGAAGTGTTATGTAATTGGGTAGAAGTAATACTTGTGCTAGCGGGAGAGAGGAAATGGAGAGATTTGTTCTAGGAACAATGTGTTAAGTATCCATCCGCATACCATTATTATTTTATTTACCTACGCGCCTTATTATGTGTTTAGAATGCATGTTTACGGGTGTATGATGATGAGACCTTAACAAAGATAATAAATTGGTTGCCAATTTGCATGCGAAAAACCCTCACATCATATTAAGCATTTTTCCTTCCATTGAGTGATTCTTACTCAAGATCCAAGACTGGCATTGGTTTGTTGGCCAAAGTCAAGGCATTTGTCCGTCGAGGATGTGTTTGAATCATGAAAGCTTTGTTCCATATCGGTGTCTTGTCCAAGTTGTGATTTGTTGGCCAAAGTCAAGATCACTTCTTGTCCATCGACATTGATTACGAAGCTTTCCAAGGTCAATGGGTTCCGCTTAACTGGGATCACTAAGTTTGTTGTGCCAAAGCCAAGACTTAGTTGATTCAGAGGAAAAATGTTAGGCAATATATTTGATATATTGGCATATATAAGATATATGTTTCGGACTTGGATGTCCACCTACTGGATCTAGGAATTGGATGGGATCCAATTGATCTTAGAGATCTACCTAATTAATTATCATACAATTTGTTGGCCAAAGTCAAGATTGTGTGTTATTTAACAGGATCCTAACCCACTAGGAAACAAGGTTTTCCGAGTACTCAACAGAGGGTTAGAGGCTCGTCGAAAAATAGTGGGAGGCAAGTATTAAATTTGCAATATTCATTTAGTTACTTTCCATATGCGCTCATTCAAATTATTCGTCAATATAAATTAATATATTAGTTGGACTAATAATTAATAGTTTTTTTAATTAAACAGTTGGACTGTAATCAAACTATTTCATTTATAGTTGATTATATAATTGGATTATAGTAATCAATATAATTGAATTTAACCTATTGAATGATAGTTGATTATATAGTTAAACTATAGTAATCATTATAATAAATAGTACGTAAAATCGTTGATTAAATAGTTGGACTATTAGAATCAAGATAATTGAAAGATTAGTGTTTAAAACATAATCTTGGGTGAAAATGTTATTTAAACGACTTTAATTTTCAAATTGGGAATAAAATTTCAGGATGGTCTTTGAAACTAATAAGTTACTTTATTTGATAAAATAATATATTATGCCTTAGCCCGAAGTTAAGCAAATAGTAGAGCATGATATTTGGAATATTCATGTGATGATAACTTTAGTGCTTAATCCGTTATGCTTGCCAAATAGACTCATTAATTTCTTAATCAGAACTAATGATTAGATCCTTAAAGTATGATAATGAAATTGAAGGATCTTCATAGATCTATTTTTAGATCTTTGAAGTACTAAATTGCAATAGTAAACTCTTGGAGAGTTAATGGCTATTCTCTAGGAGACAAAGCCAAAGTATGCAATAAGGCAAGAAGCGCAATGCGCACTTTACTTCGATATTCTAGAAGGCCAAAGGCTTCTGGAGTGTGAAAAAGGGCAAAAGGCAAAATCATTATAATCTTCTGGGAAGACAAAGGACATATCCCAAAATGTCTGCCTAAATTGTGGCAAACGGGGACACAAAAGCGTGACTGCCTTATGGACAAGGCACACATGGAGGAATTGAAGACGGGCTAGGCTCTGACTTCAAATATGTTTGTCATAAACATGTTCACTGCTAGTATTAAAATTGGATTTTAGATACTGGATGTGGTACATTAATATGTACTGTTGTGCAGAATCTGCTGAAAAGCAGGATACTGAATTCAGATGAGATCTATCTACGAATCGGAGACGGGACGACAATCGCTGTTTTAACCGTAGATGCCTAAGTTTAGGAACTACCCTTCGGGTCCGTACTTAAATTAGGAAACGGTTACAATATAACTAGTTTGACTAGATACATTATCTATATATCAGGGTTTAACCCGTTGTGGGTATACCTTTATATTCTAGTACACTAAAGTGTTTTATTATATAAAGATGATATTGAGATAAACACATTAGATGCGATTAACAATATTTATATTTTGAATATAAATAAATCTCAAATGTATAACATGACAAACAAATAGCTCAAAACTGAATCAATCAGTTGAAACTTAAATTGTGGCATTGTTGTCTGGGACACAATTTAAACAAGACTCGTATATCCATACTTTTGAAGAGTGGGTATTAGGACAAATTTGATTCCATTCAAATAAAGTCTACGAATCTAGTTTATTGGGCAAAGTGCCTAAAACGCCTTGGTAAAAGTGCAAGTGCCACCGATCTGTTAACCATAGTTCATAGTGAAGCAAGTGGGCCCATGTCTAGCTAGGCTAGAGGTGGATATGAATATTTCGTGACTTTTACGGATGTGGCATCGCGTTATGGTTATGTGTTTCCTTAGAAACACAAATCGGAAACTTTTAGAGTTTCGACACGAAGTAGACAGACAGATCGGCTAAAGTATTAATCACCATGATTGGACCATGATGAAAAATACTTAAGCAATGAGTTTCTCATATACTTCAAAGAGTATATTATTCTTTCAATGAGGACTCCTCCCGGAGCACGTCAATTTGACGGTGTGTCTGAACGGATAAACCAAATTTTGTTAGACATGATAAGGTTAATCATGAGTCACTCTGAGCTACCATTTCCTCTAACGGATACGCATAAACAGTGCATGACTTATTTTGAATAAGGTTCCATAAAAATCTGTTTGACAGACTTCATATTAGATATTAACAGGAAATAAACCGGGTTTTCTCATTCCTGAAGATTTGGGAATGCTAGTCATATGTTTGGATGATTCCAAACTAGAACCCAAATCGGATAAGTGCCAAATTGTAGGTTATCCTAGGGAAACCAAAGTATATTACTTATACAACTCACAAGAGAACAATGTAATTGTTGCTCGCCATGCGGTTTTCCTAAGAGGAATACCTATATGCAGTGGTAAGTGGAAGGAAAGTAAAACTCGATGAAAATCAGAGTAATACTATTCCTGGCACCGAGTCCTAATGGAACACAAATAGTTCGTCAAGGATGAAACTATACCAATAATCTTCGAATACACAAGAACCACGTAAGTCGGAGAGAGTCAGAAGACAACCTGGGAGGTATGGGTTTCTGATCTCACCTCATAAAGATGTCAATCTTATTGAGGAATACGAACTGACAACGTATGAGGAAGTGATACAAGGTATCGACTCCCTATTATGGCAAAGTGAGATGATATCCGAAATGGATTCCATGTATACCAACCAAGTTTGGATACTAGTTGTTGTACCGCAAGGTATTGTGCCTATTGGTACCATATGAGTCTTCAAGGAAGACGTACATGGAAGGCAACATACCAACGTATTAATCTAGGGTTGTAGCGGAAATGTATCGTTATCAACATTGTGTAGATTACGACGAAACCTTTTACCTGTTGCCATGGTAAATCCATTTGGACAATGCTTGCTGACGCTGCATGTTTCATTTATGAAATATGATAGCTGAACGTCAAAATCGCTTTCCTTAAACGAAAACCTTTTGGAGGATGTTTATAACATCATGACGATTTTGTCATACCCAAAACTCGCAAACAAGGTTTGCAGATTATTCGATCAATAGATGGATTGAAGCAAGCATTAAGTTCTTGGAATTATCGTTTTGATGTAATCATAATGGTGTATGATTTAATTCAAAACGAAAATAATTCTTGTGTATATAAGAGGGTTAGTGGGAGCGCACTGACAATGAATGTCCTATAAAACAATGATAATATATATCATTTCTTGAAAATGATATTCCCATAATTATAATTGGTGAAAGCTTGACTTTCATGAAAAATTCTCCGTAGAATTCTTGGAGAAACAACCTTTATTCTAGGAATAAAGATCTACTGGGATATATTTAAAAGTTGTTAGCACTCTCCGAGAACTTGTACATTGAAATAAATGTACGCGACCTGATGTCTCATACGCTTTGAGCATATGGAGTCACAATCGGGCCAATCCAAGTGATAGTCATTGGATTGATGTGAAGAACATCTTTAAGTATCTTAGATGATCTAAGGACGCTGTCTTAAACTATGGAAATGGAGAACTTGAAGTGATTGGGTACACTGCTGTAAGTTTCTTGACCGATATAAACGACTGCAAGTCGTAATAACGGTACTATACAGTTTGAATAACGGAACAGTAAGCTGGAAATCTTCCAAGAAAGATACTGTTACCGAATAAATTACTAATGCGGGTTATTGTTGCAGCTGAGGCAGCAATAGAAGCCATTTGGGTCGATAATAATCCTAATTAGATTAGGAATAGTTCTGTTAGCAGCTGAGCTAGGCTACATCGTAGGCTAAAGAATTAATGGTCTCATCAACGATCCATATATATACTTCGACTATTTATCTGATTCGTTCGGATCATACATCGTGGTGATGTGATGATCGTATAAATCGCATCAGATGATAATCATGCAAATCCGCTGACGAAAGCCATTTCCTCAGCAGAAGTTTGAGCGAACCGTACATAGTTCAGGTGTATGACACTTGAGTGACTATCTATAGACCAAGTGGGAGATTGTTGGACAGTTATGACCCATAACGTCACTATTTGTACAGATCATGGTGTTGTTGTACAAATTAACTATGTGACAAAGGAAATTGTTCTTTTATCATTTGTGATTAGATCACCAAGATGTATAAATGATGAAAGGTCCATATGATTAGTTCCTGGATTGAGATGATATGAGACAGTATCAATCCATAAAGGTTTAATAATTAAATATCTATAGTCGTAATATTATCGAGATTGGACATCGATAATGCAGAATAGCCTAGTATTACACTTGTGCGCGTTGTGGGAGCATAACGACATAGTTCTCATATATTTGGGTATAGGATACTCATGCAAGTGTAGTAGGAGGTTGTGTTTTACCGATGGTACGGAAAACAGCTTCGCTCTGGATAGACCCATCAGAATTCCATTGGTAGTATTACTATGTGTCTATGGAAATCTGAATCAGGGTAGGTGTATTTGGTCTTAACCTGAGACTTGCACCGCTAATACTTGCGACAATCAATGTACTTTGGTTTTGGTCGTCCAGGGCTTTAACAAGTTCTGCGTATGCCTCTTCTAGGTATATTGAGAATCGTAGTGTATTGGGTGTGATGTCGAGATGGAAGTATCACTCCAGTAATAGTGGAGATGATGATCACGTAGGATACGGAACTGGTTCTCTTATATGCTGCAACTATCGGGATATTATGACTAGGTCATGTTTATCCGATTAAAGAGACTAGTTACCAGAGATCCGATATGTGCTTCGTACGGGGCAGACACATTTCCAGCCCCAGACCTTGCACGTGACATCCGATGCTGGATCGAGATACGCAATACTATGTATACTACGCCTGATATAGATCACATATTCCTGTAAGGATATTTCTGGAGAATTGGGTAGGCATGGCGCTTTGCTAGAAGCCAACCTTGTCTTGTAAATCGGTATAAACATAGTACTAGGTACTTACGTGTTCGGATAGTCCGACGACCGGATTTACTGCCAACATATCCGGGGATCTCATGGGTCGCTTCCCTAAGATTCACCGATGACGTATGACTCGCACTTAATTAATCTGTGATTAATTAGATGAGAGAGAGAATTAATCTGAGATTAATTGCGGAGATATTTTATCTGGGATAAAATATTAATTAAATAGAGAATACGATTAATTTGGAATTAATCGATAAATTAATATATTCGATATATTAAACGAAATTGGATTTCGACGAGGAATTAAATGTAGAATTTAATTCGGGTGAACGAGTTAATTTAGAATTAATTCATTAGCGACGTGAATAGTGATTTTGCTAGGCATAATTATTTAATTGCGTCGCAACGGAAAATTCGTTAATTTGGAATTAGCGAACCCGAGCCTAGGAGTGTTTGCGAGCGCACTCGCATTTCGAATGCAAGTCACATCAAGCGTCAAATCATTAGTCACATCAAGCGTCAAATCACATGTCACTTTGAATGATGTGACAATTTGTCACTTGATTGATTGATGGAAGTGGTTGAGGCTTTATTGCTTTTGACTTTTTGAAATTGAAAAGTGGTATATGTTTAATTGTTTTTGGAAAATCAATTAACAAAATATATAACACAATTTCTTTTCTCTCTCTTTTTTGATTCACGGTTTAGGAAACCCTTGCTTCCCTCTCTCCCTCTCTCGGCTTTAAGGCCAAAATTCTTCTTCCTCCATTTTCTTGGCAAGGCCAAAAATAACAAGGATGAAGATGGTGATTTTTGTAGCAAAAATCATCAAGAGCTAGCACTCAAAAGAGGACATACAAAGGTGATAGGGAACCGCACTTGTGAGCTTGGAATCACCATTTGTGAAGCTTGGAGCTTAGAGCATCAATGGAGTCCATGGCCAAAAATTTTGGAGGAGCAAAACAGTCCACTGCCGTGAGCCACCTTGGAGGATAGCTTGAAGTTTTGTTGTTCCTCGCATCGCTCAACCGCTCAATGTAAGTATTCCGCAACTTCCTTGTTGTATTCACATATATGTTTCTTGCTTAAATCGATCCCGGTTAGACCGTAGAAACCCAACAGGTATATCATTACAAAAACCGTCTAAAAAGAGCCAAAAAACAGAAAAAGAGATAACCATGTACACAAGTGGTAATTTTTATGAGTCAGAAGGCAGAAATAAATTTTGAAAAGAAAATTTCTTTTATAAGTACACATGGATATATATATATATATATATATAGAAATAATAACATGAAGAGGGTATAAAGCTAATTTTGAACATATAAATGATAAAGATAATATTTTAGCTGACATACTTTCAAGATTGATTCAGTAGACATTTAACTAAACTTAGACAGACTTTTACAAAAATTGATTGTTCAACTAATTTTGTTTTTGCAGATGGATTATAAGTAGAAGATGAAATATAAACAATATATTAATATTGGAGAGATTACTCTCACACAGTATAGAAAAAGGAGTAATTTACAATTTCATTCAAAAGTCCCAGTAGATAATTTAATTGAGTAGATATTGTTAGACAATCTTTGGAATATGAAAGATCCAAAACACAAATTAAACACATTCTTTGGAATATGAAAGATCCAAAGCACAAATTAAACACATTGCACGCAGTTGCTACGTATTTTAGATAGTTAAAAAAATAATATAGACATAAGCATTTTGCATTTTTGTAGTATACAGTGGTAGATAGCCTAACATATATAATTATTGGCCAGATGTAGTTAGACAAATAGATAATTTTCCAAAACTAAATTTCAAAGGTTTTTATTCCCTTGAAGAAGCATGTATGATGTTGGGGAGACCCAATGCACCATTGTATATTAGACAGTATCCACCATATGCACCACCTCACACCGATTCATCATCCACACAACCGGCATATAATATAGCATCATCATCATCTTCTAAAATAGTTTTTTGTGACCATTGCGAGCAAACGGCTAAAACAGTTAGAGTTCTTAATGAACAAAATGCTAGATTAGAAGAATATTTAGACAATTTAAGAATTATATTAGAACAAAAAGATAGACAGATACAATATCTACAAGAACATCCTTCATCGATTGTAGGCAAACAGAAAATCATTACTAGAAATTTAGAAAAATAAAAACAAGAGATGCATCTAGAAAATAACAAGCATGTAGACTATCAAATAGTTCCATTAAATGATTTATTTACTAACACTTATGTAGGGCAACAAGCTCAGCTATTAAAAATAGAAACTGTACTTGGTGATTCTTTAGATTTGTAAAAGAACACATGAGAGACACCATACACAATAAATATCTAGCCATAGCCACAAAAGTCTTAAAAAATCCTTTTGACATTTTCTTAAAATTAGGATCAACAGTTTCAGAACTAATGCCATATGTAACCCTTAGACACTTCTTCCCTCGTATTTCTTTTTCGCCAGAAATAATTAACCAGAATTATACAAAAAACCTAGACAACTTACTTTTTGAAGCCTTATCTTTTGGTATGATTTAACAAATAAGCACCTCATCAACAAATATTAGATACCCATTTTATTCAAAGACCTTAAACAGAGTCTTAGACATAATTAATCCCACAAGTCCTATAATCATCACTTTTGATACAATACCACCAAGCCTTAGTCATGTTAATAATAGGAATACATGCATTCTTTTACCAACGTACCATGTTATTCATATATTCAGCGCCTCAAAATTATTTAGAAAAAGACATTTCAGAATAAATCTTCCACGACCTAGTCCACTAGAATTGTACAGACGGACGCACGAGGTAGCAGCTCTTATAAAATGAAGAAATTATTGTAATAAGTATACACAATCAATTGCTCAAAGTGAACATAGTAGTATTTTCACTAGGGAGTCAATAATCAAAAAGAATTATTTCATACTACTTTACCCATCAGAGTGGAAAGTATAGAGAAGAAGAAGAGCTATCTCTTGAAGCTTGCTGAAATATACAAAGAATATTTTTCAGAGTAAGAAATAGAAAATGAAAAGATGTCCCATCACTCAGTAAATACAGATATTGACAATTATGCAGTTAACATTCTTGATGTGGATTAAAGATAGCTCGACTTTCAAGAAAGCGATAATCACTTAACGACTCTCATGATTATTGAGAGAACACACCGAAACGCTTTTAAATTTTAGACAACTAAAAATAATTTTAATTAATTTTTGCCCATTGTAAAGATATTGCTTTATTCTTTTAGTCAATAAGTAGAAAAAAGTTCAAAGATTTTTTGTAAAATAGCTAAAAAGCCACGACGAGCTTCATTTATTAGGCTTCAAGAAACAAGTTTCATTAAGAGACAAGTTTCATTTATTAGGCTTTAGGACATTTATTTTTGTAAGAAAAAGTCAAAAAGTCAAAAAATCGTTATTATTATTTTGTCTAAAGACAGGCAAAGTGTAAAAATTGTGAAGTTCTTCAATTTTGTCTAAATAACAAGGATGGAGTGGACTGCATTGTAAGGAATACGCATTCGAAACTCTCGCAATAAAATTTTATTCTTTCAACAACTCTTTGCATCCACAGTTTCCTTCAAACTTTAGATATCTTACTTAACTAAATACTTTAAGTATTCTCTTTTACAAATTTTTCTTTATTTCTTTTATCAATCTTTAGGAGAATAAGAAGTCACGTCTAAGTTAACGAAAGTACAATATGTATTTAATGTATTAATATAAAGAGATATTGGTGTTCCTCCATAAAGAATGGAAATATTATTTTTGTAAAATAATAAGAATCCAGTAGGAGATTCAAGTGTTTTCAAACTTCTTTGAAAAACGGTTTCGTCGGCCCGTTTTCCGTTGTTATGTTGGAAAGGCGTTAAAGGTGTCGATCATGAATTTGTATTTTGATAATGTGGTTTTGAAAATACATTTTGGGATTTTGAAAAATACGTATTTTAAAAAATCATCGAAATGCCGATTTTATAGAAATCCTACTCGCCCCTCCTTTATCTTTAGTATCAGAGATTTTTTTTTAATATATTAAATATACGGTATACGAGTAGTTACAAATGCTAACTTCATCAAGTTATCATAAGTATTTCCTGTTATAAAAAATCGCATGCCCATAAATCTCTAAAAAAATTTAAGATAAATAAAAGTAGGTTGATAGAATTAAGAGATAAATTAATAGATCACGAAATATTTTTAGCAGAATCAATGTTAGACTTACCATTAAAATTTCACAATTTAGAAGAAAAGGAAATCCAACAGAGTAATTAGGGCAGTAATAGAAATTTTAGATGACATCATAGACTTTGGTAGTTCTGGATTTTAGACTTGCATGAATTTTCAAATATTAGAATATTTAGATCTTGAAATAAGTAATTATAGACATACAAAAGTTAGTTTATCTGAAAATTTTAAATTAATCTGTAATATAAACCATTTAGAAAATCAATATAAACATATTCCACATACAAGTAATAGTCAACAAAATTTTATAGCCATTATCTAGAGTATTATCATTTAATCTTTTATAATCAATGATCATTCTACTTTTACCTCTTTTTTGTTCACTGTGATTGTTAACTATAAATGTTGGATTTCTATGTCTACTAGTACTTTTTCTAATGACTTTTAATTCTAATAATTCTTGTATATGCATTTGAAATTCTTTTCTATCTTTTAAACTATATGCTAAATCCTGTATTTTTATTATTATATCTGGATTGATTATTTATATTTTATAGAATTCCTTATTATCTGGTCTTATTCGATTATTCCATATTATGTCTAATTTTTCTATTTTATTTTTAATTTCTAATGACCATTTTTCGCATTCATTATAATTTTTATTTTCTATTTTAATTAAATATTCTAATTCTAAATCTATCCATTCTTCTCCGACCCTCATGATATAGACACCTTCCGCAAGGCCCTTCCATGAGTCAGGTAGATGCAAAGAAGAACAAACATGGTTAGTGACTCCAGAATCAACAATCTATGTGAATTTATCATCATCCACTAATAAATACTCAATTACAAGTAAATCATATTTACCATTGGCCTTTTTCTCCTTCAGCTTAGCAAGGTATTTAAAACAATTCATTTTCCAATGCCCATCCTTGTTCCAATGGAAACACTTTCCTTTGGGCTTGGCGTCATTGAAGCTTCTCTTGTTATTCTTCATGGGCTTTTTCTTAGCATTCCCATTGTTTTTCTTCTTCTTCTTTACAGATTTGGAAGATTTGATAACATTTACCTCTCCACTAGGCTTACGAGGATCCACATGCATGGACTCGTAATAGGTGAGCTTATTAAGCAACTGAATTAAAGTAAAAGTCGACTTGTTCATAACATAGTTGCTTTTAAACTACAAAAACTCTTCAGAAAGGTTTTCATGATCGTGGTCACTGGCTACGCTCGTCAATACGAGCTCTATGAGTTTCGATCGTGTTGGGATAATTCATCATCCTTAAGACATGCTCTCGGACAGATGTCCCTTCCTTCATCCTTACGGTCATCGCTGAGACAATGGCCTTATGACGTTACCGCTTTGAAGGCTGCCCAAACATGCCTTGCAATGACTCCATCATGAAAGATTTTGTAGCTATTGGCTCATGCATTACAACAAGAACTTTGGACATGTTGGACAATTATGACCCATAACATCACTATTTGTAAAAGACATTGTGTTTTTGTACAAATTAACTATGTGACAAAAGGAAATTGCTATTTAATCATTATTGTAATTGAATAACTTGGATATATATTAATGATAAAAGTCCATATGGTTAAATCAGATTAATAAGATATGAGACAATATTAATCCATGAACGGTTTAATCATTAAATATCCATAGTCGAAGTATTATTGAGACTGGACATCAATAATGCGGAATAGACTAGTATTACACTTGTGCGCGTTATGGAAGCTTAACGATATAGTTCTCATATATTTAGGTATTGGATACTTATGCAAGTGTAATAAAAGATTCTGTTAGCTATTAGACCGAGAACAGTTCGCTCTGGATAGACCCACTCGGAATCCCATTGGTAGTATGACTATGTGTCTATAGGAATCTGAATCATGGTAGGTGTATGTGATCTTTAACCTGAGACTTACGACGCTATTACTTGCGACAATCAATTTACTTTGATATTGGTCGTCTGGAGCTTTAACATGTTCTGTGTACGCCTGTATTGGGTTTACTGAGAATCGTAGTGTATTGGATGTGATGTCAAGATAGGAGTATCACTTCAGTCATATGGAGATGATGGTCACACAAAATACAGAACTAGTACTCTTAAAAGCTGTAGCTATCGGGAAAGTATGACTAGGTCATGACTTTTCGATTACAGAGATTAGTTACTTGGGATCCGATATATGCTTCGTACGGGGTAGACACAGAGCTAGCCCTAGGCCTAGCATGTGACATCTGATACTGGATCGTATTACGCATTACTTAGTATTACTACGCCTGATACAGATTATATTCCTCGGTGAATATTTCTGGAGAATTGGGTAGGCACGGTGCTTTGCTAGAAGCCAACCATGTCTTGTAAATCGGTGAGAACGTGGTACATGGTACGCACGTATTCGGATAGTCCGACAACCTTATTTACTTCTAACATATCCATGAATCTCTTGGGTCGCTTCCCAAAGATTCACCAATGACATTTGACTCAAATAGAATTAATCTGGGATTAATTTTGAGAGAGAAAATTAATCTGGGATTAATTGCGGCAAGAATTAATCTGGGATTAAATTCGTATAGAAGAGAGAACGCGATTAATTTAGAGTTAATCGATAAAATAAATTTAATAGTTAAATTGGATTTTCCATTTAATTTATTTATTTTGGGCTAAAATAATATATCGGATATATTAATTGAAATCAGATTTCAATACGAAATTAAAATTGGATTTTAATTCGGGCAAACGAATTAATTTAGAATTAATTCGAAAGCGACTATCGTAATAATTTTACGAGGCATAATTATTTAATTAAATTGGATTTAATTATGTAGCGACGACAAATTCGTTTAATTCAGAATTAAATGAACTCGGGCCCAAGCTTAGTTATGTGTTGGAGAAGCCACTCTAAATTTTGAATTTAAAAAGTGGTGAGACCACTTCACTTACATCAAATGTCAATAATTGATGGAAGTAGTTGGCTTTAATAAATTGGATGCTTTAACACACATACCAACCAAGTCTTGAATTCACTATTCACTCTCCTTCTCTCTTTGGCTTGTCCGAAACCCTCTCAAACTTGGAGAAAAATTTTCTTCAAATTTTTCATCAAAGCTAGCACTTGGGGAGTCATTTGAGGTGATAGGGAAACTCACCCAAGGAACAACAACACAAACAACTTGTTTGGAGCTTCATCCAAAAGGAAAAATTTCGAATTTCTCCAAATCAATGTAAGTGTTTCTGCCACTTTTCTTGATTAATTCACACATATAATCATGTTTAGAGATCTTGTGGCATGTCTTGGAGACTAACAATGGTATCAGAGCCTTGCTAAATGTGATTTTGAAATCTAGGGTTCATAAACTTTAATTATGAATTTTTGCTTGGAGCATGAAAATTCAAAATTGAGTTGTTGGTGGATGTTAGATGATGATAACTTGGAGTTGTGCATCATTGAATTGTTGAAAAATTGGTTGGATCAAATTTCCCCAAATCCTTAGCTTGACCGAATACTTACCCTAGAATATCTCATGGTGATTTTTTAAAATTTGACACTTGGATGTGTTAATGGCATGAAATAAATGTTGAATGTTGATTTAATTAGATTGAAATCAAATTGGATGTTATTTTCTTGTAATTACCGTGAATGAGCATGTTGTTGGAGACTTGATTTTGCTTCAATTTGTGTTGGACATGAATTGGAATGATAAGCATGATTAATTAGATTAATTAATATTTTGGAAATGTTAGATTAATTAATTAGTTGTGTTAATTACACCTAAATTGAATTAATGTAATATTTGGAATATTGTATTAATGTAAATTAGTCCCTAAAATATTAATTGGGTTTATTTGGTTATATTTGGATTAATGGGCTTGGTTGGGCCAAGTTTGGTTTTGGACAATTGGGTTGGATCCAATTGGGCCTAAACTATTTCCATAAAAATCCAAAATATGACTTTTATGCCTTTAATAATCTTATTGGGACTAATGGGCCAAAATTAATTTTTGGCATATGGTGATTCCTAAATGGGCCAAGGCATTATGGGCTTGATCCATAATGGCCAAAAGTCCATGCCTAAAGAATTAATTAAAGCCCATTGGACCTAATAGAATTGGCATTGGATGTTAAATGGGTCTTTGAGACCATTTGGATTGGATTTGGAATCCAAGTCTAAAAAGGCATTATTATAATATAATAAGTGTAATTGTTTAATTTGGAATTAAACTTAAATTAGTATTGAATACAATTTAAATTGGATTTAATATTGTAGTTCGATATAATTCAAGAATACTTACTTTGAGTATTTATTCTTAAACGAGTTGGACTCGTGCAAATCAAATCGTTGTATGAACATTGGATGGTCATTAATTGAAGAATTAATTAATTGGATTACATTGATTGACAACATGCTATGTGTGAATGCTTGGATGTATTTGTTTGAATAATGTATATCGGATGGATATTAGATGGGTGGGGGCAATTTTGGAAATTATTGTAAATATTATATTTATTTGAAATTTGACCTGCGCGTCCAACCTATCACCTCTCATTCTCATTGTATTTCTCTTCTCACCAATTCCCCTCAATGTAAATGAGGTTTCTTATAGTGTTATGTAATTGGGTACTTAGAAGAATGTATATGTATTGTGCAAGCGGGAGAGAGGAAAAGTGAGAGATTTGTTCTAGGAACAAATTGTGTATATTCATCCGCATATCATTATTATATTTATCGCGCCTTATTATGCTTTTAGAATGCATGTTTAAGGGTGTATGATGAGACCTAATCAAAGATAATAAATTGGTTGCTAATTTACGAAAACGCCCTCATATTTAATATTAAGCGTTTCCTTCCATTGAGTGGTTCTCTCTTAAGATCCAAGATTGGCTTTGATTTGTTGGCCAAAGTCAAGATCATTGTCTATCACAGATGTGTTTGAACCATGAAAGCTTTGTTAATATCGCATGTCTTGGGCAGTTGTGACTTGTTGGCCAAAGTCAAGGTCACTCTTGTTCATCGACGTGGATTATGAAGCTTTCCCACTGTCAATGAGTCGCGCTTAACTGGAATCATTAAACTTGTTGAGCCAAAGCCAAGGCTTAGTTTATTCAGTGGAAACATGTTAGGAAATATATTGGATATATGTTTCGGACTTGGATATCCACCTACCGGATCTAGGAATTGGATGAGATCCAATTGATCTTAGAAATCTACCTAGTTAAATTTTATATAGCTTGTTGGCCAAAGTCAAGGTTATGTATTATTTAACGGGATCCTAGCCCACTAGGAAACTAGGTTTCCCGAGTACTCAATGAAGGGTTAGAGGCTTGCCGAAAAATAGTGGGAGGCTAGTATTAAATTTACAATTTCGTTTAATACTCGCTAATATGCGCGTTCTATTATTTCTCGTTATTATATATATATATATATATATATATTAGTTGGACTAATATTATTTTATTATTTTCTTTGAACAATTAGACTGTATTCAACACTACTCCATTTGTAGTTGGTTATATAGTTGGACTATAGTAACCATTGCATTCGAGTCTACCCGAAACACTTTATTGGATAGTTGGACTATAGGAATCAAGATGGCTGGAAAGATAAGCATTATGGACATAATCATGGGTGAGAATGTCTTTAACGGCGCAAATTTTCCAGACTGGGAAATGAACCTCAGGATAGTCCTGGGAGCTGAGAAGTTACTCTATGTAATAGAGAGACCTCTCGGGCCTGAGCAGCCAGTAGAGCATGAGCTTTGGAAGACTCATCGTGATGATAACTTTACTGCTCAATCCGTTATACTTGCTGCAATGATTCCTCAGTTTCGTCGTCAGAACAAGAGATTGTATCCTTATGCGATGATGTTGAAATTGAAGGATCTTCATAGATCTAATCTTAGATCTCATAAGTATGATTTGCAAAAGAAGCTCTTTCGCTCGCTTATATCAGAGGGTACATCTGTCGAACACTATGTGTCGTAGATGATAGCTGACATCGAACAGCTGGGTTAGCTGGGCAATACCTTCGAGGCTGAGACTTCCATAGATTTGATCTTACAGTCTCTGCCCGACTGCTGGGGCGGGTTCATCATGAACTATAATATGATGAACCAAGAGAAAACTCTTGGAGAGTTAATGGCTATGCTGAAAGAGGCAAAGCCAGAGCTTCTGAAAGGCAAGAAGCGTGAGGCGCATCTTGTTGGAGTTCTACGGTCTAACCGGGATTGTTATCAAGCAATGAAACATATGTGTGAATACATCAAAGAAGTTGCAGAATACTTACATTGATCGGTTGAGCGATGCGACGAAGAACAAAACTTTTTATGCCCTTTGAAGCTCCTTGAACTCTCGGCAAACTGCTCTATTTTGCTCTTCCAAATTCGGCCATGGATGATCTCAAGCTCCAAGCTTTGTGATGTGTATTCCATGCTTACGTGTGCGGTTCCCTGTCACATTCGCAAGACCCCAAATGTGTGCTAGCACTTGGTAATTTTGCCACAAAAATCACCTTGCTTCTTCTTCATGTTCACGGCAGAAACCAGAAAAATAAAGAGAAGAATTCCCCTTGGGCGAGAGAGAGAGAGATGAGAGGAAAGAGAAAAAAAATGTGTTGGTTTGGTTGTAGGATGAATTGTCTATCTAATACACAAAAATGAATTTCAAAATTCATTTACCAATTTGCTTTCCAAAAGTCAAAAGGCATTTATGCCACAACCGCTTCCATCAATCAATCAAGTGATAAATTGCCACATGACTCAAAGTGACAAGTGATTTGACACTTGATATGACTAATGATTTGACACTTGATGTGACTTATGGGCCGCACTTAAGTTTGCAATGCGAGTGCGCCCGCAAACACTCCCGGGCTCGGGTTCGCTAATTTCAAATTAACGAATTTTCCGTTGCGATGTAATTAAATAATTATGCCTAGCAAAATCATTATTCACGTCGCTAACGAATTAATTCTAAATTAACTCGTACGCCCGAATTAAAATCTAATTTCAATTCCGCGTCGAATCCAATTTCGTATAATATATCGAATATATTATTTTATCGATTAATTCCAAATTAATCGTTCTCTCTCTTTAATGATATTTTATCGCAGATAAAATATCTCTGCAATTAATCCCAGATTAATTTTCTCTCTCATCTAATTAATCACAGATTAATAAAGTGCGAGTCATACGTCATCGGTGAATCTTCGGGAAGCGACCCATGAGATCCCCGAATATGTTGGCAGTAAATTCGGTAGTCGGACTATCCGAACACGTACGTACCTAGTACTACGTTTTTACCGATTTACAAGACAAGGTTGACTTCTAGCAAATCGCCATGCCTACCCAATTCTCCAGAAATATCCTTACAGGAATATATGATCTATATCAGGCGTAGTATACATAGTATTACGTATCTCGATCCAGTATCGGATGTCACGTGCTAGGCCTGGGGCTAGAAATGTGTCTGCCCCGTACGAAGCACATATCGGATCTCTGGTAACTAGTCTCTATAATCGGATAAACATGACCTAGTCATAATATCCCGATAGCTGCAGCATATAAGAGAACCAGTTCCGTATCCTACGTGATCATCATCTCCACTATTACTGGAGTGATACTTCCATCTCGACATCACACCCAATACACTACGATTCTCAATATACCCAGAAGAGGCGTACACAGAACCTGTTAAAGCCCTGGAAGACCAAAACCAAAGTACATTGATTGTCGCAAGTATTAGCGGTGCAAGTCTCAGGTTAAGACCAAATACACCTACCCTGATTCGGACTTCCATAGACACATAGTAATACTACCAATGGAATTCCGATGGGTCTATCTAGAGTGAAGCTGTTTTCCGTACCATCGGTAAAACACAACCTCCTACTACACTTGCATGACTATCATATACCCAAATATATGAGAACTATGCCGTTATGCTCCCATAACGCGCACAAGTGTAATACTAGTCTATTCCGCATTATCGATGTCCAATCTCGATAATACTACGACTATGGATTTTTAATGATTAAACCTTTATGGATTGATATTGTCTCATATCATCTCAATCCAGGAACTAATCATATGGACCTTTCATCATTTATACATCTTAGTGATCTAATCACAAATGATAAAAGAGTAATTTCCTTTGTCACATAGTTAATTTGTACAACAACACCATGATCTGTACAAATAGTGACGGTATGGGTCATATCTGTCCAACAATCTCCCACTTGGCCTATAGCCAGTCACTCGAGTATCTTACACCCGAACTATGTACGGTTCGCTCAAATTACTGAGAAAAGACTTTCGTAAGCGGATTTGCATGATTATCATCTGATGTGATTTATACGATCATCACATCGCCACGATGTATGATCCGAAAGAATCAGATGAATAGTCGAAGTATATATCTGGATCGTTGATGAGACCATTAATTCTTTAGCCTGCGCTGTAGCCTAGATCAGCTGCTAACAGAATTATATCTAATCTAATTAGATTTATTATCGATCCAAAAGGCTTCAATTGCTGCCTCAGCTGCAGCAATAACCCGCTTTTGTTGTTTATTCGGTAACATATCTTGTTTGGAAGATTTCCAGCTCACTGTTCCGTTATTCAAACTGTATAGTACCTTTGTACGACTTATAGTCATTTTTATCCGTTAGGAAATTTGCAACGTGATCCCAGTCACTTCAAGTTCTCCTTCTCCATAGTTTAAGACAGCATCCTTAGTTCCTCTAAGATACTGAAGGATGTTCTTAACATCAATCCAGTGACTATCACTTGGATTGGCCCCGATTGTGAATCCATATGCTCAAAGCATATGAGACACCAGGTCGCGTACATTTTTCAATGTACGAGTTCTCGGAGAGTATCAACAACTTTAAATCTATCCCAGTAGATCTTTATTCCTAGAATAAAGGTTGTTTCTCCCAAGAATTCTACGGAGAATTTTCATGAAAGCCAAACTTTCATTGATTATATTATGGGAATATCATTTCCAAGAAATGATATGTCATCATTACTTAAGACATTCACTGTCAGTGCGCTCCCACTAACCTCCTTATATGTACAAGAATCATTTTCGTTTTGAATTAAATCATACACCATTATGATTACATCAAAACGATAATTCGAAGAACTCAATGCTTGCTTCAATCCATCCATGGATCGAATAACCTGCAAACCTTGTTTGCTTGTTTTGGTACGACAAAACCGTCAGGATGTTTTAAACATCCTCCAAAAGGTTTCCGTTTAAGGAAAGCGATTTTCCCGCTCAGCTGCCATATTTCATAAATGAAACATGCAGCATTAGCAAGCATTATCCAAATGGGTTTACCGTGGCAACAGGTAAAAGGTTTCGTTGTAATCGACACAATATTGATAACGATACCTTTTCGCTACAAGCCTAGCTTAGTACGTTGGTTCGTTGCTTTCCATGTATGTCTTCCTTGAAGACATATATAGTACCAATAGGCATAATGCCTTGCGATACAACAACTAGTGTCTAAACATAGTTGGTATACATGGAATCCATTTCGGACTCATGGCACTTTGCCATAATAGGGAGTCGATACCTTGTATCACTTCCTCATACGTAGTCAGTTCGTATTCCTCAATAAGATTGACATCTTACGAGGTGAGATCAGAAACCCATACCCCAGGTTGTTTTTTGACTCTCTCCGACTTACGCGGTTCTTGTGTATTCGAAGATTATTGGTATAGTTTCATCCTTGATGAACTATTTATGTTCCATTAAGGAATCGGTGCCTTGAATAGTATTACTCCGATTTTCATCGAGTTTTACTATTCTCCCACTTACCACTGCATATAGGTATTCCTCTTAGGAAAATCGCATGGCGAGCAACAATTACATTGTTCTCTAGTGAGTTGTATAAGTACTATACTTTGGTTTCCTTAGGATAACCAAACTTAGGCACTTATCCGATTTGGATTTTAGTTTGGTATCATCCAAACATATGCCTAGCATTCCTAAGTCATCAGGAATGAGAAAACCTAGTTTTTTTCCTGTTCATATCTAATATGAAGTCTGTCTAACAGATTTTCATAGAACCTTATTCAAAATAAGTTTTGCACTGTTTATGCGTATCCGTTGAAGGAAATGGTAGCTCAGAGCGACTCATGATTAATCTTATCATGTCTAACAAAATTCGGTTTATCCGTTTGGACACACCGTCAGGTTGACGTGTTCCGGGAGGAGTCCTCATTGAAAGAATACTACACTCTTTCAAGTATATGAGAAACTTATTGCTTAAGTATTTTCATCATGGTCTAACCGTGATGGTGTTAATACTTTAGCTGATCTGTTTGTTTATTTCGTGTCAAAACTTTAAAAGTTTCCGATTTGTGTTTCAAAAGAAACACATAACCATAACGCGATGCCACATCCGTAAAGGTCACGAAACATTCATATCCACCTATAGCCTAGCTAGATAAGGGCCCACCTACCTCACTATGAACAAGGGCTAACAAATCGGTGGCATTTGCACTTTTACCAAGTAAAGGTGTTTTATGCACTTTGCCTAATAAACTAGATTCGTAGACTTCATTTGAATAGAATCAAATTTGTCCTAGTACCCACTCTTCGAAAGTGTGGATATACGAGTCTTGTTTAATTGTGTCCCAGACAACAATGCCACATATAAGTTTCAACTGATTAATTCAGTTTGAGCTATTTGTTTGTCATGTTATATGTTTGAGATTATATTTATATTCAAAATATAAATACTGTTATTCACATCTAATGTGTTTATCTCAATATCATCTTTATAAAATAAAACACTTTAGTGTTCTAGAATATAAAGGTATACCCGCAACAGGTTAAACCCTGATATAGAGATAATGTATCTAGTCAAACTAGTTACATTTTAATAGTTTCCTAATTTAAGTACACACCCGAAGGGTAGTTCTTAAACTTAGGTATCTACGGTTAAAACAACAACTTTCGTCCCGTTTCCAATTCGTAGATTAATATCAACCGAAGTCAGTATCCTGCTCATAGCAGATTCTGCACAACAGTACATATTTATGTACCACATCCAGTATTTAAAATCCAATTTTAATACCAGTAGTGAACATGTTTATGACAAACATATTTGAAGTCAGAGCCTTGCCCGTCTTTAATTCCTTCATGTCTGCTTTATCCAAACGGTAGTCACACTTCCGCGATTCCGTTTGCCACAATTTAGGTAGACATTTTGGGATATGTCCTTTGTCTTCCCAGAAGATTATAATGATTTCTCCTTTGCCCTTTTCACACCCAGAAGCCTTTGGCCAAGCCTTGGCCTTCTAGAATGTCGAAGTAAGATGCGCATTGCGCTTCTTGCCTTATTGCAAACTTTGGCTTTATCTCATTGAGAATAGCCATTAACTCTCCAAGAGTTTACTATTGCAATTTAGTACTTCTAAGATCTAAAATTAGATCTATGAAGATCCTTCAATTTCATTATCATACTTTAAGGATCTAATCCTTAGTTCTGATTAAGAAATTAAGGAGTCTATTTGGCAACCATTATGGATTAAGCACTAAAGTTATCATCACATGAATATTCCAAATATCATGTTCCACTATTTGCTTAACTCCGGGCTTAGGCTTAAGATGTTATTTTATCAAATAAAGTAACTTCTTAGTTTTCAGGACTATCATGAAGTTTTATTCCCAATTTGAAAATTAAAGTCGTTTAAATATATTTTCATCCAGGATAATGTTTTAAACACTAATCTTTCAATTTTATCTTGATTCTAATAGTCCAACTATTTAATCAACGATTTAAGGTACTATTTATTATAATGATTTCTATAGTCTAACTATATAATCAACTATAATTTAATAAGTTAAATTCAATTATATTGATTACTATAATCCAATTATAAAATCAACTATAAATGATCAATTAAATTCAAATATATTGATTACTATAATCTAATTATATAATCAACTATAAATGAATAGTTTGAAATACAGTCCAACTGTTTTATTAAAACAACAATTAAATATTAGTCCAACTAATAATTAGTTTAACGACTAAATGATGTGATATGAGCGCGTATGGCAAGTTATTAAATGAATATTGCAAATTTAATACTTGCCTCCCACTATTTTTCGGCGAGCCTCTAACCCTCTGTTGAGTACTCGGGAAACCTTGTTTCCTAGTAGGTTAGGATCCCGTTAAATAGCACACAATCTTGACTTTGGCCAACAAATTGTATGATAATTAACTAGGTAGATCTCTAAGATCAATTGGATCCCATCCAATTCCTAGATCCAGTAGGTGGACATCCAAGTCCGAAACATATATCTTATATATGCCAATATATCCAATATATTGCCTAACCTTTTTCCTCTGAATCAACTAAGCCTTGGCTCTGGCACAACAAACTTAGTGATCCCAGTTAAGCGTGACCCATTGACCTTGGAAAGCTTCGTAATCAATTGCGATGGACAAGAAGTGATCTTGACTTTGGCCAACAAATCACAACTTGGACAAGACACCGATATGGAACAAAGCCTTCGTGATTCAAACACATCCTCGACGGAAAAATGCCTTGACTTTGGCAAACAAACCAATGCCAGTCTTGGATCTTGAGTAAGAATCACTCAATAGAAGGAAAAACGCTTAATATTATTTGAGGGTTTTTCGCGTACAAATTGGCAACCAATTTATTATCTTCGTTAAGGTCTCATCATCATACACCCTTAAACATGCATTCTAAACACATAATAAGGCGCATATAAATAAAATAATAATGATATGCGGATGGATACTTAACACATTGTTCCTAGAACAAATCTCTCCATTTCCTCTCTCCTGCTAGCACAAGTATTACTTCTACCTGTTACATAACACTTCTAAAGAAACCTCATTTACATTGAGGGGAATATCTGAGAAGAGAAATACAAAGAGTAAGAAGGTAATAGGCTGGACACGCAGGTCCAATTAATAAATTCTAAATTTATTACAACAATTTCCAAAATTGCCCCACCCATCTAATATCCATCTGATATACATTATTCATGCATCGCAACCATGTATTAACACAAGCATGTTATCAATCAATCTAATCCAATTAATTAATCTGATTATTAATGACCATCCAATGTTCAAACAACGATTTGATTTTGCGCGAGTCCAACTCGTTTTTCGAATAAGTACTCAAAGTACGAATTCTTGAATTATATTAAACTACATAATTAAATCCAATTCAATTTGTATTTAATACTAATTCATTTATTTAATTCCAAATTAAATATTACACTTTATTAAAAAACCTTTGCGACTTAGATTCCAAATCTAATCGTTACGGGTCTCAAAGCCCGATTAACATCAATGTTAATTTAATTAAAGTCGAATGGGCTTTCAATTAATTTCTTAAGGCATGGACTTTTGGTCAACTTGGGTCAAACCCAAAGACTAAAGCCCATTTAAAGGAATCACCCTTATATGCCTAGAAACCAATTTAGGCCCAATTAAAGTTAAAGGTCCATTAGTCATAATTGGGCTTTATGGATGTGGTTTTAGTCCCAATTGGATCCAACAAATTTAGCCTAAACCCATCTTGGTACAACCAAGCCCAATAAGCCCAATTACAACCTTTGAAAGCCCAATTCCAAATTTGGCCCAACATAATTAAATTCCAAAATTCCAATTTCACAATTTAATTACTCAAATTGTAATGCCATAATTAATCACCCAAATTAACATTTCTAAAACATCAATTTACACAATTAATTATGCTTATTATCATCAAAACATGTCCAACACATTTTAATCAAAAATTAAACCCATTTCATGCTATAATAGTCTCGGCATTTTGGGTATTTTTATGTCCGATTCGAATTCAATCCAATTAAATCCAATTCAACATTACCCAATTGTGTTCCAACTCATCCAATGATCAAAAACACAAAAATACCAAGACATTTAGGGCACCATATGATTCGGCCAAGACAACCAAAAGGGGAAAAATTGATCCAATCAATATTTCATGAAATTGATCCAATCCAACTTTAATTAAACATCATTCAAGCATACTCAATCAAGTAATTTTATCAAATCATGCTCAAAATCAATTTACCCAATTTTAACTCTAAATTCAAGTTTCATGCTTTAACTCGCTCTGATACCATTGTTGGAGTTCTACGGTCTAACCGGGATCGTTATCAAGCAATGAAACATACGTGCGAATACATCAAAGAAGTTGCGGAATACTTACATTGATCGATTGAGCGATGCGACGAAGAACAAAACTTTTTATGCCCTTTGAAGCTCCTTGAACTCTCGGCAAACTGCTCCATTTTGCTCTTCCAAATTCGGCCATGGATGATCTCAAGCTCCAAGCTTTGTGATGTGTATTCCATGCTTACGTGTGCGGTTCCCTATCACCTTCGCAAGACCCCGAATGTGTGCTAGCACTTGGTAATTTTGCCACAAAAATCACCTTGCTTCTTCTTCATGTTCACGGCAGAAACCAGAAAAATGAAGAGAAGAATGCCCCTTGAGCGAGAGAGAGAGAGGAGAGGAAAGAGAAAAAAATGTGTTGGTTTGGTTGTTGGATGAATTGTGTATCTAATACACAAAAATGAATTTCAAAATTCATTTACCAATTTGCTTTCCAAAAGTCAAAAGGCATTTATGCCACAACCACTTCCATCAATCAATCAAGTGCCAAATTGTCACATCACTCAAAGTGACAAGTGATTTGACGCTTGATGTGACTAATGATTTGATGCTTGATGTGACTTGTGGGCCGCACTTAAGTTCGCAATGCGAGTGCACTCGCAAACACTCCCGGGCTCGGGTTCGCTAATTCCAAATTAACAAATTTTCTATTGCGACGTAATTAAATAATTATGCCTAGCAAAATCACACGTCGCTAACGAATTAATTCTAAATTAACTCGTACGTCCGAATTAAAATCTAATTTCAATTCCGCGTCGAAATCCAATTTCGTATAATATATCGAATATATTATTTTATCGATTAATTCCAAATTAATCGTTCTCTATCTTTAATGATATTTTATCCCAGATAAAATATCTCCGCAATTAATCCCAGATTAATTTTCTCTCTCATCTAATTAATCCCAGATTAATAAAGTGCGAGTCATACGTCATCGGTGAATCTTCGAGAAGCGACCCATGAGATCCTCAGATATGTTGGCAGTAAATTCGGTCGTCGGACTATCCGAACACGTACGTACCTAGTACTACATTTTTACCGATTTACAAGACAAGGTTGGCTTCTAGCAAAGCGCCATGCCTACCCAATTATCTAGAAATATCCTTACAGGAATATATGATCTATATTAGGCGTAATATATATAGTATTGCGTATCTCGATCCAGTATCAGATGTCACGTGCTAGGCCTGGGGCTGGAAATGTGTCTGCCCCGTACAATGCATATATCAGATCTCTGGTAACTAGTCTCCATAATCAGATAAACATAACCTAGTCATAATATCCCGATAATTGCAATATATAAGAGAACCATTTCCGTATCCTACGTGATCATCATCTCCACTATTACTGGAGTGATACTTCCATCTCGACATCACACCCAATACACTACGATTCTCAATATACCCAGAAGAGGCGTACAAAGAACCTGTTAAAGCCCTGGACGACCAAAACCAAAGTACATTGATTGTCGCAAGTATTAGCGGTGCAAGTCTCAGGTTAAGACCAAATACACCTACCCTGATTCGGACTTCCATAGACACATAGTAATACTACCAATGGAATTCCGAGGGGTCTATCCAAAGCAAAGTTGTTTTCCGTACCATCGGTAAAACACAATCTCCTACTACACTTGCATGAGTATCCTATACCCAAATATATGAGAACTATGCCGTTATGCTCCCATAACGCGCACAAGTGTAATACTAGTCTATTCCGCATTATCGATGTCCAATCTCGATAATACTACGACTACGAATTTTTAATGACTAAACCTTTATGGATTGATACTGTCTCATATCATCTCAATCCAGGAACTAATCATATGGACCTTTCATCATTTATACATCTTGGTGATCTAATCACAAATGATAAAAGAGCAATAACGCGCACAAGTGTAATACTAGTCTATTCCGCATTATCGATGTCCAATCTCGATAATACTACGACTACGAATTTTTAATGACTAAACCTTTATGGATTGATACTGTCTCATATCATCTCAATCCAGGAACTAATCATATGGACCTTTCATCATTTATACATCTTGTGATCTAATCACAAATGATAAAAGAGCAATTTCCTTTGTCACATTGTTAATTTGTACAACAACACCATGATCTGTATAAATAGTGACGCTATGGGCATAACTGTCCAACACATCTTACTTCGACATTCAAGAAGGCCAAGTGTAGGCATTGTATTTTTACATATAAAACCCGATGATGAGTCTCATTTGGAGGCACTACCTTTTGAGTCACGGAAGCCGCGGGAAACGGATATCGGAAGGGGAAATTCAGAATAAACAAGGTTCACTGTTTTCGTTCGTGCTGCGTTCGTGTATGCGTTCGAACGGCAAACAGATTGCGGGCGTTCATGTCGCGTTCGAGGAAGCGTTCGAACGGTGTCGGTGATTCTGGTTTTGCTGCTAGCCTCAACCCAAGCCCAATTAGCCCACCAAGCCCATAAGACACATCCTAATTAAATCAAATATTAATTAAATTAAAAGTCAATTAAATAAAATATTT
Source organism: Zanthoxylum bungeanum (assembly GCA_019454045.1). Lineage (NCBI taxonomy): Eukaryota > Viridiplantae > Streptophyta > Magnoliopsida > Sapindales > Rutaceae > Zanthoxylum > Zanthoxylum bungeanum. The sequence goes on along the minus strand of SKCR01023442.1, from coordinate 28,285 downwards.
AAACCATAAACCAATCAAATATAATCATACCAAGTTAAAATCAATCAACCAATATATTATTCCCAAACTTACAATATTGTATGCCTAATCAACATAAACTAAATATTCAACCTTCCCTATCTAGCCAAGATTTGTCCCCCCTCAATCTTTGACTTCCCTTATCCAACACCAAATCAAATCCCTTTCCTTGTCAAGCCTAACCCTTTGCCTATAAAAATAACCCTTCACCAACCTTCTCAACCCTAGCTAGCTCATACACAACACACAGGAAAATTACAGGAAGAACACACCCAAAAACAGTAAGCAAGTGATACAGAGGAAACGACAGCGAAACCACAAGGAAACAGCAGCAAAACGGACTCGAAACAGTAGCTTGAGCGGCAAAACAGCGAAGGAAAAGGCAAACCAGTGAACCAGAAAAGTTGCAGAGCTTTACCCATTCCGATCTTCGTGAAACGCGAGTCCGAGAGACGACTTAAAAGGTTAGACCTGAGGGTACTTTTCACACTCATCTTTATTTGATTTTTGTTATTTATTTTGATCGTATTTTACTTATTCGTTAAATCTCGTTTGTGTATGATGTGTGTTGTGGGTATTGGATGAATGAGAGATGTGTCAACTCTCGCGGTATATCGGATGGAAACCCGGACATAAATTTCATAGCCGATTCCAAATGGACGGTAATATGATCTGTACTGGGGACACAACTCCACGTACCGCTTGAGTAAACGGCACCCTCTTTTGTTTTGTGTTGCTTTGGTTTATTTATTTTTCGTCATTTGGATTTTGTATGTCGTTTATGTATGCATGATTCAATCGAGCGCATGGGCTTAGTAAGTGGAATGAAAGATCCCCTATGGGGAGGGGTTAAAGCCCTTTATCACGATGCTTTGCTGCGCCGGTTGATGTGTGTTTAGTTGAATGCAAGATACGTTCAATCGGGCATACTAAGTTTAACATTATTGTGTTTAATATCTTTTTATGCATGGTTCAATCAAGCGCATGGGCTTAGTAAGTGGAATGAAAGATCCCTTATGGGGAGGGGCTAAAACCCTTTACCACGATGCTTTACCGCGCTGGTTGATGTGTGTTCGGATTGGATGTAAGATGTGTTCAATCGGGCATACTTAATTTGATATGATTGTCTTTATGTTTGTATGCATGATGCGATCGAGCGCATGGGCTTAGTAAGTGGAATGAAAGATCCCCTATGGGGAAGGGTTAAAGCCCTTTACCACGATGCTTTGCCGCGCCTCGCATTGTACTATTCGCCATTTATTGCGTCCCATTTCATGCATCAGATCTGTCCCCGTTCGAACGCGTATACGAACGCAACTCGAACGCGCGTGCATTTTTGCCTTATCATGCATCAGGTCTCATTTCCGTTCGAACGCGTTCACGAACGCCATACGAACATGAGCATTCTGTTTCATTTCCGTTCGAACGCATTAACAAACGCCATACGATCGTGAGCATTCTGTTTCATTTCCGTTCGAACACGTTATCAAACGTTACACGAACGCGAATACACTGAATTGAGTCATTTTCATCACATGTCATGTATAATTATTTCTTAGGTGATTTCTCTTGTATCATCTAATCAATCATATTATTTGTATCCATGCGTCTATCTGTATGATGTGTTCATGAGATGGTATTCAAGCATGATTAGGTCATTTGTATGTTACTTGGTTCTTAGGCATGATTTAGCCTATTTGGTTTTTTATTTTCAAGCATGATTAATCATTTTGTTTTGCATTTGGAATTTGCAGTATGTTTAGGTTGTTCTTTGTTTTCCGTATTATATGATCGAAACATGTTCATGAGATTGCCGTGTGCTATTGCATGTTTGCCGTTATGATGATTACTTTCATGCATGTGAACATAGAAGCATAATTGTCCTTGGAAATAAACGTTGCTTAGGCCTGGTTGAATTATTGCACAAATCACATCATCACAAGTGACATAAGTAGGGGACTATTCCGAACCCAACGGTTTGAGGTCTTCCCTTGCGAGGGGTGAGTGCGGCCTTAAATCTTTGTCCTGGTTCACACCGGGTGGCGACTCCATGTTATTTTGTACTCCCAACTAGGCCGCGAGCCTAGAACAGCGTCACCCAGGTTCTGTTGTCCACACCAAGGCTTGGCCGAAGGCTTTTGGGGGTGTGAATAAGAAGAAGAAAAATGGCAAGACTCAATTGTCACAGTATTCTGGGAAAACAAATGACATATCCCAAGACGTCTGCCTACACTGTGGCAGACGGGGTCACTGGAAGCGTGACTGTTGTAAGTACAAGGCGGACTTGAAGGAAGCGAAGGCTGACAAGGCTCCGGCTTCAAGTATGTTTGTTATTGAAAAAAACATGTCCATTATTAGTTTTCAAAATTGAATTTTTGATACTGGATATGGTACTCACATATATACTGATGTGTAGGATCTGCAGAATAGCAGGAGACCGGCTTCAGGGGAGATCGACCTGCGAGTCGGAATTGGGACGAAAGTCGCTATTTTGGCAGTTGGCACCTATGTTTTGAACCTGCCCGCAGGGCATGTACTTACATTAGGGGATTGTTATTTTTTACCTAGTTTGACTAGGAATATTATCTCTGTATCTAGTTTAACCCGATGCAGGTATACCTTTGTATTCAGAAATACTGAGTGTTTTGTTTATAAAGATGATATTGAGATATGTACAACATATGTGAATAATGGTCTTTATATTTTGAATATAAACGAATCTCAAACATATAACATGACAAACAAAAAGTTCAAATTGAGTAAAACAAATGAGACTTATTTGTGGCATTATCGTCTGGGACACATATGTTGGACAATTATGACCCATAGCGTCACTATTTGTAAAAGACATTGTGTTTTTGTACAAATTAATTATGTAGCAAAGGAAATTACCTTTTATCATTTCGTAATTAGATTACTTAAATGTGTGAATGATGAAAGTCCTTATGATTAGTTCCGGATTGAGATGATATGAGATAGTATCAATTCACTACGGTTTAATCATTAAATATCCCTAGTCGTAGTATTATCGAGACTGGACATCGATAATGCGGAATAGACTAGTATCGCACTTGTGCTTGTTATGGAAGCGTAACAGCATAGTTCTCATATATTTAAGTATTAGATACTTATGCAAGTGTGGTAGGAGGTTGTGTTTTACCGATGGTACGGAAAACAGCTTCGCTCTGGATAGACCCCTCAGAATCCCATTGGTAGTGTGACTATGTATCTATAGGAGTCCGCATCAGGGTAGGTGTATTTGGTCTTAACCTGAGACTTGCATCGCTAGTACTTGCGACAATCAATAAGCTTTGGTTTTGGTCGTCCAGGACTTTAACAGGTTATGTGTACGCCTCTTCTGGGTTTATTGAGAATCGTAGTGTATTGGGTGTGATGTCAAGACGGAAGTATCACTTAAGTCATATGGAGATGATGGTCACGCAGGGATATAGAACTGGTTCTCTAAAAGGTTGCAACCATCGGGATAATATGACTAGGTCATGATTATCCGATAATAAAGAGACTAGTTCCTAGTGATCCGATATATGCTGCGTACGGGGCGGACACTATTCCAGCCCCAGGCCTTGTATGTGACATCAGATACTGGATCACGCAATACGTAATACTACGTATACTACGTATACTACGCCTGACATAGATTATATATTCTATTAAGAATATTTCTGGAGAATTGGGTAGGCATGGCGCTTTGCTAGAAGCCAATTTTGTCTCGTAAATCTGTAAGAACGTAGTACGAGGTACGTACGTGTTCGGATAGTCCGACGACCGGATTTACTGCCAACATATCCAGGGATCTCTTAGGTCGCTTCCCGAAGATTCACCGATGACGTATGATTCAAACTTTATTAATCTAGGATTAATAGCGGAGATACTTTATCTGGGATAAAGTACTATTTGAAGAGAGAGAACGATTAATTTGGAATTAATCGATAAAATAATATATTCGATATATTAAACGAAATTACATTTCGACGCGGAATTAAAATTGGATTTAAATTCGGGCAAACGAGTTAATTTAGAATTAATTCGTTAGCGACGTGAATAGTAATTTCGCTAGGCATAATTATTTAATTACGTCGCGACGGAAGTTCGTTAATTTAGAATTAGCGAAACCAAGCCCGGAAGTGTTTGCGGGCCCACTCGCATTTTTGAATCGAGTGGGGCCCACAAGTCACATCGCGAGTCACATCACTTGTCACTTTTGTGATAGATGTCTAGTCACCGTTTTGGTGAGTGACATGCAGTCACTATTCATGACATAAGTTGGTGAGATCAATTAATGAGATTTTGGAGCCAAAATTGGCTTTGACCTTTTGGAAAGGTTATACCAATTTTTTGGTAATTGTTTTTCATTAATGTTTTTAGAAAAAAAAAAGTTGAAAAACACAAAACTCTCTCCCTCCTCTTCATGCTTTGCCGTGAGCTCTCCTAGGAGAAAAGAAATTGTTTTCTTTCTTCCATCTTGCTAGCACATTAGAGGATCAATACAAGGTGATAGGGAAACCGAACTAAGAGCTTGGAATCCTTTAAAGCTTGGAGCTTGTTCAACATCATCAACAAAAGGGGCTTGGCCGAAACTACTCAAAGGGAGAAAAAGTTTTTGTTGATCTTGACATCCAAAGCTGTTCAATGTAAGTGTGTTTCTGCCACTCTTCTTTGCGTATTCATTCTATTTCTATGCTTAATATGATCTTGGGATTAACCTAGAAACCCAACAACATAAAAAAAACTCGTATATCCACACTTTCGAAGAATGGATACTTGGACGGATTTAATCCTAATTCATATGATGTATGCGAATCTTGTTTGTTAGGCAAAATGCCTAAAACACCTTTTTAGTGGTAAATGTGTACGTGCCACCGAGCTGTTAGCCCTCGTTCATAGTGACGTATACGGGCCTATGTCTAGCCAGGCTAGAGGTGGATATGAATACTTCGTAACCTTTACGGATGATGCATCGCGTTATGATTATGTGTATCTTATGAATCACAAGTCGGAAACTTTTGAGAAATTCAAAGAATATGGTATTAAAATATTGCGGTCGGACCGTGGTGGAGAATACTTAAGCAATGAGTTTCAAAATTACTTGAAAGAATATGGTATTCTTTCACAGTGGACTCCTCTCGGAACACCTCAATTGAACGGTGTGTCCGAACGGAGAAACCGAACTTTGTTGGACATGGTAAGGTCAATGATGAGTCACATATAGCTACCGATTTCCTTCTGGGGATACACATTAAACAATGCAATATTTATTTTGAATAAGGTTCCGTCAAAGTCTGTTGAACAGAGTCCATATGAAATATGGACAGGAAAGAAACCGAGTTTCTCATTCCTGAAGATTTAGGGATGCTGGGCATATGCTAAATGTTTGGATGGTACCAAACTAGAACCCAAATCGGATAAGTGCCTATTTGTAGGTTATCATAAGGAAACGAAATGATATTATTTCTACAACCCACAAGAGAAGAGAGAGTCAGAAAATAACCTGAGAGGTATTAGTTTCTGATCTCACCTCATGTAGACATTAATCTTATTGAGGAAGATGAACCGGCTACGTATGAGGAAGCGATACAAGGTATCGACTCCACTTTATGGCAAGAAGACATGAAGTCCGAAATGAATTCCATGTATACCAACCAAGTTTGGACACTGGTTGATGTACTAGAAGGCATTAAGCCTATTGGTAGTAAATGGATCTTCAAAAGGAAGACATACATGGAAGGAAACATACAAACGTACAAAGCTAGGATTGTAGCTAAAGTATCGTCAACGACATGGTTTCGATTACGACGAGAATTTTTCACCCGTTGCCATGATTAAATCCATTCGGATAATGCTTATTATTGCTGCATATTTCGATTATGAAATATGGCAGATGGATGTCAAAACCACTTTCCTTAATGGAAACCTTTTGGAGGATGTTTATATGCAACAACCTGATGGTTTTTTCGTACCAAGACATGCAAACAAGGTTTGTAAGTTAAACCGATCCATTTATGGATTAAAATAAGCATCGCGTTCTTGGAACCAACATTTTGATGAGATAATAAAAGAATATGGTTTCATTCAAAGCGAAGATGATTCTTGTGTATATAAGAAGGTTAGTGGGAGCGCACTGACATTTATTGTCATATACGTTGATGATGTATTGCTTCTTGGCAATGACATTCCTATGCTACAATCGATGAAAGCTTGGCTTTCATTAAAATTCTCCATGAAATACCTGGGAGAGGCAACCTTTATTCTAGGAATAAGGATCTACCAGGATAGATCTAGAAAATTGCTGGCACTCTCTCAGATCTCGTACATTGACAAAGTGTTGAAGAGATTCAACATGGATCAGTCCAAGAGGGGGTTGTTTCCGGTGTCACATGGTGTCTCTCTATCAAAGGATATGTGTCCTAAAACTCAAGATGAGAGAGATGTAATGATTCAGATCCCATATGCTTCTGCAGTCGGATCGATCATGTACGCCATGATATGTACGCGACCTGATGTCTTATATGCTTTGAGCTTGTGCAGTCGCTATCAGGTCGATCCAGGTGACAGTCACTGGATTGCTGTAAAGAACATCCTTAAGTATCTTAGACGAACTAAATATGCTTTCTTAGTCTATGGGGATGAATAAATTGAGGTGAATGGGTTCGCCGATGCAAGTTTCCAAACTGATAAAGACGACTGTAAGTCGCAATCAGGGTACATATTTTTTTTTGAATAACGGAGCAGTGAGCTAGAAATCTTCCAAGCAAGAGACTGTTGCTGATTTAACAACAGAAGCGAAATATATTGCTGTAGCTGAGGCAGTAAAAGAAGCAGTTTGGATCCGTAAATTCCTATTTGGATTAGGAGTAGTTTCGTTAGCAGCTGAGCCCGTACATTTGTATTGTGACAATAATGGGGCTATCGTACAGGCTAAGGAACCACAGTCTCATCAACGATCCAAGCATGTAATTCGACGATTTCATCTGATTCGTGAGATCATACATGATGGCGATGTGTAGATAAAAAAGATAGCATCAGATGATAACATTGCAGATCCGCTGACGAAAGCTATATCTCAGCAAAAGTTTGAGCGACATGTACATATTTCAGGTATTAGATACTTGAGTGATTGACTATAGGCCAAGTGGGAGATTGTTGGACAATTATGACCCATATCATCACTATTTGTAAAAGACATTATGTTTTTGTACAAATTAACTATGTGACAAAAAGAAATTGCTATTTTATCATTATTGTAATTGGATTACTTGGATATATATTAATGATAAAAGTCCATATGGTTAAATCGGATTAATAAGATATGAGACAATATTAATCCACGTACGGTTTAATAATTAAATATCCATAGTCAAAGTATTATTGAGACTGGACATCAATAATACGGAATAGACTAGTATTAAACTTGTGCGCGTTATGGAAGCTTAACGACATAGTTCTCATATATTTAGGTATTGGATACTTATGCAAGTGTAATAAGAGGTTCTGTTAGCCGTTGGACCGGGAACAGTTCGCTCTGGATAGACCCACTCGGAATCACATTGGTAGTATGAATATGTGTCTATAGGAATCCGAATCAGGGTAGTTGTATGTGATCTTTAACCTGAGACTTACGTCGCTATTACTTGCGACAATCAGTTTACTTTGATATTGGTCGTCTGGAGCTTTAATAGGTTCTGTGTACGCCTGTATTGGGTTTACTGAGAATCGTAGTGCATTGGATGTGATGTCAAGATGAGAGTATCACTTCAGTCATATGGAGATGATGGTCACACATGATACAGAACTAATACTCTAAAAAGCTGCAGCTATCAAGAAAGTATGACTAGGTCATGACTTTTCAATTACAGAGATTAGTTACTCGGGATCCGATATATGCTTCGTACGGGGCAGACATAGAGCCAACCCTAGGCCTAGCATGTGACATCCGATACTGGATCGTATTACGCATTACTTAGTATTGCTACGCCTGATACATATTATATTCCTCGGCGAATATTTCTGGAGAATTGGGTAGGCACGATGCTTTGCTAGAAGCCAACAATGTCTTGTAAATCGGTGAGAACGTGGTACGGGGTACGCACGTGTTCGGATAGCCTGACAACCGTATTTACTGCCAACATATCCAGAAATATCTTGGGTCACTTCCCAAAGATTCACCAATGACATTTGACTCAAATAGAATTAATCTGGGATTAATTTTGAGATAGAAAGTTAATCTTGGATTAATTGGGGCAAGAATTAATCTAAGATTAAATGCGTATAGAAGAGAGAACGCGATTAATTTAGAATTAATCGATAAAATAAATTTAATAGTTCAATTGGATTTTTCCATTTAATTTATTTATTTTAGGCTAAAATAATATACGGATATATTAATTGAAATCAGATTTCAATACGAAATTAAAATTGGATTTTAATTCGGGCAAACGAATTAATTTAGAATTAATTCGAAAGCGGCTATCGTAATAATTTTGCGAGGCATAATTATTTAATTAAATTGGATTTAATTATGTAACGACGACAAATTTTGTTTAATTCGGAATTAAACGAACCCCGACCCAAGCTTAGTTGTGCGTTGGAGAAGCCACTCTAAATTTTGAATTTAAAAAGGTGTGGGACCACTTCACTTACATCAAATGTCAACAATTGATGGAAGTAGTTAGCTTTAATAAATTGGATGCTTTAACACAAACACCGACCAAGTCTTGAATTCACTATTCACTCTCCTTCTCTCTTTGGCTTGGTCGAAACCCTCTCAAACTTGGAGAAAAATTTTCTTCAAATTTTTCATCAAAGCTAGCACTTGGGGAGTCATTTGAGGTGATAGGGAAACTCACCCAAGGAACAAATAACACAAACAACTTGCTTGGAGCTTCATCCAAAAGGAAAAATTTCGAATTTCTCCAAATCAATGTAAGTGTTTCCGCCACTTTTCTTGATTAATTCACATATATAATCATGTTTAGAGATCTTGTGGCATGTCTTAAAGACTAACAGGACATCCCTGCTAGTAAGTAGCAGTGGGCTTTCTTATTGGCCGTGACATATTTTTGGTTGGCATCGAGCGCATCTTGGCCAAATTTTATGGCTGGCTCGGGAGGACATTCATCTGGTAGGACAAACTTAAGGTCTTCAAAGACCAAGATGGCGTTCATGTTACTTTTCCATTTTACATAGTTTTCTTGGCTGAAAATAAAATAGTCATACATTTCAATATTCATTCGCATATTAAAATCATCAAAAAATAGTTAGGCAAAAAATTAAACATGATGCATGTAACATGTATATTGAATCAGAAACCTAAAATCAATTATTATGCCATATAAATCTATCATCCCAAAAATAAGTGTCGTCATATGGTAGCTCAAATATTTACATGATAGATCGAGACAATCTCAACCGATTAATATATGCAGGAATATCTCTTATTCTTATATTAATCAACCACAGTTTGATTCGATAAAGGAATTTTGATTCACTTTTAATCATTTCTTATTGAGTCTAACCAGTAGTTTCAAAATCCTTGGACTTAACTAGTGAAGTGCCGCTGTAGAGTAGGTCAGTTCACCAAATACATCTAGAATTCCTATCCTCTCGAAATCCAAACTTGATATTGACCCAAAATGGACACCATCCGTAGGGGGTGAAAACAAAGTCGTCTCAAGGGGCCTTTTGAATCTCACATTTTCGGACTAACAACGATGATCGCGGGATATATTTTCGTATATCCCTCTCCTCTCTCACTTACTATTTTAAAATTAAGGGTTTATACTTATAATATCTAATATTTAAATCCACAAGTGTCTACAAGTTCATGCGCAATTAAAACATAACTATATTTACACTAGTGTAAAATAAGTAACAATTCTAATTTTAACTCTTAAAATTTTATCCACTAATTCTTATTAGTCCAAACTAATATTTCACTTAATTAAACTAATTTAACTAAGTGTGCTTTAGTGATCTAATTAATTTGAACTCTTAAAATTATAGCTCACCAACAAGTTTAAAAATTTAAAATTCAAATAAATGACAAATTTTTTTAATTAAATAATTTAATTAATATAAGTATCTTATACATTCCAATGGTACTTGGAATTGTATCCTGAGTGCATATCACATTACCGTCCATTCAGAATCGGCTATGGAATTTACGTCCGAATTTCCATCTAATATACCAAAAGAAAATATAATGCACTTATTGAGCCCATTATATATTAAATCTGAATTTTTAATTTTTTAAACCTTTAAAATAATTAATCTAATTAATTTATTTTCATGCATAACATATTCCAATTTAAACTTTTTTAAATTTCATAAAATCAAATTTTTTGACTAGAAAATCCATGCATCTTTTATATGTTATGACATGTGAAAATGCATGCGTAAGCACTCTAAGCTATATGACATGTTATTCAAATATTTCAGAATAAACATACAAATAACAAAAATTACATTGACCATGCTCTTATTTTTCTTATACTAATCCAATTAGTATAAAAATACCCAAGACATTCCTTGGTCCCCAACTCTTGACTCCATGGATTATCCTGTGGAAATTTAGCTCCTCGGGTAGTAACATTCGCAGTATATGGATATAATGTTTCAAGTAGTCACGTGCTCACTACAGACCACATTAGCACTTTGGCTCGTGAGACATGCCTTCGTGTGGTAATCACATCCACATATCGTCATCGAACTCACCACGCCTACGCTTACCATAGCTTCCCACATTTACCAAACATTGCTCAATTACTATCTTAGTGTCTTCCTTGGCAACGCGCTCCATAAGTTACATAGTAAAATTAAATACAACATTTGTAATTAATTCCCAAAATGGCCTTTTGGTCTTACATTCCCAAAAACACTAATGAAACAAAATTAAGAGCTGGAAAAATTTACGACCAATGCAATACATTCATCACATTAATACAAATAAAAATATATTAATCACATGAACATAAAAATGTGTTTACTCATCACAACATGCATAAAATAATTTATATCACATATAAATAAATAAAACAAACACTTTTTCATAAAATTAGAAGGGTTAAGAGTACTTTTCAACCTCTCTCTTGATGTCAATTGTAGGAAAAGATTTCCCGTGCGGCGGGATCGATCTTGAATTTTTTTTATGTTCTTCCCCTTAATTGTTGAAACTGTCCAGCCTTATTAGATTCGTTTTCCTTATTTTTTGATGATTTTAACAACCCCGAACAACAGGCCAAAAATTAGACTGTTTTGCACACCGAAGCTTCTCTATACGCGCGCACAACTTACTATTTTGGTGGCTGTTGTGCAGTGATTTTTCTGCCACTATTTTGGAAAAAATAACCACTCCAAAATAGTCCCAAAAATCCATAAAACAACCCTGTGTGTTCCCAAAATTTTCAGCACACACAAGGAAGAAAAGCAATGCAATAATGTGTGGTATAAGTGGCAGCAATGAGCATATTTTTCTGCTCACTGCTGTGAATTGATAAAGGAAGAAGAAAACGTTTTGCTTCAAGTTCAAATAGATCTTTCGTGCTATAACTCGCCACCAAAAAATGCAAGAGTGGGCTTGACTCATAAGAACAAACAACTCACTAAACACTTTAGAGATTTAAAGTTGTCACAAAAATCTTTTTCTCTCAACACTGGAGAGAAAACCAAGAATTATGGAGGCTACAGTTTTTGAGAAAATGAGAGAAAACTAGGAAAATCATATTTTTATTTTTATACTTAGGGTTTAAATTGTCAAAAATTAAATAAATAAAAAAAGGCATTCACATATCCTCTTCAATTTTTGGCCATTAGGTAAATTTTTGTAACAAAAATATTTTATTAAATGTCTTCATAATGATATTAAATTTTTACTAATTAAAAGAATATAACTACTATTCTTGTAATAATTAATTTTAAAATTAAAATTTAAAATCATTTATTTCCAAAAATGAAATATTAAAAGATTTAATATTTACAACCGTTTTAAAAATAATAAATAATTTTCTCATAATAATTTATTTAAATAAGAATTTAAATTAAATTTAACATAAAGTTTCATGTGAGAGACAAAATATATTGTTAATCACATTAATAATAATAATAAATATATATATATGAGTATATGATTGGACTATCAAATTATATTTAATTTAATACAGTATATCGAGCTAGCACAGGAACAAAATGGACATATATTTCTGAGCTCTAGTAATCCCGGATTATTAATTAAACTCTTTAATTAATTATTCTGAATTATTAACTTTAAGTTATTGCGCCAAAAACCTAAAGCTACACTCTCGTTGCCGTAAATATATTATATAAGCCGAACTATGTCGGTGTCCATCGATATTATCATTATATACGGATTGACCCTCACAAGTATCTTTTAATTAGAGCTAGGTTAAAATATCCATTATACCATTGTAATTATTTTTTCCTTAAGTGCCATTGATTCTCTAATGAATGATTTATTCATAACTAATATGAATATTAATCTTTCTATTCGTGATAGAAAAACTTGAGCACTCTAATCATTCAAATACCGAATCAACCCTTAACGAAGATACTATTAGGGTTGGTGCTCGGAGTGCCAATCCGGATTGTATTTATGTCCGATTCATGAATACGAACAATTCAATTTTCCATAATATTACTTATTTAATGGTAGCACCTCTTGTCTTTTATATACATATTCGATCTTATTACGATTAGATATCTAATTATGATTAAATTGAAACTAAATCTGATTTAGTGATACATGTTTATTAGACAAAGACCCTATGATTTACAATATAGTGCGCAGTTACGACGTAGTTTGTAATTGACATTGGGAAACATCACTATAAGTTGTATATCCTTAAAATAAAGTTCCTGGTCAAAATTTACTAACACGGGTCGGTTAGTAAAATCCTCTAAGACCCGTACATGTCGTATATCGTGACTTGGTCCGATGGTTTATCCCAATGAACCATGAGTCTCGGGAGACTCGTATAGACTTGTAGGTATTTATTTGATAAACACTGAATGAATCACTGAAGATTTCCTAATAGATGGTACACCAACGTCAATAGGAATCTTCTCGAGTTGAGCGAGCATAGTGATCCTTCGACTTGAGATACCACAGTGGATATATGAGTTATCCTTCACACTTTGATGGCAGTCACGTCAACAATTTATTTAGATCAGACCTCTGTCTGTTCATTGGGTGTGGACTGATGCTCATGATATCCAGTGCATATCAAGATAGAATTCGTCAGTTATGTGTACAGGGCATAGGTATCCTACACGTGATTGCGATCTAGTAAATCCATGGCCATGGTATAACTTCAGAAGCAAGTTTCGAGTATTATTTAGAGATCGTAAATTTGAAAGTTGACTATATTATACCATAAGGATTTGACGTTTTTATCTATAGCCCAAGTATAATATGGATAGCCTGTGATGGAGGGATTATATGTATGCAATGACCTCGACTTGCATATTTTAGCGAAATTATCCGTGGTCGTCATAATTCATGAGTGGGTGAATTATGGACACGAAATTGGATTTCGTGACGGATAAACCTAAACTTAGAGAGTCCCACAATATGAAGTGTACTCATTGAGAAGTAGTTGGGTGAGTCCTATGCAGTGTGTACCAAAAAAAGGAGGAATTACTGTTGTCACAAATGAAAAGAACGAGCTGATTCCAACAAGAACGGTGACTGGATGGAGAGTATGCATTGACTACCGGAAGCTGAACAAAGCAACAAGGAAATATCATTTTTCGCTGCCATTTATTGATCAGATGCTAGACAAACTGGCGGGACATGAGTTCTATTACTTTCTGAACGGATACTCGGGGTACAATCAGATTGCCATCGCCCCAGAAGATCAAGAGAAAACTATATTTACATGTCTGTATGGTACTTTTGCTTTCCGCAGAATGCCATTTGGATTATGTAATGCTCCTGCCACATTCCAACGTTGCATGATGACCATCTTCTCAGACATGCTAGAACATAGTATGAAGGTTTTTATGGATGACTTCTCTGTGTTTGGAGATTCTTTTGACTACTGCTTGCAAAATCTGGAACATGTGTTACAATGGTGCGAAGATACAAACTTGGTACTCAATTGAGAGAAATGTCATTTTATAGTGCAAGAAGGCATTGTTCTTGGACACCGGATCTCACAAAAGGGAATTGAGGTAGACAAAGCAAAGATCGAGACAATTGAAAAATTACCTCCACCCACATTGTCAAAGGGATTCGGAGTTTTCTCGGACATGCTGGCTTTTACAGAAGATTTATCAAATACTTCTCAAAAATTGCAAAACCTCTTTGCAATCTTCTGGAGAAATATGTGCCTTTCAACTTCACCAAAGAATGCTAGAAAGCCTTTGAGATCCTAAAACAGAAGTTGGTCTCTGCCCCCATCATAGTAGCACCGGACTGGACCCTTCCATTTGAGGTGATGTGCGATGCTAGTGATTTTGCTGTAGGAGCAGTTTTGGGACAACGCAAAACAAAGATCTTCCATGCCATTTACTATTCCAGCAGAACTCTGAATGAAGCTCAACTCAACTACACAACCACTGAAAATGAGCTACTTGCAGTTGTGTTTGCTTTTGACAAATTTCGCTCTTATCTGCTGGGTCCCAAAGTGGTGGTCTATATAGATCATTCAGTAATCAAATACCTGATCGCGAAGAAAGATGCCAAACCTAGATTAATCCATTGGATACTTCTTCTGTAAGAATTTGACTTGGAGATCAGAGACAGGAAAAGAACAGAAAACCAGATGGCAGATCATTTATCAAGGCTCGAGAATGGAGAAACAGCTGGCAAAAAATTGACAATCAAAGAAACTTTTCCAGATGAACATCTATTTTCCATGAAACAGCAGGAAGTCCCTTGGTATGCTGACTATGTCAACTACATAGTTTCTGGAAAATGGCCGTTGGAATGGACAACTCAACAAAGGAAGAAATTCTTCAAAGAAGTCAAGCACTATGTCTGGGATGAACCTTACTTGTTCAAACATTGTGCTGATCAATTACTGAGACGATGTGTTCCACATGAGGAGGTCAACAGTGTTTTGCAACACTGTCATTCATCACCATATGACAGACACTTCAGCGGGAATAAAACTGCAGTAAAAGTACTACAATCAGGTTTGTTCTGGCTGACTCTTTTTAAAGATGTTTATCTATTTGCTCTTCAATGTGACAGGTGCCAGAGAGCGGGGAATATTTCGAGGAGAAATGAAGGACAGTTGCAAAATATTCTGGAAGTGGAGATATTTGATGTATGAGGTATTGATTTTATGGGACCCTTTGTTCCATCATTCGGAAACCTGTATATACTGGTTGCTGTAGACTATGTCTCAAAATGGGTTGAAGCAATTGCACTGCCATCCAATGATTCAAAATTGGTGATCAAGTTCCTGAAAAAGAATATTTTCACTCACTTCGGAACACCTCGGGCAATTATCAGCGATGGTGGCTCACATTTCTGCAACAGATACTTCGATGCACTCCTATCCAAATATGAAGTTACTCATAAAGTTGCCACAGCTTACCATCCACAGTCAAATGGGCAAGTTGAAGTTTCAAATATGGAGATCAAAAGAATCTTGGAGAGAACCATTTGATCAACAAGGAAGGACTGGTCTGAAAAACTAGATGATGCATTATGGGCCTACCGGACAGCTTACAAGACACCCATTAGTATGTCCCTATATCAAATGGTGTTCGAGAAAGCATGCCATCTGCCAGTTGAGCTTGAACACAAGGCGTACTAGGCACTGAAGAAGTTGAATCTTGATCCACAAGCTACAGGAGAGAAAAGACTTCACCAACTCAATGAGTTGGAGGAATTTCACCTACAGGATTATGAAAATGCAGATTATACAAAGAGAAGACCAATAAATGGCATGACCAAAAAATAGTGCGCAGACAATTGAAACCAGGGCAGCAAGTGTTTTTATATGATTCAAGGTTGAAACTTTTCCCTGGAAAGCTGAAATCAAGGTGGTCAAGCCCATTTGAGATTACTCAGGTTTTACCATATGGAGCTGTTGAATTGTACAACCCCAAGTCCAATAACACATTTAAGGTTAACAGCCATCGTGTCAAGCACTACTGGGGAGAATCATTTGAGTGACAAAAATAAAGTGCCACACTTTCAGATCCAGCCTAACGTTCGGGAAATCATGTCTAGCTGACGACATTAAACTTAGCGCTAGCTGGGAGGCAACCCATGCAATTTGTGTATATATTGTGATTTGGTGTGATTTAATTTGGTGTGTTTAGTTTTTACAGGTTAAGTCATTTCAGAATGGAAGAAGTTCTCGCAAATCTTCACAAGCAATTTCCTTCTCTCCCTCAAAAATCTCTCATGAAAGTTTACAAAGCTCGCTTGGAATGGATGAGACTACTGATGATCAAAGGTATGCCTACTGACATTCGTTGGATTATGGAAGCACGAGTCCGATTGGCAGGTGAGTCTTTTGACTCTTTTATTTCACATTTGTCTGGTTTAGGCAGAAGCACCTATGCTAAAAAGAGAAGAGTTAAAAGAATGGGTGTGTGTTATAAATGTGCTCGCATGACATGTAATACCCGTTGTCGTTCTTTAGGAATAATGTCTGATAACCGCGGAGATAAGATTAATTTCATTAGGGATGGCTTGAGTAATGAGTCTTTGGATGACATATCTAAAACTCTTGAGACGCATCCCAGTGGATATGTGTATCACGAAATTCGCATGTTATATGCAAAATTCCGAAAAGAAAGACAACAGTTAAGTCTCGGGAATCTGACTCAAAAAGACCATGTTTGCCAATTTATAAGAAAATTGGATGGGAAGCTTGTCATTGACGCATAGACGTCATTCAAGCCATTACATTATTGTAAATATTATATCTCTTTGTCTTTTCTTAATAATTGTGATTTGTTTTGTTATTTTCTCCGACAGGATCCATGCAACTTTTTGACCTTTCACGATTTACTATTTTGCCACTAATCGTCCTCTGGAAGATACTTGTGCTATTATTATTCACCATTTTCAGGTTCTATAAATTCAACTCATCATTGCACCTTTGAAGGCATCCATAAAAAAATGGAAGCTACTTCAAGAAGACGGGTTGAAAACATCTGTATGTTTTGCTGTACCAGTGTTGGTGTTAAACCAGAATACATAACAGCGGCACAAGAATTGGGTCGAGTAATTGCTGCAAGGAATATGCACTTAGTATATGGCAGTGGCAATCTTGGACTAATGGGTATCGTTTCAAAGGCTGTACAGGATGGAGGTAGCCAAGTTCTGGGAATCATCCCAAAACCCTTGGTAGAGGCGAATCTTATTGGATCATCTAACGACGAAGAACTAATTGTGCCAGGTATGTCTGAACGACTGGTAGAAATGATTAACTGTGCTGATGCTTTTATTGCTTTCCCAGGTGGCTTGGGCACAATAGAGGAAATTTTTACAGTGTTATCTTGGGCAAACCTGAACATACACCAGAAACCACTTGGATTGTTTAACATTGAAGGATTCTATAATTTTCTATGTGTGTTTCTTGATGATGCCCGGAGAAATGGGTTCGTGTCAAAGCCTGTAAAAGAACTTCTCTTTCCTACCAGAACTGCCCTGTATTTAATTGCTCAAATCTTATCCTTGGAACCCCAAATTGACCCTATTCTTTCCAAGATAAATAGGTCCGATGATGATCGTGGTAAGAGGCATCGGATAAATCTGGATCTTAACCTGTAATTTTTCACTTAGATGTAGAATTTCAGCTAACCAGATACGATTTTCTAAACTCTTCTTCTACTGTTTAAGACATTTGGGACAATGTCTCATTTAGGTTTGGGGGTGGGGAATAATTGATTAGTATCTTGTTTGTATTTTTTTTTTATTTTTAGTCCAAAATTTTTAGAAAAATACAAAAAATTGAAAATTTTTCAAAAATCACAAAAATATTTTATGTTTTTATGTTTTTATTTGATTAATCGGGTGAAATTGGTGTAAGAGATAGCTGTGTAAGGAAATTCCGCTCCTAAGACGTATCTCAACCTATTTCGGAACAAGTTAATTTTTGTTTATTTCCTTTTGAATAATTTAATTTGTGAATTCTCTATAATACTGACTAAAATGAATCTTCATATGTTCAGTTGACAGGTATTATCAACATACATAGTAACATACAGACATGAGCTATAATTGAAAAGTTTGTAATATCCAGTGCTCTAGTTTAATTGGAGGAAGCATCTAAAAAAGCGAGGGGATAAAAAAAAAGAAAAAATGTATAAAAAAATAAAAAACATATGAGATCCGAGTTATTAAGTCTGTAAGGGTGTCTTAACACCTAGTGTCCTAAAACCAACTGGTTTGGGAGTTACTGACCCAAAGCTCGTTATATGGATCGAAGATGTTGCCAAAAAATATATATATATGCAGTCTGAGTAATTAAGTCTGTAGGGGTGTCTTAACACCTAGTGCCCTAAAGCCAACTGGTTTGGGAGTCACTGACCCAAAACTCGCTACATAGATGGATGATATTGTATATAAATAAAAAAAATTAAAAAAAAATCAGAAAAATCAAACAAAAAAAAATTATTCAATTGCTTAAAAAAGGTGTGAATTCTGATAAAACTTTAGGATAAAAATATTACTCTCTTCTCAACTAAACTCGTGACTATTGTGGGCAAAATGAGTTGATTAATATTTTGTTGACTGTGTATATGGAGAATGGTAAAAATAATCAGAGAATTTACTTATTCGGTAATTTAAAAAGAAACAAAACATTTATTAACTTGGATAAGAAGTTTCACTTGTTTCGTAACTAACTTCTTTATTCTATTTTCTCTTGTCTTTTTGCTTTTGCGTGCATTAGTTTTATTATCTTTTTACTTTTGTAAAACATTTGTGGGTATCGTTGCTGTAAGCCCTCACGAGACTACAACTCGTCCACTAGGGACACCTAGGGGTTTAAAGGCTTGTTGCATACGCTAAATGCAACCGTGATCCATATAAAAGTGGCTTAGTTTAATTTTAATTGTTTCTTGTATTTTATTATTTTGCTCGAGGACTAGCAAAATGTTAGGTTTGGGGGTGTGATGAGTGGAATATATATCAATATTTACCGCCCATTTTACTTAATATTTTGTTTAGTTTCTCGGGTTTGATGAACGTTTTGATGTGTTTTAGTTTATTTTGTAGATAAAATAATATTGGGACTCAATGAAATCATTTAGGACGAAATGTGGGTCAACTAAGGGCAAAAATTGGACTTGACATATTAATTTTGGAGATTGGAAACTTGAAAGGGCGTTCTAACGAAGTGCAGTTTCAGAAATTCCAGTTTTACGCAACTGTTGTATTTTGGGCATAACCTTTTACTTCGATATCGGATTGAGCTGATTCAAGTTCCAGATTAAAGAAGCCTCAAAGATATACAACTTTGAAAAACAAAATAATTTCGAATTCTGAAGATTTCATGACCGAATGTGATGAACCATCCGTAAGTGTGTTCTGTGTAATTATTTAAGTCATTTTCAAAGCAAAAAAAAAAATAATAAAAAAAATAAATAATAAAAATAGTCAAGCTCCCACCAAACATGATAGAAATTAATAATGTATTTGGTGGAGCAATTAGTGGAGTAATTAGTGGAGCAATTAGTGGAGCAATTAATAATGGATTTGGTGGATGATTTGATGGAGGCAAAATTTTGCCTATAAATACCAAGCCATTTGTAAATTCATACTTTCTTATAAGGAATTTCTTAAGAATACTAAGAAGATTGTATCTTGTTTGTTTATTTACAGCTTTCAGTAATTAATTTCAGCTTTCGCACTTTCTTTTCTTTACTTTTCAGTTTTTACTTTCTGCAATTTACTTTTACGCACATTACTTTTCTTTCTTTATTTTTCAGTTTTTACTTTTCAGTAATGAGGAGTAACTCCCCCTTGTTGGGGTAAAAGGTAAAACTTTTATTACTAATATTTAGATTAATCTCCCTTAATTATAATATATAAACTAGTTAAAACCTGACTTAACGAGGATACTGCCATATTGGTCGGTTGGTAATTATTTAAATTGGTTTTAACCTGACTAAACTGGATACCGCCTGATTGGTCAGTTGGTAATTAATTATTAATTTGACTTAATCTGGATACCGCCTATATGGCTGGTTGATAATTATCATGCAAAGTTACTATATTATATTAATGGAGATATCTAAAATAGAAGTAATAAAAGTTGATCCTTTTACCTCAACATTTTCTTTTATTTATACTTTTACTTTATTTACTTTTCAACAATTTACTTTCAGCATTTACTTTTCAGCAATTTACTTTCAGCATTTACTTTTCAGTAATTTACTTTCAGCATTTACTTTTCAGCATTTATTTTCAGTATTTAATTCAGCAGCTTTACTTTCCGTCATTTACTTTTCAGCAATTTATTTTCAGCATTTACTTTATGTCTTTTATTTTATTTAAGTTTTTACTACCCGTAAATATGTGTCGTAACTAAGCCAGTTATCTGGGGTTGTGATGAAATCTAATATCACCGGTTTATTTGGGGTTAAATTACAGTTTGGGTAATATAAAGGTTTATTTATTGAGCCTTAATCCTATTGCTTTTTATTAATTGGCCATTGATAAAATTGAACTGGTAAACTTAAAATGAACTTGGAAAAGAGATTTTAGGTTAAAGACCTTAGACTCAATAGCCCACGATCTTCCTTGAGGATAGATAATCCTTTAATAGATTTCCTTACAGGATAGGAATATACCTGTCGGGCGGGGGTAGCCATAATTGGAACTTAATCTTAATGAATTCAGATAACTTGGTTAACATAGGTATATGATTAATTGAGTTATACTGGGTATTGTATTTGACCATCGGAAGAGGCTTTTACATAATTTCGTGTTCCAGATTAATAAACCAATATATTACACAAATGTAAAATAACCACTTCATCTTTTAAAAAGATATTGGAAGGATTCACAACCCTGGATAGTTTTATAAATTTGAATTTTCTTCAATCTACTTTCAAGCAATTTTCTTTAACAAATTGCTAATCAATTATAGACTACTTATGCCCTGTACACAAGACTGACAGATCCTTTCTCGATACTCACAGGATATCATGAGCATGAGTCCACACCCAACGAACAGACGGAGGTCTAATCTAAATAGATCGATGACGTGATTGTCATCTAAGTGTGGAGGATAACTCATATATCCTCAGTGGTATCTCAAGTCAAAGAATCACTATGCCACTCAACCCGAGAAGATTCCTATTGACGTTGGTGTACTATCTATTAGGAAATCTTCGGTGAGTCATTCAGTGTTTATCAAATAAACACCTACACGTCTATATGAGTCTCCCAAGACTCATAGTTCATTGGGATAAACCATCAGACCAATTCCGATATACGACATGTACTGGTCTCAGTGGATTTTACTAACCGACCCGTGTCAGTAAATCTTGACCAGGAACTTAATTTAAGGATATACAACTTATAATGACACTTCCCAATGTCAATTACAAGCTATGTTGTAACTGCGCACTACATTGTAAATCATGTGGTCTTTGCTAATATATATACATATCACTAAACCAGATTTAGTTTCAATCTAATCGAAATTAGATCGAATACGTATATAAAAGACAAGAGGTGCTACCATTTAAATTAGTAATATTATGGAAAAAGATATTGCTCGTATTTATGGATCGGACATAAATACGATCCGGATTGGCGTTCAGAGCACCAACCCTAACAATTTCTCCCACTTGCTCTAGTGCCATTCCATGGTATCATATACACATCCCAATGTGTATCACATACTCATGGCCCTCAAGAACTCACCTAGTGCTCAAGAGGTAGGTAACAACAAGTAAGCCCTCTATGACAGATTTAGTTTGTCCAATAAACACAATCATTTTCCTTAGCAAGCATCATTCATATTTTAGTTGAAATTAAGTTCTACATCAATATGACTCAGATGCCATATCAACATTGTACTTCAGCTACTAAGTTTTCTAAGTATTTACGGATCAAATCCAAAATACTATGTAGACAACCGCAAACACAACACTAATAACAAACTTCTAATCTACGAGGTCACTATGTAACTTCATAAGTCAATACTTCATAAGTTGCAACTAATTCCACTCATACAGTGGAATCATTTGTGACACTCTCACTGCATCTTTTCTGACTCTTTATGACGTAGATGTTGGACAATTATGACCCATAACATCACTATTTGTACAGAACATTGTGTTGTTGTACAAATTAACTATGGGACAAAGGAAATTGCTCTTTTATCATTTGTAATTGGATTACCGGGATATATAAATGATAAAAGTCTATATGATTAGTTCCAGATTAATAAGATATGAGACAATATTAATCCACTAAGGTTTAATCATTAAAACATCTGTAGTCGTAGTATTATCGAGATTGGACATCGATAATGCGGAATAGACTAGTATTGCACTTGTGCGCGTTGTGGGAGCATAACGACATAATTCTCATATATTTAAGTATTGGATACTTATGCAAGTGTGATAGGAGGTTGTGTTTACCGATGGTACGGAAACAGCTTCGCTCTGGATAGACCCCTCGGAATTCCATTGGTAGTATGACTATGTGTCTATGGAAGTCCGAATCAGGGTAGGTGTATTTGGTCTTAACTTGAGACTTGCATCGCTAATACTTGCGATAATCAATATACTTTGGTTTTGGTCGTCCGGGACTTTAACAGGTTCTGTGTACGTATTTTCTGGGTATATTGAATCGTAGTGTATTGGGTGTGATGTCAAGATGGAAGTATCACTCCAGTTATATGGAGATGATGATCACTCAGGATACGGAACTAATACTCTTAAGTACTGCGGTCATCGGGATAATATGACTAGGTCATGTTTATCCGATTATAGAGACTAGTTATCAGAGATCTGATATATGTTTCGTACGGGGCAGACACAATTCCAGCCCCAGGCCTTGCATGTGACATCCGATACTGGATCGTAATACGCAATACTACGTATACTACGCCTGACTTAGATTATATATTCCTTTAAGAATATTTCTGGAGAATTGGGTAGGCACGGTGCTTTGCTAGAAGCCAACCATGTCTCATAAATCGGTAAAAACGTAGTACTAGGTACGTACGTGTTCGGATAGTCTGACGACCAGATTTACTGCCAACATATCCAGGGATCTCATGGGTCGCTTCCCGAAGATTCACCGATGACGTATGACTCGAACATAAATAATCTGAGATTAATTATAAGAGATAGAAAATTAATCTAGGATTAATTACGGAGAATTTTATTTGGGATAAAATACTATTTAAAGAGAGAGAACGATTAATTTGGAATTAATCGATAAAATAATATATTCGATATATTAAACGAAATTAGATTTCGACGCGGAATTAAAATTAGATTTTAATTCGGGCAAACGAGTTAATTTAGAATTAATTCACTAGCGACGTGAATAGTAATTTTGCTAGGCATAATTATTTAATTAAATTTGATTTAATTACGTCGCAACGGAAAATTCGTTAATTCAGAATTAGCGAACCCGAGCCGGGATGTGTTGCGGGCCACTTGGATTTTGAATCAAGTAGGCCCAGAAGTCACATCACAAGTCACATCACTAGTCAACTTTGTCACTTTAAGTTGATGGAAGTTGTTGGTAGGTGATTGTGTGTAAAACACACAAGTGTGATGGATTGAATGACATTTACCATTTTATATTTTTTGGTATATGAATTTCAATTTGGTAATTAGATTACACAACACACTTCATCTCATCTTCTCTCCCTCACTCACGGCTTTGAGCCAATTTTTTCTCTCTTCTCTTGGCTTGGCCGAGAGTCACACAAGGATAAGGGAAAATTTTGTTGCAAGAATTTCCATTGCTAGCACATAAAGAGATCATACAAAGGTGAAGGGAAACCAATCCTTGAGCTTGGAATCAACACTCAAAGCTTGGAGCTTGAAGATCAACACAATGAGACCTTGGCCGAATAAATCATGGAGCAAATCTTTTTGTCTACGCATCCAAAATCCGATCAAAGTGAGTATTTTCCGCATTCTTACTTTGTTGTATTCACATGTTTCATTGCTTAATTTGATATTGGTTTGACCTAGAAAACCCAACAGTAGACTGTCTAACGTCATAATTAGACTCAAAACTAATCTGACCCTAATGGTTGCAGATTTATTCTCCATTAATAAGAAACTCATTCTTAATATCTCAAAGATAATAAAGAACATGTTTCAAGACCCATCTTATGGTCTAGAGGATATCAAAATAACTCGTAACAATTACAATTAAATTGATATCTCTAATCGTACTTAATGTAGTATTCATTATGCCATCATCATATGATGCATAAAATTGACTAGACATTCTAATCAATTTCTCTTTCGACAAGGAATCATCATTTACGAAAGATGAATATTTATACATTAGACACACTAACTGTCAAACAGTTATACTAACTACTATCAACAGTTATACTAACTGTCATACAGATAGTCTCACTGTGTCCTATATTAGATCATATCTAATGCACGACTAATCAGAGTATCTCACAAGTCTCTTAGTTTTATATCATATATAAAACTTTATATTGAATATAATAGAGACACCACTCCCACTGCTTTCACGGAGAAAAAAAAGACTCAGGTAAACCTTTTACCTCATTAACATCTCATTATTACCTTAATAATGATAATGTCATTATGATGTAAAATACTAGAAAGAAAATTATACGCTCCCACTAACCCTTCTATCCCATATGTATTCTCTATGCTTTGATAAAATCAGACAATCTGACTGATATCAAAATTAGAAACGCAAATTTCCAGAAAGCTCATCCGAGTCTACAATAGGCTCTATAAGCTAATATACTAAATTGTAATCTTAGCATAATACAAACTCCAGGGCCATTCCAAAACGAACTCTTCAAACTAAGAATCACAATGGATCTTTTATCTGAAGAAACCATTCAGAAACGCCACTTTGTACTCTTAGCTAAAATGTACAATTAATATCATCATTAACCAACAGATCTTAATTATTCAATCAGTGCGACTAGAGACAAGTTTCCTCATAATCTATAATAGATTGCTGAGTATAACTTTTCTCACTGTCATACTATAAAGGTCAAACCTTTAATAAACTCACTGTGCTTTTGCTGCGTAAACCATTTGCACATTTTATGAACTATTCATAATAAAAGCTCAATCAAGTTCCAAACTTGATCGTAGTAAGCTATGAACAATCTAAGATCTATGGTCTAATGCTAATTTTCGAATTCGATATCAAATATCGCTCCCACTATAAGTTATAGGATAATTTTCTTCAATAAGAAAACAACAGAACCATTAAGTATCAAATATTTTGCAAATGATTTTGTTATCCTATTGAACTTATTTGGAAGTAATAAAGGGTATTTTCATCTTATTAATTATGTAGTTCCATTTATAGTTTATCACCGTATTTGACTTCAATAAGTCAAGTCTTTTCTATAATAGTCAACATCCAATGTTACACACTAAATAATAAACAATTTTATTACTCGAGATCGTAGAAAAGATATTATATCAAATAGAATACAATATTCTATAAAATAAAATAAATGATAAACTTCTACTCGTACCTCCGAGGCGCAAGTAATATCAATTATATAACCATTATACAAAAGATAGATTCAAATCTCAAACATTTCAAGATTCGAATTTTCTACTTATACACATCATATATGTAACTGTAGAAACAAATGGAACATTAATTAAAATGACGAATTAGTGTTACTGGAGCATATCCCCAAGAATAAACTAATTCGGTAACTCTCAATATCAAATGAATCAAATCGCATAAGATTCGATTTCTTCCACTAACTTATTCCATCAATATGGAATCGTGGAAGAATAATATTGATGTAAGAATTATATTCTTTGAATAACCTTAGAATAAATTGCCATAAATTCATATGTTTGATCGTATCAAACATCTTTTAAAATTCAAAGACTCACGATGAATTTTAAAGATATAATTTTCAAAACTTCAGATTGAATATCTTTGAACAAGTCAAAATATTCTATCCCCGTTTCATCAGAAACACGTAACTAAGTCACGACAGTTCATTGACTAAGTTATGAAGTAAAGAAAACTACCTTAAGTAATTTACAATTCATTAAATTACATACATCCAATGTATCAATTTAATAAATTTTCTGGTCCAATGACAGTCATTGGTTAAATGAGATTTAATCTCCTTCGAATACTATATTCATTAAATGGATAAGGATTTATGGTGTGATCTGGTATCAGACCATCATTTACCATATGGAATAAGCATCTAATACTTAAGTGATAAAATCTCATAAAACAATGTTCTAAGTTATTTACTAAACCAAATATTTTTCTTAATATTTATCTATTCGTTAATGACATTACTTGTCGTTTTAAAATATGTAACAACTATTTATAAAGAACAAGTAACTATCAAATAGTCGCAAGTTCTGATATCAAATATCGAATCAATCATTCAATAATATTTTAAATAACTAGACGGGAGATCTGATATCCAACATTTACAGTTGTCGTATTATGAAAATCAATATTTTCTATGCACAACTATACACATCTTCTTTCTTTAGCTTTATTATTTACTTTCAAATTATTTACAACATTTGCAAATAATCAAAAAATAAATAGTTTTTGACACGTGACCTCTGAATGTCACTAAAGCCAAGAAACGTCATTAATAGATAAATAAATACCTAATGGGGTTTTCTTAATGCCAGTGAAGAATCTCGAGACATGAACCAATTCATGTCAATCTTTACTATATAAGAAACTATTCGGTCTAGAAAGATTATATCAATATCTATTCTAATCTAGAACCTATTCTAGAAATCTGCAATCATAATTAAAGTCAGAAAACATATATAATATGCATGTAGTGGATACAAGTTTAATTCTATCAAACTAATAGAATAAGAAACAACATGAGCGACAATTTACATAATATTACACACCGTATAAGTTAAGGATTTTTAACCTAGCAGTGCCTCCCACTACTTTACGTAATACCGTAATCCCCAACGGAAACGAGAATTCAATAATTAAATTGAATTCCATAATGGGAAGTGGACCCCATGAATATATTTCGACTCACAGCTTTGGCACGTTCTCGCCTACGTATATTCATTAGGTAGACAACTCATTGTCAATCACACTCACTGTGACTCTTGTGTTCGGTCCTGATCGTTTCTCGTTATGACAGCTTTGGCACGTTCACAAGGAGGCGTATCAAGATTAAACTTGTCAATGACAAATTCAAGCTACCGATGTAGTCTTGACAACTTTGACACGTTCAAGATTTCCATTTTCACTTGAATTTGTCTCTTAACTTATAAGTTCTATCGGCGTAAATGAACTACCTTCAATCATCACTGGACAACTTTGGCACGTTACAACCATAACATCATGAAAACATTTACATCCATATTGACAAGGCGGATGAAGAAACAAGTATTCCTAATACTAGTCAATTTTTAAAAACCTTATTTAAACGGGGATTTTCCAGCAAAAGATGCTTTTACTTTATTTAATCAAATTAAATAAACATGTGCATGTATAAAGTAATGATTAAATTAAACATTGAATTTTAAAGGGCTAATCATATCGGGTGTTCAGGATCAGACTCGCTCTGATCCCATTTTATTGGGGTTAAATCAGAGAGGCGCATCGGAAGAAGCGTTGTTCGGGCGAAATCGTAGTTTAAAATTTTTAAACTTACGAATAAATTATTCAATATCAAATATTAATAATTCATTCATATTTCACCTAAAATTATTTATTCGATATCATATAACAACATAAATAATATAGAAACACCGCGAAACTTTTGCGAAAATATTTTTCCGCAAAATAGCATAAAACACGTTTCCGGCCGAACCGACCGACCAATGCTCATGGGGACTGCCCAGATCAGCCCCAAAATTGTTTGGACAGTTCGTGGGCTGCCCGAACAGTGCCCAATTCACTGTTTGGGCAGCCGTTACCCGGTAACGCCGTTTTTTGTCATTTTCGCGTATTTTCACTCCGAAACAATTTCCGATAAATATTTTCCTAGGGTAATTAAAATAAACCAATTTATTCTAATTACTCAATGAATAAAAACTGAATTTGTATCTGAAAAATCAGATTTATCATTAATTGCTA
>SKCR01023441.1:0-239004 GCA_019454045.1 Zanthoxylum bungeanum | reverse complement strand
TTTCTCTCTCTCTTAATACGGGTTTGGAGCCAAAAATGGAGCCAAAATGCTCCTCTCTCTCACGGTCTCAAAACCTCTTATTCCTTCTATTTTTCTGCAAAAAAACCGTGAGTGATGAGATGGTAGAGACTTGATTTTGTTGCAAGATCAAGGTGCTAGCACACTCTAAGGCATACAAGGTGATAGGGAAACCATCTCATGTGCATGGAATCCCATTGATGAAGCTTGGAGCTTGAAGATGAAGATGGAGTCCAAAACCCACCATGACCGAATCCTTGGAGCCCAAACCAGTGGGTTTGCCGAGCTTGACAGAGGAGGAAAATGGAGCTTGTTCTTCGATGCATCCAATCCATTCATTGTGAGTATTCCGCACCTCCTTTGATGTGTATTCATACTTGTGTTCATGCTTGATTAATGATCTTGGGAACCTTAGAGGAAACCAACAATGGTATCTTGAGCCTTTGAAAGCATGAAACGATTTAGGGTTAAAATTTGGGCAAAATTGATTTTGAGCATGTATAATGAAATTGGATGAATCAGTATGCTTAATTGATGTTTAATTGAGGATTGATTGGATCAATTTGATGAAAAGGTGTTTGGAACATTTTTTCCCCAATTTTGATGTGTGTGGCCGAAAATAGAGAAGCCCTAAATTGTCTTGGATTTTGATTTTTTGATTCATTGGATGTGTTGGAAATCATTTTGGGATATTGATTTAATGTTGAATTGAATTTAATTGGATTGAATTTGATTTGGGCATAAATTTCCCCTTTGGCCGAGACATGTAGCATGATATATAGGTTTGATTTTAAATCAAAATGTGTTGGACATGTGATGATGAAATGAACATGATTAATTGGGCTAATTGGTGTTTTTTGGAATATTGAATTGAGTAATTAATTATGTAATACACTTTAGGCAATTAAATTGTAAATTGGATTTTGTAATTTAATTAATTGGGCCTTAAAATTGGATTGGGCTTTTAAAGTTGTTATTTGGCTTATTGGGCTTGGTTGTACCAAGTTGGTTTAGGCTAATTGTTGGATCCAATTGGGCCCAAACCGCCTCCATAAAGCCCAAATGCGACTTATGGACCTTTAAAGTTTAATTGGGCCTAATGGGGCCTAAATTGATTTCTGGGCTTATGGGTAACTCCCGGATTGGACTTTGGTTATTGGGTTTTCCCGAGTTGACCAAAAGTCCACGCCTCAAGAAATTAATTAAAACCCATTGGACTTTAATTAAATTAATATTGGACATTAATCGGGCTTTGAGACCCGTAACGATTAAATTGGATTTTAAGTCGTAAAGGTTTACTAATAAAGTGTAATATTTAATTTGGAATTAAATAGTGAATTAGAATTAAATACAAATTGAATGGGATTTAATTATGTAGTTTTATTTAATTCGAGAATTCGTACTTTGAGTACTATTCGCAAAACGAGTTTGACTCGAGCAAAATCAAATCGTTGTTTGAACATTGGATGGTCACTAATTATCAGATTAATTAATTTGATTAGATTGATTGATAACATGCTTGTGTTAATACATGGTTGCGATGCATGAATAATGTATTTAGATGGATATTAGTTGGGTGGGGCAATTTTAGAATTGTTGTAAATAAATTTGATTTATTAATTGGACCTGCGTGTCCAGCCTTATATCACCTCCATATTTGACCGGCGTAAACACACACGTATAACGCAAGCGCACGTATCGTTCAAGTAGTATAAAAAATATCGATCCCACGAGGACTTAATATCTAAACTATTAAATTTTATGAGGTCAAATGATTACTAATATCTAACAAGTTGATTGATTGATTTTGAATGGGGTGACGATTCTAAATTTAAAAGCAAGTAAATAAAATTGTCGAAAATAGGTTTTAAGGAAAATTCAATATTAAAACTATCTAGGGTTGTGATTTCTTCCAATATCATTTTTAAAGATGAAGTGGTTATCTTATAGTGGGTAACATATTGATTTATTAACCTGGAACACTAAATTATGTGTAAGCCTCTGTCGATGGTCAGACACAAATACCCAGTTTAACCCAATTGAACCATGTCTATGTCAACCAAATTATCTGGATTCATTAAGATTAAGTTCCAATTATGGCTACCCCCGCCTGACAGGTATATTCCTATCCTGTAAGGAAATCTATTAAAGGGTTATCTATCCTCAAGGAAGATCGTGGGCTATTGAGTCTAAGGCTGAAACCTAAAATCCCTATGTCTAGTTCATTTTAGATTTACCAGATCAATTTTATTAATGGCCAGTTAATGAAAAAGCATTAAGTTTAAGACTCAATAAATAAATCTTTATATTACCCAAGCTATAATCTAACCCTTATAAAACGGTGATATTTGATTTCATCACAACCCCAGATAACTGGCTTAGTTACGACACATATTTACGGGACGTAAAAAAAAACTTAAATAAAATAAAAGACATAAGTAAAATACTGAAAATTAAATACTGAAAAGTAAATGCTGAAAGTAAATGCTGAAATTAAATACTGAAAATTAAATGCTGAAAGTAAATTACTGAAAGTAAATTGCTGAAAGTAAATTGCTGAAAAGTAAATTGCTGAAAGTAAATTACTAAAAGTAAAAACTAAAAACTGAAATTAAAAAAGAAAGTACTGTGCGTAAAGTAAATTGCGGAAAGTAAAAACTGAAAAGTAAAGAAAAGAAAGTGCGAAAACGAAAATTAATTACTGAAAGCTGTAAATAAACAAACAAGATACAATCTTCTTAGTATTCTTAAGGAATTCCTTAGAAGAAAGTATATATTTTACAAATGAAATGGCTTGGTATTTATAGGCAAAATTTTGCCACCATCAAATCATCAATCAATTTCTCCACCAATTACATTATTAATTTCTCCACTAATTACTCCACCAAATCCATAATTGCTCCAATAATTTCTTATCTTGTTTGGTGTTGATTTGATAATTTTTATTAATTATTAATTAATTAATATTTTGCTTTGAAATGATTGATAATGACTTTTAATAATTACACTCCACACACTTCTGTCTGGATGGTTCATCAATTTCGGTCATGAAATCATCAGAATTTGAAAATATTTTCTCTTTCAAAGTTGTAGATCTTGGAGTCTTCTTTAATCTGGAACTTGAATCAGCTCAATCTGATATCTGAGTAAAAAGTTATGCCCAAATACGACAGATGCGCAAAACTGGAATTTCCAAAACTGCACTTCGTCAAAACGCCGCCCTTCAAGTTTCCAATCTCCAAAATTAATATATCAAGTCCAATAATTGCCCTTATTTGATCCACATTTCGTCCTAAATGATTTCATTGAGTCCCGATATTAGTTTATCTGCAAAATAAAAAAACATATCAAAACGTTCATCAAACTCGAGAAACTAAACAAAATATTAAGTAAAAGGGGCGGTAAATATTGATATATTTTCCGCTCATCACACCCCCAAAACTAACATTTTGCTAGTCCTCGAGCAAAACAACAAAATAAAATACAAGAAACAATTAAAATTAAACTAAGCCACTTTCGTAGGGATCACGGTTGCATTTAGCGTATGCAACAAGCCTTTAAAACCCTAGGTGTCCCTAGTGGACGAGTTGTAGTCTCGTGAGGGTTTACAGCAATGACACCCACAAACATTTTACAAAAGTAAAAAGGTAGTAAAACTAATGCACACAAAAGCAAAAAGACAAGTGAAAAGAGAATAAAGAAGATAGTGACTAATCAGGTGAAACTTCTACTTCAAGTTACTAGTTGTTTTGTTTCATTCTAAATTACCGAATAAGTAAATTCTCCGATTATTTTTACCATTCTTCATATACACAGCCAACAAAATATTAATCAAATCATTTTTGCCCACAACAGTCATAAGTGCAGAGAGTAATATTTTTGTCCTAAAGTTCTATCAGAATTCACATCTTTTTTTGCAGCAATGGAATAATTTTTCTGATTTTTCTGATTTTTTCTTTGATTTTTCTCTATTTTTTATTTATATACAATATCTTCCATCTATGTAGCGAGTGTTGGTCGGTGGCTCCCAAACCAGTTGGCTTTAGGGCACCAGGTGTTAAGACACCCCTACGGACTTAATTACCAGACTTCAGATATATATATTTTTGCAGCATCTTTGATCCATGTAGCGAGCTTTGGGCCAGTGACTCCCCAAACCAGTTGGCTTTAGGGCACTAGGTGTTAAAACACCCTTACAGACTTAATAACCCGGATCTCAGACGTTTTTTTTTTTTTTTTTTTTTTTTTTTTTTTTTTACTCCATTGCTTTTTTGAAGATGCTTTCCAATTAAACTAGAGCACTGAATATACAACAAACTTTTCAATTTTAGTTCATGTCTGTATGTACTATATATGTTGATAATACTATCAATTGAGCATATGAAGATCCATTTTAGTCCGTTTTAAGGAGCATTTACAAATTAAATAATTCAAAATGAAATAAACAAAAATTAACTTGTTTCGAATTAGGTTTGAGATACGTCTCAGGAGTGGAAATTCCTTACTCTATCTCTTACCTTTCTTACACACATCACACTTTTTAGTCAAAATAAAAACATAAAAATGCAAAATATTTTTGTAATTTTTGAAAATTTTTCAATTTTTTTGTATTTTTCGAAAAAATTTGAACTTAAAATAAAAACAACATACAACTAAAAACAAGATATTAATCAGTTAATTCCCTCCCCCAAACCTAAATGAGACATTGTCCCCAATGTCTTAAATAGTAGAAGAAGAGTTTAGACGATAATACCTGGTTAACTGAAATTCTACAGGAATTTAAAGGTAAGATCCAGATTAACCCGACGTCCTCTTACCACGATCGTCCCCAGACCAATTTATCTTTGAAATGATAGGGTCAATTTGTGGTTCATATGCTATGAGTTGGTCAATTAGATCCGGAGCGGTTCTGGCAGTAAAGAGAAGTTCTTTAAAGGTTTTGATATGACCCATTTCCTCCGTGCATCATCAAGAAACACACAAAGAAAATCATAAAATCCATCAACGTTGAGCAGTCCAAGCGGTTTCTGGTGTATGTTCAGGTTCGCCCAAGATAGAACTATAAAAATTTCCTCCAATGTGCCCAAGCCACCTGGCAAAGCAATAAAAGCATCAGCACGATTAATCATTTCTACCAATCGTTCAGACATACCTGGCACGATCAGTTCCTCTCCGTTTGATGAACCAATAAGATTTGCCTCTGCCAAGGGTTTTGGGATGATTCCCAAAACATGACTGCCTCCTTCCTGTACAGCCTTTGAAACGATCCCCATTAATCCAAGATTGCCTCCGCCATATATTAAGTGCATATTTCTTGCAGCTAAGACTCGACCCAATTCATGTGCTGCTTCTACTACGTATTGTGGCTTAGTACCAACACTACTACCTACCCGCAAAACACGCAGATGTTTTCAACTCGTCTTCTTGAAGTGGCTTCCATTTTTATGTTTTTCTTTCTTAACTCTGGATGACTTCAAAGGTGCAATGATGAGTTGAATTTATAATACCTGAAAGGGGTGAGTAAAAATAGCACAAGTATCTTCCAAAGGACGATTAGTAACAATAGTAAAATAGATCGTGATAGTCAAAAAGGTCTGGATCATGTCGGAGAAAATAAAAGAAAACAACAAAACAAATCACAATTATTAGAAAAAGACAAAGAGATATAATATGTACAAGAAAAGTAACGGCTTGATTGACATCTATGCGTCAGGGACAAGCTTCCCATCCAATTTTCTTATAAATTGGCAAACAGGGTCTTTTTGAGTCAGATTCCCAGACTTAACTGTTGTCTTTCTTTTAGAAATTGTGTATGTAATTTGCGAATGGCTATATGAACATATCCACTGGGATGCGTCTCAAGAGTCGAAGATATCATCTAAAGACTCCTTACTCAAGCCATCCCTAATGAATTTAATTTTGTCTCTTGCGATTATCAGACACCATTCCTAAAGAACGACAACGAGTATTACAATTAAATCGTGCACATTTGAAACAAACACCATTTGCTTAGCTCTACGTTTTCTTTGCATATGTGCTTCTTCCTAAACCAGGCAGATGTGAAATAAAAGAGTCAGAAGACTCACCTGCCAATCGGACTCGTGCTTCAATTACCCAACGAATCATTAGGAACACACCGTGAATTGTCAGTAACCTCATCCGTTCCAAGCGAGCTTTGTAAACTTTCATCAGAGATTTTTGAGGGAGAGAAGGAAATTGCTTGCGAAGATTTGCGAGAGCTTCTTCCATTTTGAAATGACTAACCTGCAAAAATAAACACACAAAAATAAACACACCAAATCACAATATATACACAAATTGCATGGGTTGCCTCCCTGCTAGCGCTAAGTTTAAAGTCGTCAGCCAGACTTGGCTTCTCGAACGTTAGGCTGGATCTGAAAGTGTGACACTTTCTTTTTGTCGCTCAAATGATTCTCCCCAGTAGTGCTTGACACGCTTGTTTTTAACCTTGAAAGTTTTGTTAGCGTCAGGATCATGTATCTCAACGGCTCTATTTGGTAAAACTTTGGTGATCACAAATGGACCTGACCACCGTGATTTTGGCTTCCATGGGAAGAATTTCACCCTTGATTTGTTTAACAGTACCTTCTGCCCTGGTTCCAGTTGTATGCGCACTAACTTCTCATCATGTCTCTTCTTGCCCTTTTCTTTGTACAATTTGGCATCCTCAAAAGGCTGATTGTGAAATTCCTCCAATTCGTTGAGCTGGTGGAACTTTTTCTCTTCTGTTGCTTGTAGTGCAAGAATTGGCTCCTTCAGTACAAAAGACGCTTTATCTTTAGGCTCCACAGGCAATTGACATGTTTTAAGTTTGTCAGTAGAACTTTGTCTTTCATCAGAGTTCTGAATGGTACTGTGTATCACATCGAGTCTGAAACATTCCTCTTCTTTTCATCATCTGGGAATTCATGGCCTTGAAACATTGAATGTTACTTCTTGGTCCTGTACCCTCATGGTTAATTCTCCTTTTTTTACATCAATAATGGTTCGACCTGTAGCCAAGAATGGTCTCCCCGAGGATGATTGGCACGTCTGCGTCTTCCTCCATATCAAGGACAATAAAATCTGCTGGGAAAATGAATTTGTCAACCTTGACCAGCACATCCTCAACTACGCCTCTTGGAAATACGAGCGTTCTATCAGCAAGTTGCAGTGAGACTGAAGTTGGCATTGTTTCTCCAATCTGTAATTTCCTGAAAATAGAAAAAGGCATCAAGTTAACACTAGCACCTAAATCACACATAAAGCCTTACCAAAGTTATGTTCTCCTATGACGCAAGGAACAGTGAAACTGCCAGGATCTTTCAACTTTGGGGGAAGTTTCCTCTGAATGATAGCACTGCATTCTTCTGTTAATGCTACTGTCTCGTAATCCCCAATCTCCGCTTTCGTGAAAGAATATCTTTCATGAATTTGGCATAGGTGGGCATTTGTTCCAACGCTTCTGCAAATGGAATGTTGATATGCAGCTTTTTGAAGATCTCCAGAAACCGGGAAAAATTGCTTGTCCAATTTATTCTTCTGAAGACGTTGAGGAAAAGGTGGAGGTGGAGTGATCTGTTCTTTTTCCTTTGCTTCTTTTTCTTCCATTTGTTGCTTTTTTTTCTTTTGGAACTTCCTCAGCAGTTGAATTGACTCCAACATCTTTGTTGATTTCAGTACCGCTCTTTAACATGATGGCATGACATTGTTCCTTCCCCATGTTTTCTTGGATTTGGCTCTGTGTTGCTGGGAAGGGTACCTGGCGGTCTGTAACTCTGAGCATTTGCCAGTTGTCCCATTTGATTCTCTAGTGCTTTAATAGAAGCAGATTGACTTTGAATTAATGCCGCTTGAGATTGAAATATAGCATCATACGTTTTTAACTGAGTCAAGCACTTCTGTTATGCTTGGTTCATTTGTCTGCTCCTGGCTTTGTTCTGCTGTTGGAATTCAGGTGGTGGATAGTTCTGCTGTTGAAATCCTGGTGGTGGATTGTTCCTTTGTCCAGAATTGTTGCTCCATGAAAAATTGGGATGATTCCTCCACCCTGGGTTGTAGGTGTTGGAATATGGATTGTTTCCCTGTCTGTTAAAATTGTTGACATAATTCACCTTTCTTCTTGTTTGTTGTAGTTGGTTGCTCTGGTGCTCCTCCATATGTTGAACTTGTTGCTCCCAATATTGCTTTGAGTGTTGAGAGTCTCCATGAATTTGCATATCTGGTCCAGTTTGGCACTAACTGCTGTGTTTGGCTCCAACTTCATAAATTCCTGCAATTCTTTGAATCAAGCTCCTTTCTGTTGGCCACAAGGAATTGTTATTGGCCATCTCTTCGATTAGGTCCCAGGCTTGATCTTCTCCTTTTGACATCAAAGCTCCTCCAGCAGCAGCATCAATAGTGGTTCTCATCAATCCAGAAAGTCCATTATAGAAAGTTTGGACTTGAAGCCATTTTGGAATCTCATGGTGAGGACATTTCCGGTTAGATCTTTGTATCTTTCCCAAGCTTCGTACAGGGATTCTGAATCTTGCTGCACAAAGGATGTGATGTCATTCCTCAATTTTGCAGTTCTGGCTGGTGGAAAGTATTTTGCAAGGAATTTGGTGCCAGAGTGTTCCATGTTGTGATGGAACCAGCTGATAGTGAATGTAGCCAAGCCTTTGCTCTGTCTTTCAAAGAGTATGAAAAACCCGCAATCTCATTGCTTCTTCAGCTCCTCGGTTGTAATTGAAAGTGCCGCAAACTTCCAGGAAGTTGCTGATGTGGGCGTTAGGATCTTCAGTTGCATTCCCCCAAATTGAACTGACTGACTGCTGAATCATCTGAATGCATGTTTTGAGTCACACACACGCATTTGCTGGTAAGGGAGGAAGTACAATACATGAAATGAGTCTGTCAACCATCGGAATGGTTCTGTCTCGAATGGGAATTGGTGGTGCAACGATCAAAGGTTCAGGTTCCATGTTGACTAAAGCTTCTTGGCCTTCTCGCCTTTCCCTTCTCAACTGTCTGATGGTTCTTTCAATTTCTGGGTCAAGCGGTCGGAGTTCAAAGCTTCTGGTTCGTCTCATGAAGTTTCTGAGAACCTGAAACACAAGAAAACAAAAACAATAAGTAAAAGAAATTAGATACAAGTAACGTATCTAACCCCTAAATTAATAGTGAAAGATAATAAGTAAGTCCCCGGCAACGGCGCCAAAAACTTGACCGGCGTAAACACACACGTATAACGCAAGCGCACGTATCGTTCAAGTAGTATAAAAATATCGATCCCACGAGGACTTAATTCCTACTGTTGTTATTAATTATTGAATCATTTATTTACATACAGATATCTAATTGAGGGAGAAGAGAATGATTGCTTGATTGATTTGGTTGATTGTAGATTTTCTAAATAAATAAATAAATAAAAAGACAAAAGAAAATACTAAGAGAAAATAAAAGACACAAAGATCTAGGGTTGTGATCATTCTAATATCTTTTTAAAGATGAAGTGATTATTTTATATGTTTGTGTAATAAATCAGTTTACTAACCTGGAACACTAAATTATGCAAAAGCCTCTGTCGATGGTCAGACGCAAATACCCAGTTTAACCCAATTGAACCATATGTCTATGTCAACCAAATTATCTGGATTCATTAAGTTAAGTTCCAATTATGGCTACCCCCGCCTGACAGGTATATGTCTATCCTGTAAGGAAATCTATTAAAGGGTTATCTATCCTCAAGGAAGATCGTGGGCTATTAAGTCTAAGCTGAAATCTAAAATCCCTATGTCTATTTCATTTTAGATTTACCACATCATCAATCTTATTGGTGATCAACAACAAGAAGCATTAAGCTTAAGACTTAATAAGTAAACCTTTAAATTACCCAAACTATAAAATAACCCCTTATAAACCGGTGATATTAGAATTCATCACAACCCCAGATAACTAACACATAACTAGGGCTAGTAAAGACTTAAAAATAAAGACATAAAATAAAAATGATGCTGAAAAGTAAAGACATAAAGTAAAAGCGCTGAAAAGTAATTTCTAAAAAGTAAATGCTGAAAGTAAATTGCTGAAAAGTAAATAAAGTAAAATTACAATAAAAGAAAATGCTGAGGGTAAAAGGATCCACTTTATTACTTCTATTTTAGATATCTCCCTTAATATAATATATTAACTTTGCATGATAATTACCAACCAGCCATATAGGCGGTATCCAGATTAAGTCAAATTAATAATTAATTACCAACCGACCAATCAGGCGGTATCCAGTTTAGTCAGGTAAAACCAATTTAAATAATTACCAACCAACCGACCAATATGGCGGTATCCTCGTTAAGTCAGGTTTTAACTAGTTTATATATTATAATTAAGGGAGATTATTCTAAATATTAGTAATAAAAGTTTTACCTTTTACCCCAGCAAAAGGGGAGTTACCTCCTCATTACTGAAAAGTAAAAACTGAAAATTAAAGAAAGAAAGTACTGTGTGCGTAAAAGTAAATTGCGGAAAGTAAAAACTGAAAAGTAAAGAAAAGAAAGTGCGAAAGCGGAAATTAATTACTAAAAGCTATAAAAAACAAACAAGATACAATCTTCTTAGTATTCTTAAGGAATTCCTTAGAAGAAAGTATGAATTTTACAAATGAAATGGCTTGGTATTTATAGGCAAAATTTTGCCTCCAATAAATCATCCACCAAATCAATTATTAATTGCTCCACTAATTGCTCCACCAAATCCATTATTAATTGCTCCACTAATCTCTTATCATGTTTAGGTGATGATTTGATAATTTTTGTTATTTATTTATTAATTATTTTTTTGCTTTGAAAATGATTGAAAGTGACTTTAATAATTACAAACTACACACCTCTGGATGGTTCATCAATTTCGGGCATGAAATCTTCAGAATTAGAAATTATTTTGTCTTTCAAAATTGTCGCTCTTTGAGTCTTCTTTAATCTGGAACTTGAATCAGCTCAATCTGATATCTGAGTAAAAATTTATGCCCAAAATACGACAGATGCGCAAAACTGGAATTTCCAAAACTGCACTTCGTCAAAACGCGCCCTTTCAAGTTTCCAATCTCCAAAATTAATATATCAAGTCCAATAATTGCTCTTATTTGATCCACATTTCGTCCTAAATGATTTCATTGAGACCCGATATTATTTTATCTGCAAAATAAACTAAAACACATCAAAACGTTCATCAAACCCGAGAAACTAAACAAAATATTAAGTTAAAGGGGCGGTAAATATTGATATATTTTCCGCTCATCACACCCCCAAACCTAACATTTTGATAGTCCTCGAGCAAAACAACAAAATAAAATAAAAAATTAAAACTAAGCCACTTTCGTAGGGATCACGGTTGCATTTAGCATATGCAACAAGCCTTTAAACCCCTAGGTGTCCCTAGTGGACGAGTTGTAGTCTCGTGAGGGTTTACAGCAATGATACCCACAAACATTTTATAAAAGTAAAAAGGTAGTGAAACTAATGCACACAAAGCAAAAAGACAAGCGAAAAGAGAATAAAGATGTTAGTGACTAATCAGGTGAAACTTCTACTCCAAGTTACTAGTTGTTTTGTTTATTCTAAATTACTGAATAAGTAAATTCTCCGATTATTTTTACCATTCTCCATATACACTGCCAACAAAATATTAATCAACTCATTTTTGCCCACAACAGTCATAAGTGCAGTTGATAAGAGAGTAATATTTTTGTCCTAAAGTTTTATCAGAATTCACACATTTTGCAGCAATGGAATAATTTTTCTGACTTTTCTGATTCTTTCTTTGATTTTTCTCTATTTTTTATTTATATACAATATCTTCCATCTATGTAACGAGTGTTGGGTCGGTGGCTCCCAAACCAGTTGGCTTTAGGGCACCAGGTGTTAAGACACCCCTACGGACTTAATTACCCAGACTTCAGATATATATATTTTTTGCAGCATCTTTGATCCATGTAACGAGCTTTGGGCCAATGACTCCCAAACCAGTTGGTTTTAGGGCACTAGGTGTTAAAACACCCTTACAGACTTAATAACTCGGATCTCATACGTTTTTTTTTTTTTTTTTTACTCCATTGCTTTTTGAGATGCTTCTTCCAATTAAACTAGAGCACTGAATATTACAAACTTTTCGATTTTAGCTCATGTCCGTATGTTACTATATATGTTGATAATATCTTTCAACTGAGCATATGAAAATTCCTTTTAGTCAATTTATGGAGAATTTACAAACTAAATAATTCAAAATGAATAAACAAAAATTAACTTGTTTCGAAATAGGCTTGAGATACGTCTCAGGAGTGGAAACTCCTTACTCGGCTATCTTTTAACCAATTTCACCTTTTTAGTCAAAATAAAAAACACAAAACACAAAATATTTTTGTAATTTTTGAAAATTTCCAATTTTTTTGTATTTTTCGAAAAATTTTGGAATAAAAATAAAAACAACACACAAACTAAAAACAAGGTACTGATCAACTAATTCCCTCCCCCAAACCT
Organism: Zanthoxylum bungeanum; assembly: GCA_019454045.1. NCBI lineage: Eukaryota > Viridiplantae > Streptophyta > Magnoliopsida > Sapindales > Rutaceae > Zanthoxylum > Zanthoxylum bungeanum. The sequence goes on along the minus strand of SKCR01023441.1, from coordinate 226,471 downwards.
AAATGAGACATTGTCCATAATGTCTTAAACAGTAAAAGGAGAGTAAGAAGGTCGTACCTGGTTAGCTGAAATCTACAGGAAATTAAAGGTTAAGATCCATATTAATTCTACGCCTCTTACCACGATCGTCCTCAACCAATTTATTTTTGAAAGGATAGGGTCAACTTGTGGTTCATAGGCTATGAGTTGGTCTATTAGATCCAGAGCAGTTATGGCAGTGAAGATGAGTTCTTTCATAGGTTTTGACACGAACCCATTTCTTCGAGCATCATCAAGAAAACACAAAGAAAATCATAAAATCCATCAACATTAAACAGTCCAAGCGGTTTCTGGTGTATATTCAGGTTCGCCCAAGATAGAACTATAAAAATTTCCTCCAATGTACCCAAGCCACCTGGCAAAGCAATAAAAGCATCAGCACGGTTAATCATTTCTACCAATCGTTCAGACATACCTGGCACGATCAGTTCCTCTCCGTTTGATGATCCAATAAGATTTGCCTCTGCCAAGGGTTTTGGGATGATTCCCAAAACATGACTGCCTCCTTCCTGTACAGCCTTTGAAACGATCCCCATTAGTCCAAGATTTCCTCCGCCATATATTAAGTGCATATTCCTTGCAGCTAAGACTCGACCCAATTCCTGTGCTGCTTCTATGTATTGTGGCTTAGTACCAACACTACTACCACAAAACACGCAGATGTTTTCAACTCGTCTTCTTGAAGTGGCTTCCATTTTTTTTTTGTTTTTCTTTCTCAACTCTGGATGACTTCAAAGGTGCAATGATGAGTTGAATTTATAATACCTGAAAAGGGTGAGTAAAAATAGCACAAGTTTCTTCCAAAGGACGATTGTTAGCTAAACAACAAAAGAGATCGTGAAAGGTCAAAAAGTCTGGATCCTGTCTACGAAAATAAAGATAATTACAATAGAAAAGCGAATCAAAGCAATAATTAAGGCAACGGAATTGTGTACGCAATACGCCACTCGCTTAGTATAAATTCATTAGGATGTGTCTCAAGATTTCATTCCTTATTCAGCTATCGCTAATGAATTGTTTCTCATCTTTGATTGCCAAACACAATTCCTTCTGTCTTAAAATGCTTCATTTTTTCCTTTCCCTACAAAAATAACACACATAATTAAAAAGTTCACACAAAATATGAAAACAAATTACAACAAATTGCATGGGTTGCCTCCCTGCTAGCGCTAAATTTTTCGTCTTCAGCCAGACGTGACTGAAATTCATCTGTTAAGGAGGTTTCAATGTCGTTTTGGATGTCCGATTAAAGACAATCCCGTGAGTGTTGCTTTTGAAGGGTCTCTTCCAACAGTAAAGTGGCAAAAAGAGTTTTGTATCATTCAGTGCTCGTGCCACCTTTTTACTCCTTGTTGTTCCAGTGGTTCCTGCAAAGAAAGAAAGAAAATCAGGAGGTCTCGTATGGTGCTTGACTTGGAATTGGAGTTCCATTCTGTCAAGCTTCTGGTTGATATCTTTAATTTGTACTCCCCAAAACAAGCGATGTTTCTCCTGAATGCTCTGGATTTTCAATAAGGTCTGACATTTTCTCCTCCATTTGCTTTGTTTCTTGCTCCCCTTCTCTTCACATATGTCTTTTAAAATTTCTGTATTCAGTTCTTCATCTGTCATCTGTGAAATACATGCTTCAAAATTGTCAACCTGAGGATGTAATGATGTTTCTGACATTAGGTCTTCATCCTCTGATATGACTGGAATGGTTGGCTCAAGTAGATCTTCTTCAAACATTTGTGCAATGGAATCTCCAAGATCTTCATTTTGAGGATTGAAAGTTTGATCCTCCGTTGTTGGTGCAGTTGGTACAAATAGATCAGCTTCATCCTCGTCAGAGTCAGAATAATAAAAATCAAATCGAGACTTTGCCGGTTCGGGCTCCTGACCTGATACCTCCTCTGGTTGTTGATACTGCTCAGCCTCCTCCTCTGTTGAAGTGTTATTGTGAAATGATTGGTATTTGAAGGCTTTATCAGTGTCATCTGAAATTGATTCTTGAGGTATGTAGTTTTGGTTTTCTGTGAATTGTCTTATTTGATCTGTCATTCTCTGAATTGATGCTGATTGTCTCTGAATACTTTCAAATTGATTCTGGCATGTTTCAAGCATTGTATCCAACTTTTCGTCCCGTTTCTGGAACCGATCTTTGAGCATGTCAACCAATGATTCTTCCTCTGATTGTTCTGGTTCTTGATAAAAATCATAGGTGGATGGTGGATAAGATGGAAAATATGATGGTTCTTCGTACCATGAAGGATTTTGATAGCTCTGCCACCCTGGATTGTAGTTGTACTCGAAATAATTACTTGGGTGGTTACCGTCATATATCTCACATCTCTCCATTGCATTCTGTTGAGCAAATGTGGTATTGTTTGGTTCTGGCATCCAATGATAATTGTTGGGTGGGAGCAACAGGCCTCGGCGTAAACACACACGTATAACGCAAGCGCACGTATCGTTCAAGTAGTATAAAAATATCGATCCCACGAGGACTTAATATCTAAACTATTAATTTTATGAGGTCAAATGATTACTAATATCTAACAAGTTGATTGATTGATTTGAAATGGTGACGATTCTAAATTTAAAAGCAAGTAAATAAAATTGTCGAAAATAGGTTTTAAGAAAATTCAATATTAAAAACTATCTAGGGTTGTGATTTCTTCTAATATCATTTTAAAGATGAAGTGGTTATCTTAAAGTTGGGTAACATATTGATTTATTAACCTGGAACACTAAATTATGTGTAAGTCTCTGTCGATGGTCAGACACAAATACCCAGTTTAACCAATTGAACCATATGTCTATGTCAACCAAATTATCTGGATTCATTAAGATTAAGTTCCAATTATGGCTACCCCCGCCCGATAGGTATATTCCTATCATGTAAGGAAATCTATTAAAGGGTTATCTATCCTCAAGGAAGATCGTGGGCTATTGAGTCTAAGGCTGAAACCTAAAATCCCTATGTCTAGTTCATTTTAGATTTACCAGATCAATTTTATTAATGGCCAGTTAATGAAAAAGCATTAAGTTTAAGACTCAATAAATAAATCTTTATATTACCCAAGCTATAATCTAACCCTTATAAAACGGTGATATTTGATTTCATCACAACCCCAGATAACTGGCTTAGTTACGACACATATTTACGGGTAGTAAAAAAAAACTTAAATAAAATAAAAGACATAAAGTAAAATACTGAAAATTAAATACTGAAAAGTAAATGCTGAAAGTAAATGCTGAAATTAAATACTGAAAATTAAATGCTGAAAGTAAATTACTGAAAGTAAATTGCTGAAAGTAAATTGCTGAAAGTAAATTGCTGAAAGTAAATTACTAACAAGTAAAAACTGAAAATTAAAGAAAGAAAAGTACTGTGCGTAAAAGTAAATTGCGGAAAGTAAAAACTGAAAAGTAAAAGAAAGAAAGTGCGAAAACGAAAATTAATTACTGAAAGCTGTAAATAAACAAACAAGATACAATCTTCTTAGTATTCTTAAGGAATTCCTTAGAAGAAAGTATGAATTTTACAAATGAATGGCTTGGTATTTATAGGCAAAATTTTGCCACCATCAAATCATCAATCAATTTCTCCACCAATTACATTATTAATTTCTCCACTAATTACTCCACCAATCCATAATTGCTCCATAATTTCTTATCTTGTTTGGTGTTGATTTGATAATTTTTATTAATTATTAATTAATTAATATTTTGCTTTGAAAATGATTGATAATTACTTTTAATAATTACACTCCACACACTTCTGGATGGTTCATCAATTTCGGTCATGAAATCATCGAATTTGAAAATATTTTCTCTTTCAAAGTTGTAGATCTTGGAGTCTTCTTTAATCTGGAACTTGAATCAGCTCAATCTGATATCTGAGTAAAAAGTTATGCCAAAAATACGACAGATGCGCAAAACTGGAATTTCCAAAACTGCACTTCGTCAAAACGCCCTTTCAAGTTTCCAATCTCCAAAATTAATATATCAAGTCCAATAATTGCTCTTATTTGATCCACATTTCGTCCTAAATGATTTCATTGAGTCCCGATATTATTTTATCTGCAAAATAAAATAAAACATATCAAAACGTTCATCAAACTCGAGAAACTAAACAAAATATTAAGTAAAAGGGGCGGTAAATATTGATATATTTTCCGCTCATCAATATTCTTTGTATTCTCTTCTCACCTATTCCCCTCAATGTAAATGAGGTTCTCTTTAGAAGTGTAGTGTAACGGGTAGAAGTAATACATGTGCTAGCGGGAGAGAGAAAGAGAGATTTGATATAGGATCAATGTGTAAAGTATCCATCCGCATATCATTATTATTTTATTGATATGCGCTTTATTATGTGTTTAGAATGCATGTTTAAGGGTGTATGATGATGAGACCTTAACAAAGATAATAAATTGGTTGCCAATTTGCACTCAAAAAACCCTCGCAAAATATTAAGCGTTTTTCCTTCCATTGAGTGATTCTCACTCAAGATCCGAGACTGGCATTGGCTTGTTGGCCAAAGTCAAGGCCTTTGTCCGTCGAGGATGTGTTTGAATCACGAAGGCTTTGTTACATATTGGTGTCTTGTCCAAGTTGTGGTTTGTTGGCCAAAGTCAGACCACTTCTTGTCCATCGACATTGAATACGAAGCTTTCCATGGTCAATGGGTCGCGCTTAACTGGGATCACTAAGTTTGTTGTGCCAAAGCCAAGGCTTAGTTGATTCAGAGGAAAAAGGTTAGGTAATACATTGGATGTATTGGCATATATAAGATATATGTTTCGGACTTGGAGTCCCCCTACCGAATCTAGGAATTGGATTGGATCCAATCGATCTTAGAGATCTACCTAGTTAATTATCATACAATTTGTTGGCCAAAGTCAAGATTGTGTGATATTTAACGGGATCCTAGCCCACTAGGAAACACGGTTTCCCGAGTACTCGAAAGAGGGTTAGAGGCTCGCCGAAAAATAGTGGGAGGCAAGAATTGAATTTGCAATATTCGTTTAATTACTTGCCGTACGCGCGCTCAAACAAATATCATTCGTCGTTATAAATTAAATGTTAGTTGGACTAATATTTAAATGTTGTTTTAATAAATAGTTGGACTATATTCAAACTATTCATTTATAGTTGGTTATATAATTGGATTATAGTAATCAATATATTTGATTTAATAAAATTATAGTTGATTAAATAGTGGACTATAGTAATCATTATAATAAATAGTACCTAAATCGTTGATTAAATAGTTGGACTATTAAAATATAAAATTGAAAGATTGACATTTATACATAATCCTAGGGAAAATGTATTTAGATGGTTTAATTTTCAAATTGGGAAAATAATTTCAGGATGGTCCTGGAAAAATAAATAAGTTACTTTATTTGATAAAATAACATATTATGCCTAAGCGCGGAGTTAAGCAAATAGTAGAGCATAATCTTTGGAAGATTTATGTGATGATAACTTTAGTGCTTAATCCATTAAGCTTGTCGCAGTAGACTCCTTAATTTCTGAATCAGAACTAAGGATTAGATCCTTAAAGTATGATAATGAAATTGAAGGATATTCAAAGAATCTATTCTTAGATTTTAGAAGTACTAAAATTGCAATAAATAATTCTTGTAGAATTAATGACTATTCTCAAAGAGATAAAGTCAAAGTTTGCAATAAGGCAAGTAGCGCAAGGCGCACTTTACTTCGATATTCTAGAAGGCCAAGGCTTATGGAGTGTTGAAACTGGCAAAGGCAAAATCATTATAGTCTTCTGGGAAGATAAATGACATATCCTAAAATGTTTACCTTATTGTGGCAAACGGGATCGCGGAAGCATGACTGCCGTTTGGACAAAGCATACATGAAGGAATTGAAGAACGAGCAAGGCTCTGACTTCAAATATGTTTGTCATATTATGTTCACTACTATTATTAAAATTAGATTTTAAATACTTAGTGTGGTACATAAATATATATTGATGTTCAGAATCTGTTTTGAACAGGATACTGACTTCAATCGAGATTAATCTGCGATTTGGAAACGGGACGAAAGTCGCTGTTTTAACCGTAGATACCTAAGTTTAGGAACTACCCTTCGGGTTTGTACTTAAATTAGGATATTGTTATAATGTAACTAGTTTGACTATAAACATTATCTTTATATCAGTGTTTAACCCGTTGCGGGTGAACCTTTTTATTCTAGAACACTAAAGTGTTTTATTATATAAGGATGATATTGAGATAAACACATTAGATGTGAATAACAATATTTATATTATGAATATAAATAAGTCTCAAATATATAACATGAAAAACAAATAGCTCAAACTGATTTGATAAGAATAAACTTAAATGTGACATTGTTGTCTGGGACACAATTAAACAAGACTCGTATATCCACACTTTTGAAGAGTGGATACTAGGACTGATTTGATCCCATTCAAATAAATTCTACGAATCTAGTTTATTGGGCAAAGTGCCTAAAACACTATTTACTTGGTAAAAGTACAAATGCCACCGATCTGTTAGCCCTAGTTCATAGTGAAGCAAGTAGGCCCATATCTAGCTAGGCTAGAGGTGGACATGATATTTCGTTACCTTTACGGATGTGGCATTGCTTAATGGTTATGTTTTTCTTTTGAAACACAAATCGGAAACTTTTACAGTTTCGACACGAAATAGACAAACAGATCGGTTAAAGTATTATACCGTCACGGTAAGACCGTAATGGAAAATACTTAAGCAATAAGTTTCTCATATACTTGAAAGAGTATAGTATTCTTTCAATGAGGACTCCTCCCGGAACACGTCATTCTGACGGTATGTCCAAACAGGATAAACCGAATCTTGTTGGACATGATAAGGTTAATCATGAGTCACTCTGAGCTACCATTTCCTTCAACGGATAAGCTTTAACAGTGCAGAACTTATTTAGAATAAGGTTCCATAAAAATATGTTTGACAGATATCATATTAGATATGAACAGGAAAGAAACCGGGTTTCTCATTCCTGAATATTTGGGTATACTGGGCATATGTTGGATGATACCAAACTAAAACCCAAATTGGATAAGTGCCAATTGTAGGTTATCCTAGGGATACCAAAGTATTGTACTTATACATCTCACAAGAGAACAATTAGATTGTTGCTCACCATGCAGATTTCCTAAGAGGAATACCGATATGCAGTGGTAAGTGGGAGGATAGTAAAACTCGATGAAAATCAGAGTAATATTGTTCAAGGCACTGAATCTTAATGGAACATAAATAGTTCATCAATGATGAAACTATTCCAATAATCTTCGAATACACAAGAACCACGTATGTCGGAGAGAGTCAAAAAATAACCTAGGGTATAGGTTTCTGATCTCACCTCGTAAAGATGTCTATCTTTTGAGGTATACCAACTTACTACGTATGAGGAAGTGATACAAGGTATCGACTCCCTATTATGGCAAAGTGCCATGAGTCCGAAATGGATTCCATGTATATCAACTATGTTTGGATACTAGTTGATGTACCACAAGGCATTGTGCCTATTGGTACTATATAAGTCTTCAATGAAGACATACATGGATGGCAACATACCAACGTATAAAGCTAGGCTTTTAGCAGAAAGGTATCGTTATCAACATTGTGTTGATTACGACGAAATCTTTTACCTATTGCCACGGTAAATCCATTTGGATAATGCTTGCTAAAGCTGCGTGTTTCATTTATGAAATATGACAGCTTTACGGGAAAATCGCTTTCCTGAAAAGGAAACCTTTCGGAGGATGTTTACAACATCCTGTCGGTTTTGTCGTACCAAAACTAGCAAACAAGGTTTGCAGGTTATTCGATCCATGTTTGGATTGAAGCAAGCATTAGGTTCTTGGAATTATCATTTTGATGTAATCATAATGGTTTATGATTTAATTCAAAACAAAAATGATTCTTGTGTATATAAGAGGGTTAGTGGGAGCGCTCTGACAGTGGATGTCCTATAAAATAATGATAATACGTCAATTCTTGGAAATGATATTCCCATAAAATAACTATCGGCGAAAGCTTGGCTTTCGAAAACTCTATGTGGACAAGTACATTGAAAAATTTACGCGACCTGGTGTCTCATACGCTTTGAGCATATGAAGTCACAAACAGGCCAATCCTGGTGATAGTCACTGGATTGATATTATGAACATCCGTTATTATCTTAGAGAACTAAGGATGCTGTCTTTATCTATCGAGAAGGAGAACTTGAAGTGACTGGAATCACTGTAGCAAGTTTCCTAAACCGATTAAACGACTATAAGTCGTAAACGGTACTACAAAGTTTGAATAACGGAACACTGAGCTGGAAATCTTCCAAGCAAGATAGTGTTACCGAATAAACAACAAATGCGGAATATTGTTGCAGCTGAGGCAGCAATAGAAGCCTTCTGGGTCAATAATAATCTAATTAGATTAAATATAGTTTTTTTAGCAGCTGAGCTAGGCGTCAGCACAGGCTAAAGAATTAATGGTCTCATCAACGATCCAGATATATACTTCGATATTCATCTAATTCGTTCGGATCATACATCGTGACGATGTGATGATCGAATAAATCGCATCAGATGACAATCATGCAAATTCGCTGACGAAAGCATTTCTCAGCAGTTTGAGCCAACCGTACATAGTTCGGGTGTCAGACACTCGAGTGACTGACTATAGGCCAAGTGGGAGATTGTTGGACAATTATGACCCATAGCGTCACTATTTGTACAGATCATGGTGTTGTTGTACAAATTAACTATGTGACAAAGGAGATTGCACTCTTATCATTTATGATTAGATCACATAGATATATAAATGATAGGAGGTCCTTATGATTTGTTCCTAGATTGAGAATGATATGAGACAGTATCAGTCCATGAAGGATAAATCATTAAATATCCCTAGTCAGAGTATTATCGAGATTGAACATCGATGAATACGTAAAAGACTAGTATTATACTTGTACGCGTTGTGAGGGCACAACGGCATAGTTCTCATATATTTGGGTATATGATACTCATGCAAGTGTAATAGGAGGTTGTGTTTTACCGATGGTACGGGAAACAGCTTCGCTCTGGATAGACCCCCTCGTAATTCCATTGGTAGTATGACTATGTGTCTATGGAAGTCCGAAATCAGGGTATGTGTATTTGGTCTTAACCTGAGCCTTGCACCGCTAATACTTGCGACAATCAATATACTTTGGTTGTGGTCGTCCAGGACTTTAACAGGTTCTGTGTACGCCAATGCTGGGTATATTGAGAATCGTAGTGTGTTGGGTGTGATGTCAAGACAGAAGTATCACTCCAGTCATAGTGGACATGATGGCCATGTAGGATACGAGACTGGTTCTCTTAAATGCTGCAGCTATCGGGATAAAATGACAAGGTCATGTTTATCCGATTATAGAGACTAGTTACCAGACATCCGACATGTGCTTCATACGGGGCAGACACAATTCCAGCCTCAGGCCTAGCACGTGATCATTCGATACTGGACAGAAATACGCAATACTACGTATACTACGCCTGATATAGATCGCTTATTCCTGTAAGCATGTTTCTGGAGAATTGGGTAGGCATGGCGCTTTCCTAGAAGCCAACCTTGTCTTGTAAACCGGTATAAACGTAGTACGAGGTACTTACGTGTTTGGATAGTCCGACGACCGAATTTACTGCCAACATATCGGGGATCTCATAGTTCGCTTCCGAAGATTCACCGATGATGTATGACTCGCACTCTATTAATCTGGGATTAATTAGATGAAAGAGAAAATTAATCTGGGATTAATTGCGGAGATATTTTATCTGGGATAAAATATCAATTAAAGAAAGAGAACGATTAATTTGGAATTAATCGATAAATTAATATATTCGATATATTAAACGAAATTGTATTTCGACGCAGAATTAAAATTAGATTTTAATTTGGGCAAACGAGTTAATTTGGAATTAATTCGTTAGCGACGTGAATAGTGATTTTGCTAGGCGTAATCGTTTAAGTGCGTCGCAACGGAAAATTCGTTAATTTGGAATTTGCGAACCCGAGCCCGAGATTGTTTGCGAGCGCATTCGTATTTCGAATTCGAATGCGGCACGCAAGTCAAATCAAGCGTCAAATCATTAGTCACATCAAGCGTCAAATCACATGTCACTTTGAGTGATGTGACAATTGATTGATTGATTGATGTGAGTTGATGTGAGATGATGCAAGCATTTAATGCTTGACTTTTGTGAAATTAAAAAGTGGTAAATGGTTAATTAATTTTGGAAATATAAACCTAATACACTTTTTTATTTTCTCTCTCTTCATACGGTTTTGGAGCTAAAAATGGAGCCAAAATGCTCCTCTCTCTCACGGTCTCAAAACCTCTTATTCCTTCTCTTTTTCTGCAAAAACCGTGAGTGATGGAGATGGTAGAGACTTGATTTTGTTGCAAGATCAAGGTGCTAGCACACTCTAGGAGGCATACAAGGTGATAGGGAAACCATCTCATGTGCATGGAATCACCATTGATGAAGGTTGGAGCTTGAAAATGAAGATGGAGTCCAAAACCCACCATGACCGAATCCTTGGAGCCCAAACCAGTGGGTTTGCCGAGCTTGACAGAGGAGGAAATTGAGCTTTTTTCTTCGATGCATCCAATCCATTCATTGTGAGTATTCCACACTCCTTTGATGTGTATTCATACTTGTTTCATGCTTGATTAATGATCTTGGGAACCTTATAGGAAACCAACAGGCTGGGAGGGTGAGGCTTATCTTAGAGTTTTCTAGTTGCGGTGTTCTCACTAATTACCCATGCTGCGGTTGCCCGTGCTGCTTATCCATGAGCTTAGGACTCTCTTATCAGCATATCTGGTGTTAGCTCCCAGACTTAAGTACTTCTGCTAAAGAACATCTGAATTATCTCCTTCAACTTTACTCATAATTTCCCTCTGGCCATTGGTTATACTACTTCTTATTGAGAACCTTCATAAGGCTCATGCTCTCTCAAACTCCTACCGAACTCCCACTGTTATTCTACCTTTCTAAATTTTGCTATGTTACTTTACTTTCCTCTTTATTTCTTTTTCTTGGATCTCTTAAGTCCGCACTTCCTTGGAAACTCCATATATTAATACATGATACGACATCGTTACCAATTCTTTGGCTTAGATACTATACTTTTACTAATCCTGTATAAGTTGGGTGTCTAAGCTATGGGAAGCTCTATGTAAGTTGGGTATCTTACTTCTATGTTTGCTATACGTTGCCTACTTTAATTCCTTACATTTTGAACCTTCATTTTCTTGGGGTTTATTTGTTCTTTTGTTCAGCTATCTTGTTATTTCCTGATTTGTCCATCATATCCCACGCATTTCCTTACTTTTTCAAATCCTTGCTAAACTCCAAGTCGATGGGTATACACATGCTTCCCACTTCTGGTTGAGTGTCTAAATACTTACTGAAGTAGGGTTACTAGAAGGAAGAATTATCATTTATACAGCTGGAAGCTGTATCAACTATTCCATGCCTTACGGTTCCTTAGTCTTGATCAATCCTTCTGAGATCTTCACTTACGTTGCTGTTTTCAAGATACATTATCTATGTCACTATACGCTGAATTCTCTTGTTATTTTTTGTTTCCTTTTTATTGTTTTCATATTCTCTATCTCTTGGCTCTAAGCCATGCTACTGAGGCTAATAGTGGTTCATTCTTCTGGCTACTTCCTAGATCTCTGCTTTCTACTCTAATTACAAGTTACACTTTACCATATGATCTTTTTGTCCACACTGTTACTTTTTGGTGAAGTTCTGAGTGTTTCTTATCTCATAAGTCTGTTCTTTTGAGCTCGCGTGGACTTCTACTGGTATTTGTTTGATCTATAGAGTTTCTCACATGTACCACTGCTTATCCCTTCTTGACTTGGGTCAGGTTCTTCCTTTTCTATCCCTTAAATCCTCCTCAATTCTTTCCCTGGGTGATCTATCATTTAGTGTTTTCTATTTTTGACTTAGGTTAAGTTTTCATCGAATTTCCTTACAGTTCTCTTTATCTAGGCTGGTATATAGTTGGGCAGGAATTTATATCTCAATAGGTACCAACGTTCTTGTTCTGATATTTTGCGTCCTAGCATAATCTATTACTCATGTAAGGTAGGTATGAGATAGACTATGTCAGAACCACTTCCTCACTGAGTGGCGAGGATTTTAGTAAGTCAGAACTTATCTATATTTGTTTCTTTGGTTAAGATAACTAATCACTGACCGGCGTAAACACACACGTATAACGCAAGCGCACGTATCGTTCAAGTAGTATAAAAATAATCGATCCCACGAGGACTTAATATCTAATATTAATTTTATGAGGTCAAATGATTACTAGTATCTAACAGGTTGTTTGATTGATTTGAAATGGTGACGATTCTAAATTAAAAAACAAGTAAATAACATTGTTCGAAAGTAGATTTTAAGAAAATTTAATTATTAAAAACTATCTAGGGTTGTGATTTCTTCCAATATCATTTTAAAGATGAAGTGGTTATCTTAAAGTTGGGTAATATATTGATTTATTAACCTGGAACACTAAATTATGTGTAAGCCTCTGTCGATGGTCAAACACAAATACCCAGTTTAACCCAATTGAATCATATGTCTATGTCAACCAAATTATCTGGATTCATTAAGTTTAAGTTCCAATTATGGCTACCCCCGCCCGACAGGTATATTCCTATCCTGTAAGGAAATCTATTAAAGGGTTATCTATCCTCAAGGAAGATCGTGGGCTATTGAGTCTAAGGCTGAAACCTAAAATCCCTATGTCTAGTTCATTTTAGATTTACCAGATCAATTTTATTAATGGCCAGTTAATGAAAAAGCATTAAGTTAAGACTCAATAAATAAATCTTTATATTACCCAGCTATAATCTAACCCTTATAAAACGGTGATATTGGATTTCATCATAACCCCAGATAACTAATTTAGTTACAACACATAACTAGGGCTAGTAAAAACTTAAAAATAAAAGACATAAAGTAAAAATGCGGTAAAGTAAATACTGAAAAGTAAATTACAATAAAATAAAATGCTAAGGTAAAAGGAATTACTTTTACTACTACTAATTTAGATATCTCCCATAATATAATATATAAACTTGTGATAACATTACCAACCAGCCATATAGGCGGTAACCTGATTAAGTCAAATAAGTCCAACTGGCCATTAAGGCGGTAAAAAGATTTGTCCATGAACCTGCCATATAGGCGGTAAGAAATTTTAATTACCAACCGACCAATCTGGCGGTATCCTTGATTAGTCAGGTTAAAACCGGATTAAAATGAATTACCAACCGACCAATATAGCGGTATCATTTTAAGTCAATATTTTAAATAGTGAATATATTATATTTAAGGGAGATTAATCTAAATAGCAATAGTAAAAGAATTACCTTCACCCTAGCTGGGGAAGTTACCTCCTCATTACTGAAAAGTAAAAACTGAAAAATTAAAGAAAGAAAAGTATATTGTGCGTAAAAGTAAATTGCGGAAAGTAAAAACTGAAAAGTAAAGAAAAGAAAGTGCGAAACTGAAAATTAATTACTGAAAACTAAAAATAAACAAACTAGATACAATCTTCTTATTTATTCATTAAGAATTTCAAAGAAGAAAGTATGAATTTTACAAATGAAATGGCTTGGTATTTATAGGCAAAATTTTGCCTCCATCAAATCATCCACCAAATCAATATAATACTCCACTAATTGCTCCACTAATTGCTCCACCAAATCCATTATTAATTGCTCCACTAATCTCTTATCTGTTTGGTGATGATTTGATAATTTTTATTATTATTTATTAATTTATTTTTTGCTTTGAAAATGATTGAAAGTGACTTTATAATTACACACTACACACTTCTGGATGGTTCATCAATTTCGGCATGAAATCTTCAGAATTCGAAATATTTTGTCTTTCAAAGTTGTAGATTTTGAGTCTTCTTTAATCTGGAACTTGAATCAGCTCAATCCGATATCTGAGTAAAACGTTATGCCCAAAATACGACAGATGTGCAAAACTGGAATTTCCAAAACTGCACTTCGTCAAAACGCCCTTTCAAGTTTCCAATCTCCAAAATTAAAATATCAAGTCCAAATTGCCCTTATTTGACCCATATTTCGTCCTAAATGATTTCATTAGTCCCATTATTTTATCTGCAAAATAAACTAAAACACATCAAAACGTTCATCAAACCCGAGAAACTAAACAAAATATTAAGTAAAAGGGGCGGTAAATATTGATATATTTTCCGCTCATCACACCCCCAAACCTAACATTTTGCTAGTCCTCGAGCAAAACAACAAAATAAAATTAAAATTAAACTAAGCCACTTTCGTAGGGATCACGGTTGCATTTAGCATATGCAACAAGCCTTTAAACCCCTAGGTGTCCCTAGTGGACGAGTTGTAGTCTCGTGAGGGTTTACAGCAATGATACCCACAAACATTTTACAAAAGTAAAAAGGTAGTAAAACTAATGCACACAAAAGCAAAAAGACAAGCGAAAAGAGAATAAAGAGATGTTAGTGACTAATCAGGTGAAACTTTACTCCAAGTTACTAGTTGTTTTGTTTCATTCTAAATTACCGAATAAGTAAATTCTCCGATTATTTTTACCATTCTCCATATACACAGCCAACAAAATATTAATCAACTCATTTTTGCCCACAACAGTCATAAGTGCAGTTGATAAGAGAGTAATATTTTTGTCCTAAAGTTCTATCAGAATTCACACCTTTTTGCAGCAATGGAATAATTTTTCTGATTTTCTGATTTTTTCTTTGATTTTTCTCTATTTTTTATTTATATACAATATCTTCCATCTATGTAACGAGTGTTGGGTCGGTGGCTCCCAAACCAGTTGGCTTTAGGGCACCAGGTGTTAAGACACCCCTACGGACTTAATTACTCAGACTTCAGATATATATATTTTTGCAGCATCTTTGATCCATGTAACGAGCTTTGGGCCAGTGACTCCCAAACCAGTTGGTTTTAGGGCACTAGGTGTTAAAACACCCTTACAGACTTAATAACTCGGATCTCAGACGTTTTTTTTTTTTTTTTTTTTTTTTTTACTTTACTGCTTTTTGAGATGTTTCCTCCAATTAAACTAGAGCACTGAATATTACAAACTTTTCAATTTAGCTCATGTCCGTATGTTACTATATATGTTGATAATATCTGTCAACTGAGCATATGAAGATTCCTTTTAGTCGTTTTAAGGAGAATTCACAAATTAAATAATTCAAAATGAAATAAACAAAAATTAACTTGTTTCGAAATAGGTTTGAGATACGTCTCAGGAGTGGAAACTCCTTACTCAGCTATCTTTTACCAATTTCACCTTTTTAGTCAAATTAAAAACACAAATATTTTTGTAATTTTTGAAAATTTTTCAATTTTTTTTTGTATTTTTCGAAAAATTTTGGACTAAAAATAAAAATAACACACAAACTAAAAACAAGGTACTGATCAACTAATCCCTCCCCCAAACCTAAATGAGACATTGTCCCCAATGTCTTAAACAGTAAAAGGAGTTAAGAAGGTTGTACCTGGTTAGCTGAAAATCTACAGGAAATTAAAGGTTAAGATCCAGATTAATCCGACGCCTCTTACCACGATCGTCCTCGGACCAATTTATCTTTGAAAGGATAGGGTCAACTTGTGGTTCATAGGCTATGAGTTGGTCTATTAGATCCGGAGCAGTTCTGGCAGTGAAGAGGAGTTCTTTCATAGGTTTTGACACGAACCCATTTCTCCGAGCATCATCAAGAAACACACAAAGAAAATCATAAAATCCATCAACATTAAACAGTCCAAGTGGTTTCTGGTGTATGTTCAGGTTCGCCCAAGATAACACAATAAAAATTTCCTCCAATGTACCCAAGCCACCTGGCAAAGCAATAAAAGCATCAGCACGGTTAATCATTTCTACCAGTCGTTCAGACATACCTGGCACGATCAATTCCTCTCCGTTTGATGATCCAATAAGATTTGCCTCTGCCAAGGGTTTTGGGATGATTCCCAAAACATGACTGCCTCCTTCCTGTACGGCCTTTGAAACGATCCCCATAAGTCCAAGATTGCCTCCGCCATATATTAAGTGCATATTCCTTGCAGCTAAGACTCGACCCAATTCCTGTGCTGCTTCTATGTATTGTGGCTTAGTACCAACACTAGTACCGCAAAAACCACAGATATTTTCAACTCGTCTTCTTGAAGTGGCTTCCATTTTTATGTATTTCTTTTCAACTCTGGATGCCTTCAAAAGTGCAATGACGGGCTGAATTTATAGTACCTGAAAAGGGTGAGTAAAAATAGCACAAGTATCTTCCAGAGGACGATTAGTAGCGAAATAATATCGTGATAGTCAAAAAGGTCTGGATCCTGTCGGAGAAAATAAAAGAAAACAACAAAACAAATCACAATTATTAAGAAAAGACAAGAGATATAATATTTACAAGAAAAGTAACGGCTTGATTGACGTCTATGCGTCGGGGACAAGCTTCCCATCCAATTTTCTTATAAATTGGCAAACAGGGTCTTTTTGAGTCAGATTCCCGAGACTTAACATTTGTCTTTCCTTTTGGAATTGTGTATGTAATTTGCGAATGGCATGTGAACATATCCACTGGGATGCGTCTCAAGAGTTGAAGATATTTCATCTAAAGACTCCTTACTCAAGCCATCCTAATAAATTTAATTTTGTCTTCGCGATTATCAGACACCATTCCTAAAGAACGACAACGAGTGTTGCAATTAAATCGTGCACATTTAAAACAAACACCCATTTGCTTAGCTCTTCGTTTCTTTGCATAGGTGCTTCTTCCAAAACCAGGCAGATGTGAAATAAAAGAGTCAGAAGACTCACCTGCCAATCGGACTCGTGCTTCAATTACCCAACGAATATCATTAGGAACACCGTGAATTGTCAGTAACCTCATCCGTTCCAAGCGAGCTTTGTAAACTTTCATCAGAGATTTGAGGGAGGAGAGAAGGAAATTGCTTGCGAAGATTTGCGAGAGCTTCTTCCATTTTGAAATGACTAATCCTGCAAAAATTAAACACACAAAAATAAAACACACCAAATCACAATATATACACAAATTGCATGGGTTGCCTCCCTGCTAGCGCTAAGTTTAAAGTCGTCAGCCAGACTTGGCTTCTCGAACGTTAAGCTGGATCTGAAAGT
This sequence comes from Zanthoxylum bungeanum, assembly GCA_019454045.1. Classification (NCBI taxonomy): domain Eukaryota; kingdom Viridiplantae; phylum Streptophyta; class Magnoliopsida; order Sapindales; family Rutaceae; genus Zanthoxylum; species Zanthoxylum bungeanum. The sequence goes on along the minus strand of SKCR01023441.1, from coordinate 209,184 downwards.
GTAACACTTTCTTTTTGTCGCTCAAATGATTCTCCCCAGTAGTGCTTGACACGCTTGTTTTTAACCTTGAAAGTTTTGTTAGCGTCAGGATCATGTATCTCAACGGCTCTATTTGGTAAAACTTTGGTGATCACAAATGGACCTGACCACCGTGATTTTGGCTTCCATGGGAAGAATTTCACCCTTGATTTGTTTAACAGTACCTTCTGCCCTGGTTCCAGTTGTATGCGCACTAACTTCTCATCATGTCTCTTCTTGCCCTTTTCTTTGTACAATTTGGCATCCTCAAAAGGCTGATTGTGAAATTCTCCAATTCGTTGAGCTGGTGGAACTTTTTCTCTTCTGTTGCTTGTAGTGCAAGAATTGGCTCTTTCAGTACAAAAACGCTTTATCTTTAGGCTCCACAGGCAATTGACATGTTTTAAGTTTGTCAGTAGAACTTTGCATTGCATGGTTCTGAATGGTACTGTGTATCACATCGAGTTTGAAACATTCCTCCTTCTTTTCATCATCTGGGAAATTCATGGCCTTGAAAACATTGAATGTTACTTCTTGGTCCTGTACCCTCATGGTTAATCTCCTTTTTGTACATCAATAATGGTTCGACCTGTAGCCAAGAATGGTCTCCCAAGGATGATTGGCACGTCTGCGTCTTCCTCCATATCAAGGACAATAAAATCTGCTGGGAAAATGAATTTGTCAACCTTGACCAGCACATCAACTACGCCTCTTGGAAATACGAGCGTTCTATCAGCAAGTTGTAGTGAGACTGAAGTTGGCATTGTTTCTCCAATCTGTAATTTCCTGAAAATAGAAAAAGGCATCAAGTTAACACTCGCACCTAAATCACACAAAGCCTTACCAAAGTTATGTTCTCCTATGACGCAAGGAACAGTGAAACTGCCAGGATCTTTCAACTTTGGGGGAAGTTTCCTCTGAATGATGGCACTGCATTCTTCTGTTAATGCTACTGTCTCGTAATCTCCCAATCTCCGTTTTCGTGAAAGAATATCTTTCATGAATTTGGCATAGGTGGGCATTTGTTCCAACGCTTCTGCAAATGGAATGTTGATATGCAGCTTTTTGAAGATCTCCAGGAACCGAGAAAACTGCTTGTCCAATTTGTTCTTCTGAAGACGTTGAGGAAAAGGTGGAGGTGGAGTGATCTGTTCTTTTTCCTTTGCTTCTTTTTCCTCCATCTGTTGCTTTGTTTCTTTTGGAACTTCCTCAGCAGTTGTTTTGACTCCAACATCTTTGTTGATTTCAGTACCGCTTTTTAACATGATGGCATGACATTGCTCCTTCCCCATGTTTCTTGGATTTGGCTCTGTGTTGCTAGGAAGGGTACCTGGCGGTCTGTAACTCTGAGCATTGGCCAGTTGTCCGATTTGATTCTCTAGTGCTTTGATAGAGGCTGAATGGCTTTGAAATATAGTGTCATATTTGCTGCTTGAGAGTCGTGTTTTGCTTCCATCTTTTTCAAGTAGGTCAACACTTCTGTTATTCCTGATTCATTTGCCTGCTCCTGGCCTTTGTTCTGTTGCTGGAATTCAGGTGGATAGTTCTGCTGTTGGCCTGAATTGTTGCTCCATGATAATTAGGATGATTCCTCCACCCTGGGTTGTAGGTGTTGGAATATGAATTGTTCCCTTGTCTGTTGAAATTGTTGACATAATTCACCGTTTCTTCAAGTTGTTTGGTTCTGGTGCTCCTCCATATGGTGAACTTGTGGATCCAGTGATGTTCACAACTTGCGTGCTAAGTGTTTCTAGACATTTGCATATCTGATCCAGCCTGGTATTCACTGCTGTGTTTGCTCCAACTTCATAAATTCCTGCAATTCTTTGGATCATGCTCTTTCTGTTGGCCACAAGGAATTGTTGTTGGCCATTTCTTCGATTAGGTCCCAGGCTTGATCTTCTCTTTTGCCATCAAGGCTCCTCCAGCAGCAGCATCGATTGTGGTTCTCATTATTCCAGAAAGTCCATTATAATGTTTGGACTTGAAGCCATTTTGGAATCTCATGGTGAGGACATTTCCGGAGCAAATCTTTGTACCTTTCCCAAGCTTCGCAGAGGGATTCTGAATCTTGTTGTACAAAGGATGTGATGTCATTCCTCAATTTTCCGGTTCTGGCTGGTGGAAAGTACTTTGCAAGAAATTTGGTGGCTAAAGTGTTCCAAGTTGTGATAGAACCTGCTGGTAGTGAATGTAGCCAAGCTTTAGCTCTGTCCTTCAGGGAATATGGAAAAACTCGCAGTCTCATTGCTTCTTCTGATGCTCTGTTGTAGTTAAAAGTGCCGCAAACTTCCAGGAAGTTGCTGATGTGGGCATTAGGATCTTCAGTTGCATTCCCCCCGAACTGAACTGACTGCTGAATCATCTGAATGCATGTTTTGATGTCACACGCATTTGCTGGTAAGGGAGGAAGTACAATACAGGAAATGAGTCTGTCAACCACCGGAATGGTTCTGTCTCGAATGGGAATTGGTGGTGCAACGTTCAAAGGTTCAGGTTCCATGTTGACTAAAGCTTCTTGGCCTTCTCGCCTTTCCCTTCTCAACTGTCTGATGGTTCTTTCAATTTCTGGGTCAAGCGGTCGGAGTTCAAAGCTTCTGGTTCGTCTCATGTAGTTTCTGAGAACCTGAAACACAAGAAAACAAAAACAATAAGTAAAAAGAAATTAGATACAAGTAAACGTATCTAACCCCTAAACTAATAGTAAAAGATAAATAAGTCCCCGGCAACGGCGCCAAAAACTTGACCGGCGTAAACACACGTATAACGCACGCACGTACGCACATAGCAAAGTTCAAGTAGTATAAAAATATCGATCCCACGAGGACTTAATATCTAATCTATTTTATGAGGTCAAATGATTACTAGTATCTAACAGGTTGTTGATTGATTTGAAATGGTGACGATTCTAAATTTAAAAACAAGTAAATAACATTGTCGAAAGTAGATTTTAAGAAAATTTAATATTAAAAACTATCTAGGGTTGTGATTTCTTCCAATATCATTTTAAAGATGAAGTGGTTATCTTAAAGTTGGGTAATATATTGATATTAACCTGGAACACTAAATTATGTGTAAGCCTCTGTCGATGGTCAGACACAAATACCCAGTTTAACCCAATTGAATCATATGTCTATGTTCAACCAAATTATCTGGATTCATTAAGTTTAAGTTCCAATTATGGCTACCCCCGCCCGACAGGTATATTCCTATCCTGTAAGGAAATCTATTAAAGGGTTATCTATCCTCAAGGAAGATCGTGGGCTATTGAGTCTAAGGCTGAAACCTAAAATCCCTATGTCTAGTTCATTTTAGATTTACCAGATCAATTTTATTAATGGCCAGTTAATGAAAAAGCATTAAGTTTAAGACTCAATAAATAAATCTTTATATTACCCAAGCTATAATCTAACCCTTATAAAACGGTGATATTGGATTTCATCACAACCCCAGATAACTAATTTAGTTACAACACATAACTAGGGCTAGTAAAAACTTAAAAATAAAAGACATAAAGTAAAAATGCGGTAAAAAGTAAATACTGAAAAGTAAATTACAATAAAATAAAATGCTAAGGTAAAAGGAATTACTTTTACTACTACTAATTTAGATATCCCATAATATAATATATAAACTGTGATAACATTACCAACCAGCCATATAGGCGGTAACCTGATTAAGTCAAATTAAGTCCAACTGGCCATAAGGCGGTAAAAAGATTTGTCCATAACCTGCCATATAGGCGGTAAGAAATTTTAATTACCAACCGACCAATCTGGCGGTATCTTGATTAGTCAGGTTAAAACAGATTAAAATGAATTACCAACCGACCAATATAGCGGTATCCTTTAAGTCATATTTTAAATAGTGAATATATTATATTTAAGGGAGATTAATCTAAATAGCAATAGTAAAAGAATTACCTTTCACCCTAGCTGGGGAAGTTACCTCCTCATTACTGAAAAGTAAAAACTGAAAAATTAAAGAAAGAAAAGTACTGTGCGTAAAAGTAAATTGCGGAAAGTAAAAACTGAAAAGTAAAGAAAAGAAAGTGCGAAACTGAAAATTAATTACTGAAAACTAAAATAAACAAACTAGATACAATCTTCTTATTTATTCATTAAGAATTTCAAGAAGAAAGTATGAATTTTACAAATGAAATGGCTTGGTATTTATAGGCAAAATTTTGCCTCCATCAAATCATCCACCAAATCAATTATTAATTACTCCACTAATTGCTCCACTAATTGCTCCACAAATCCATAATTGCTCCACTAATCTCTTATCATGTTTGGTGATGATTTGATAATTTTTATTATTTATTTATTAATTTATTTTTTGCTTTGAAAATGATTGAAAGTGACTTTAATAATTACACCACACACTTCTGGATGGTTCATCAATTTCGGGCATGAAATCTTCAGAATTCGAAATTATTTTCTCTTTCAAAGTTGTAGATCTTTGAGTCTTCTTTAATCTGGAACTTGAATCAGCTCAATCCGATATCTGAGTAAAAAGTTATGCCCAAAATACGACAGATGTGCAAAACTGGAATTTCCAAAACTGCACTTCGTCAAAACGCCCTTTCAAGTTTCCATCTCCAAAATTAAAATATCAAGTCCAATAATTGCCCTTATTTGACCCATATTTCGTCCTAAATGATTTCATTAAGTCCCAATATTATTTTATCTGCAAAATAAACTAAAACACATCAAAACGTTCATCAAACCCGAGAAACTAAACAAAATATTAAGTAAAAGGGGCGGTAAATATTGATATATTTTCCGCTCATCAATCACTTCTATTTACGTCTTTCGTTTTACTTACTCACGGATCTGGGTTTGGTCATCAAGAAATTTACATCTTCTATGATGGATGGGTTTACGGGAAACTCCATTGACTAATCCTGATCTTTTACTTTTCTTCTTTTTTGACAATTTCGCTTATTCGGGGGGAAAACTTTGCATCTATAAGAGATGCTTATGGCTATTGGGCTATTGGGTCTACATGAAGGAGTTTTCTGATAAGAAAATATCTTGGTAGAAAAGAAGGAATTTTACTCAGGTTACTACATTTTTCTCTTTTTCAGGCTTGTATATTGCTTTTTACTACTATAAGTTATGGTGTTTTCTTTATCATCTCATTTTGTACCTCTATCTCTTTACTACCTCTGATTACTTAGATCATCTGTACCTTATTCTTTTACTTTTTTCTTATAGTTTCTCTTCCCACTCCCTTGGATGAATATTTTAACACTTCATTATCTAGCCTATAGCTTGTCTGTACTTCTGATGATAATCCAGGATAACTATAGGAGAATTCTCAACTTGGATCTAGAGTATAATTATTTTCATAAGAAAATATTGTTCGATTAGTCTGAGAAAGCTTACTAACCTGTCTATAGGGCTTGATGACGTACTTGAGGATCAACTACTAGAGAGAGATAGTGCCTCGTATATGGGTATCCTATCCATACTGCGTATACAAAACCCCAGCACTCTGCCCACTGTAATTACTGACTCACTAGACCATGCTCTGACACCATCTTTATAACATCCCCGATCCGGGTGATGCTACCGGCAGGGAATAGATCGTACAATTCCCCCGAGTCTCTGTCTTTCAAACTATGAAAACACTGTTACTCTTTTCTTGAACACAATCTCATATACGGGACCATTTCCCAAACCATGACATAGAACATAAAATACTACACAACCAAAACTCAACGTTACTTATCTTAATAACTTATACATTAGTACTTGTACACAAATTTGTTATACAATTTTCTAAAACTGGACTTTACTATGCTTGACTGAACTCTATCTCTGACTCAACCTGGTGGACCAAACCCACTAGTGACTGCCATCTGTATCCATCCCCTCGAGCTCGTCCTCCGAAAATACCTGCAAAACAAAGAAACATGGAGTGAGGGGGTTAGATCGTTTGAACGATCTAAGTGAGTGGACAATTTAAAATCAGTACTAAAAGTGCATTTGAAAATCCATGGTTCTAAAACCAATTTCATCTTAAATCATTTTTCCTGAAATCTCTTCTATTACTTGAAAACAACTTTCTTCCTGGAAAATTTTTCTAAAATCTGCTTTTGAAAATCTGGTTCTGAAAACCAGTATCTGAAAGATCTGTTCTGAAAACTTATTTATGAAATGTTTGTTTCTGAAAACTGTCTCTAAAAACTATTTCTGAAAAACCTGACGCATGGGGGCGTTGCGTATTGATGTCCCCTATATGCCTAACTAGAGCCTGGAGTGCAAATCCATAACATTGGGGGCATTATGTATCGTCGTCCCCAAAGCATGCCACTACCTATCCCTGAAACTAGTGGTCTAGGGGCGTTACGTATCGTCGTCCCCCAAGCCACTGAACTAGAATTGGGGGTGCGGATCTTTGATACCCTCCAAGCTCTGAATCTATGATATAAGGACATCTGTCATCCCTAGTCCTGAACTAGGATCTGAGGGCGTTGCGTATCAATGTTCCCCCAGTCCTCTATATGTGCACATGTCTTCCGTCAATTCCATAAGTTACGTACTGAGGTGAGTTTTCCCACATGCCTCCAAAAATCTCAAAACTCATGCTATTAAAATCAATCTTTCTAAAACATCATTGTTTGTAAAGCATCTGTAATAAAACTCTGTCTAACGCCCTATGTGAAGAAAAGTAAGTTTGTACTTGAATAATACAATGAAAAATCAACTTAGAAAGAAAAGAGATGTCCACTCATTGATTTGGAATTTGGCTGGTGTAACTTCATTGCGCCGAAAGAATTGTGGTTCATGCGTTAACCTTTAATGGACAACTTAGTTAGGATACATATCGTAGAATACACTTTGAAACTATTATCGCTACAAAGGTTTTTTTTTCAACTATATAATGGTAATTTACGTGTATATAAGATGATAAGAGTCCTTCGAGTGGTCTCTAATATCCTGAGTCGAAACTGAATTGGTAAATAAATATCCTGGAAAATGGCCACGGGTCGCGACGCGACCTGGAGAAAGCCGAGACAGAGAGCTGGTTTTTGGTTCGCGTCGCGACGCGAGTCCACGTGCGTCGCGACGCGCACATCAAAAAATTGAATTTGGGCTTATTTTTCCAGAACGCATCACGATGCAAGGTTCGTGGCGTCACGACGCGAGGCCGATTTCAGGGCCTAATTTTCCACATTTCAATGCCATACTCAACAATCCTCATGCCTTTAAGCTATAGGCACTTTTCCAAACTCAAAACTCATCTCATATCACCACCCATTTACCAACCATTATCTAGAATTCTAAGATCACCAAACATAATTCCTCATTATGTTCATACTCTTATAATCCCCATTACATGTTTATAACTTCAAAACATTACCCAAAATACATGTTACCGACTCTATCAAAGTAAATTTTACAATTTTCTTTGCTAGGGTAAATCAAGGTGTGAATTAGGGCTTCAATAATTCAAACTTAAAACTGAAAAATAGAGGACAAAAGTGATAAGGAACTTACTTTGCATGAGATGAAATTGAAATCATCATTTGTTGCTTCCAAAATTGACTTGAATAATGAGAAGACAATTAGAAGAACTCTCATCACCACTCACGTTTTTGATTTGTGAAGAATATGGTAAATAATGTGCTATATATAGACAAAGAAGGGTTGATTTTTGTGATGGAATGAATGGTTGAGATGATGCCACATCACCCAATTCTAGTTAATTCTTGAAATTATTGTAGCAGCTGCAAAAATTATGATTTTTGACCTATTTCTGATCCGAATTTGGAAAACAGTTCAACATAGAAGTTATAGCTCTCGGTCTAAGCTTTTCCACTATATAAAATTCATAAAAGTCAGAGATCGTATGAAAAAGTTACGTCCTGATTACTAAAGGCAGTTTGAGGTGGGACATAAACTATGTTCCGCGTCGAAATTTCAAGGAATCTCCCGAATGTCCCAAATGCCATTTTCTGATCACGTACTTGCTCGAACATGATTTATATCAAGTATTATGCCTCTAAATTGTAATAGTTGTCAGACTCTGATAACGTACAAATCGTTAGGTTCATCGGATGTTACACATTTCTTGTTAACAATGGAGGCATGAGAAGCATACTCCTTAAAAAAAGAGGTTCAAATACTCCTTGAAAGATATTGAGCAGTGAACTATGTGTTAACATTTAAAGTTGAAAAACAATCCATGTGGATTTATCATCTTCCACTAATAAAGACTCAATAATAAGTAAATCATATTTACCTATGGCCTTCTTTTCTTTCAGCTCAACAAGGTATTTAGGATAGTTCATTTTTTAATGCCCATCTTTTCCGTAATGAAAACACTTTCCTCTAAGCTTTGCGTCCTTGGAGCTTTTTTTATTCTTCATTGGCTTTTTTTTAGCCTTCCCAATATTTTTCTTCCTCTTTTTGGCAGATTTGGAAGATACGGCAATACTTGCCTCTCCACTGGGCTTACGAGGATCCACTAGCATGGACTCGTAATGGGTGAGCTCATTAAGCAACTGAGTAAGAGTGAAAGTCAACTTATTCATAACATAGTTACTGTTAAACTGCAAGAAACTCTTCAGAAGAGTATTCATGATCATAGTAACTTGGCTATGCTTGTCAATACGAGCTTCATGGGTTTCAGTGATGTGAGGTAGGTCATCATCTTTAAAACGTGCTCTCAGATGGATGTCCATTCCTTCATCATTGCGATCATCGATGAGACCATAGTCTCATGACGTTGCCGCTCCGAAGGCTGCCCAAACATGCCTTGTCCTCTATTATGGTCTCTAGAGAATGGCGTTAATTAGAAGCAGTTGAGAAAACCCCAATAAATGAGAAGTCCAAGCCAGCTAGAGGATCTTCAATCTCAGCGAGAGGGTTGACCTCAAAGGATGATTGAAAAAGAAAAGTTACTGAGAAAAAAAAGGTCATTGGGGTTAACAAATAATAAAACATAGGCAAATCTAAAACAAGAATAGTTACATAGGTAAGAGGAGATATCGAAGCAGAATCTTCAGAACCATGGGTTGAGACAACATGCATTCCCTCCTTAGTAGAACTGGAGGAACCAATGTTTACAGCAGTGGATGGCTTAAACCGATTTACATCCTCTTCTGCAGGAGGATCAAGCTCAATGGAATAAATAGGGAAGAGATGGGCCCAGAAGAGGCAATATGATGAGTCAGTGCCCGTGAGGATCTCCTAAGGCCTTGAGTTTTGGGTATGACAGTGAGTTTAACTTTATTGCTGTGGCGGTCTCTCTTGAAGGAACTTGTCTCTTCGCACTAGGAGCAGAAACAAGCGGAGAAGACTCCTGGTCGCAAGATAGCAAAGTTAAAAAAAAAGTTGATGGGTTCATAGGCAATACCATAGAGGAACGTGGGAATATGACCAATCTTGGGAAACATCTCACCCCACCAAGAACTGAACTCACGTGTAGCTTTTTTCTCGCCATTCAGGATCTTCACCAGCAGAGCTGTCCTGGTTCGAAAAGCTTGGCAGACGCCAAATTCTTTAGCAATCTCATCCATAGAAAAGTTTGTTGATCCTTAAGAGACGGGTGCAGGAAACTAAGGCAATAGAACACAATCTGCGAGAACCCAAACTACCTGGACCAAAAAGCAGGGAAGAACAACTCAATCGAGGCCGTGACATGCCGATTGAAAGAGGTACCCACAGAGAGATAACCGAAAGATAATATATTGGACAATTGGATATGAAATTCAATGGATCCTCAACGGAAAGAGAAAAGTTTGGAACTGACCACCAAGGGCCAAGGGAAGAGGACTGGAAAATGTACAATGAAGGTCTATCAATTTCAGCCAGCAAATAGGATAATACCTGCTCCCATGTCTATGAACATGTACAGTCTGTCAGAGGATACCCAAAAGTTACCCCGAGCGGCGACAGATTTTTCGATCTCGAAATCTAGGAAGTAAGCAAAAAGCCATAGCTGAACAATGCACAAGGAGCCATTAGCCCTGGAGAAGGGTGACATAGGAGTGATGCGAGCAAGGGAATGGAAAAAGAACCCAAGAATATGGATCCCAAAGCTACCGATTGATGGGGGCATTTACTATAGCAACGTACTCTTTGTTGGCGTATCCTCCAGAAAGGAAAAAAAGATATTGGCATACTAAGACCCAAAGGAATACGATATGCTCTTCGTCGGAAGGAGTGGCAGTCCATTTCTTGTTAACAATGGAGGCATAAGAAGCATACTTCTTGAAAGAAAGAGGTTCAAATGGTTGTAACCTTCAGTGTCAATCAAAACAGCTTATTCCATTTCTTGTTAACAATGGAGGCATAAGAAGCATACTTCTTGAAAGAAAGAGGTTCAAATGGTTGTAACCTTCAGTGTCAATCAAAACAGCTTATTCCTCCCCGATAATAGGCAGCCCAGTCAGTGCTACAATGTCTCTCAATGTGATGGACATAAGACCAATGAGAAATACAAAAGAATTGCAGGACTGAGACCATAAGTAGAGAGTATCACCCAAAAGATCATGCACAGGTTTGATTGGAATCCTCATCATCTAAATCAATTGCGATATGCCAGTAGTATCCCACGCAGCTTGATACTGTATGTCTGTATAGACAGTCTATCAACCCAATCACACCACTCTTTGCTCCAATGCGGCTAAGACTTGATAGGGCTAACAAGCTCACGAGGATTGAAGGAGAGAGGAAGCTCGTGAAATAGAGACTTATCAGAACATTCCGCAGATATTTCTCCTTCAACCCGGGAGGAGTGAATCGTAGACTAAACAACTTTGAGAGAGCAAGCAAATGGAGAACTGATGTGTGACACTTATCAAACCCACCGAAATAGTTCCCCTAATGTTCCCAACTACACAAATAATTCCGCTAATGTACCCATCCAATCGTGACTTCATAAAAGCAGGCTAATGGCCGTAATTCAAAAATATTTCCTCCAACCATCCAACACTACTGATTCCTCAAACAAAACCCACAAACTCAGAATTATTCCCTAACCTATCAAATGTGTCAAGCTACAAAAATATCATCCAATCAAGGAAGAATTAACGCACATGTTGAAAATTGGACAAGGCGAGAGCCCTGGAACCACTAAGGACAATGGAGAAATCGCTCTCGAGCCACACTTGGAGGGAATTACTGGTGGAGACAAGCCGCGCATGGTAAAAGTCTCTTGGCCTGGAGCGCACATGGAGTCGGATGCCGCGTGAGAAGGGGTAATTGTTTCATACGCTGGTGACGGAGAAAGTGAAGCCGCAGCGTGTGAATCAGAGGATATGGACATCAATGCGCGAGGTTGATCCCTGGCAGGGCTGCATGCGGTGGTTGCTTGCGTCGGTGAAGTGCGCGACGTGGTGGGGTTAGCGGCAACAGGGCTGTGCATGGTGGCTGACGTAGGCATGTCAAGCGCTGCGTGGGCTGTGTGGAATGGAAGCGCGATGATTGAGATCTGAGGAGCCACCGTTTCGCGTGAGACGACTAAAGGCAATGGCACTTCCCTTGCCTCGACGGCGTGGGATGTGAAGGGGGCTGCCAGAGTGGACGATGTGCGTGATTTTGATGGTTAAGCCTCATGGCCGGTAACTGTGCGTGACGAAGCTAGGTCCATGGGAATAGAGATGGCTGCCGTGAGAATGGGGAGATTACGTAAAAAGGGTGAGTTCAATTTGACGGTTTGTTTTGTGAGTTCCAAGGATTTTAGGGATTTGGTTCTGCTGAGCTTTAGGGGAGTGTGATAAATGTGGTGAAGTTTTAAAATTTTTACGAGAAGAGGAAAGTGTTAAGAGTTTGGTTTGAAATGGGAATATTGATATTTTGAATTTGGGAGATAGGTGGCTGAGTCCAAGTTTTGTCACATTGGGTTTTATCTTCTTAAAGTTTGGCATGAATGTTAAGGGAGAAAAATAACTAAGGTGGAGGAATATGAGGAATTAGGAAGAATTGAATTATTTAAATATTTGCTAACGGGCTTTCTGGGCTGAAAACATGTGAGGGGTATTATTTGTACTCAAAATATTCAGAGCCCAGCCCAATTGATAGAAGAGAGCCTGGTCCAAGCCCAAAGAATCAAGATCAACATTATCATAAAAGAAGTAGGACGTGGATTCAATTTCCTCCATCATGTTCAGTTTCCTCCAACTAAGACAAACAAGAACATGGAGGAGAATTTAGTGGTAGGATAATAAAAGGTAATGAAGACGTCACTCAAATGACGACCAATTAACATAACTCAACAAATAAACACAAATGAATCCAACAACAATAGTAATTATGTTTTACGTAATCTAGTTTTTTTAAACACTGTGGGAACACAGGAATCTGGGGCGACGCATGCTGTCCTGGGCTCGCGGCCTGGTCGGGAGTACGGAATAGCCACGGGGGACTAAACCGGAGAATAATGGAGTCGCCACCCGGTGTGAACCGGGAAAATGAGATTTAAGGCCGCACTCACCCCTCGCAAGGGAAGACCTCAAACCGTTGGGTTCGGAATGGTCCCTTACTTATGTCACTTGTAATGAAATGATTTACATAATAATTTAATCAGGCTTAAGTAACACTTATTCCTAAGAATATCATGCTTCTATACTCATGGGTACAAAATAACACTCATACATACATTTCACATATATCTCATATCTAATAACACATGCCTAAAAATACCTCAAAGTAACAATGAACATACAACTTCATTCAGCATATCATATTCATGAAAACACAAGCATACATAATATCCGCACAAGCATACATGTGAGCACTTTTCCAAGTGATACGTGTAATTGTATCCCAAGTATAGACCACATTACCGTCCATTCGGAATCGGCTACGGAATTTATGTCTGGGTTTCCATCATATATATCACAAGAAATAATACTCCCAAGTCATCATGGCATATGCATATGAATCGTAATGCGTTAAATCAAGACTAAGGCAAACGACGCAACTAATGGAATAAACATGCTTTTCATTATTATGTGCACAAAGATAAGAATGACTATGTGTGGTTCCATAAAAAATCACCTAAGAAACAATTATACGTGGCATGTGATGAATATGTCTCAATTCGGTGTGTTTGCGTTCGTGTAGCGTTCGTAAACGCGTTCGAACGGAAATGAAACAGAATGCTCACGTTCGTATGGCGTTTGTTAACGCGTTCGAACGGAAATGAAACAGAATGCTCACGTTCATATTACCGTCCATTCGGAATCGGCTATGAAATTTATGTCCGGGTTTCCATCCGATATACCGCGAGAGTTAACACATTTCTCATTCATCCCATACCCACAACACACATCATACATAAACAGGATTCAACGAATAAGTAAAATATAATCCAAAATAAACAACAAAAATCACGTAGAGATGGGTGTGAAAAGTACCCTCAGGTCTAACCTTTTAAGCCGTCTCTCGGACTCGCGTTTCACGAAGATCGGAAGGGGTAAAGCTCCGTAACTTTTCTGGTTCACTGGTTCAGCGTCCTAGCTCACTGCTTTGCTGTTTTGCTTGCGGTTCGAACTCCGTTCTGCTCATGTTCGGCCTCTGTCTTGCTGCTCACTGCTCGGGCCACCTATTTTAACGTTTTCAATGAACTGTTCCAAGTTTGCGTGGGTTCTTAGTGCAGTTGTGTGTGATTATTTTTAAGATTATCTATGCAGTTTTTATGTTAATGTTTTTAAGGATTTGGGCTGCTGTTTTAAGGTGATTCAGGGGCTGTTTTTGAGTGTTTGTTAGGGGGTGTTTTAGTGGTTGTAAGGGCTGTATGGGGGGATGTGTTCTCGGTGCAGGAGGGGAGTGTTTTGATATGGCTAAGGAGGGTTATTGCTTGTGGTGGTCTCGGTTATGGTGGAGGATTGAGGCTCTTGTTGTCTCGGCTATGGAGGAGGTGGTTAGGGCTCTTTGTTCTCTTTTTTGTGTATATGTGAAGTGTCTTGGGCGTGTATTAGAGAGAGTTGGGCGTGAATTCTATCTGTCAAGGAGAGGATGGCTTTGGTTAGGGGTTGTTTATATAGAAGAGAGCTAGGGTTTGCCCTTGTCTCACAAGGAAGAGATCTAGTTTCCAAATTAGGAGTCCTAAGGATGGTATACACAAGATTGAGGGGGGACAAAATATTTTAAATTAGGAAGTCAACTATTTTAAATTGGTAGATGTCTTATTAGATTAGGAAGTCAAATATTTGATTGGTTTTAATTGGTTAGGATTGATTTTAATTAGGCATATCTTTTTTTTAGTTTTAGTATATAATATATTCAAATTATTTAAATTAGGCATGATTTTAGTTTAAGTTTGGTAAATGTTTTAAATATTTTATTTAATATTTAATGATTAAATTAATATTTATTTATTTAATTTGGGATGTGTTTTATGGGCTTTGGGGAGCTAAATGGGCTGGGGTGTGAGGTTAGCAGCAAAACTAGAATTACCGACACCGTTCGAACTCTTCCTCGAACGCGACACGAACGCCCGCAATCTGTTTGCCATTCGAACGAAGTAACGAACGCAGCACTAACGAAGACAGTGAGCTTGTTTATTCTGAATTTCCCCTTTCGATATCCGTTTCCTGCGGCTTTCGTGACTCAAAAGGTAGTGCCTCCAAATGAGACTCATCATCGGGTTTCACATGCAAAAATGCAATGCCTACAGTCGCCCCCACTTTGATGGGGCTTGTGCAGTGTGTGACAGTGACAGTCCTATCAAAGTCTATGCAATGCATTTTTACTTACCTGGCTAGCTAGCTGTCTTGAGCTGAGCTGATACTGCAGTGGACCTCGATCCTGAGACGCATCTGGATACTGTTGATGATGTGGGCCTCGATCTTGGGACGCATCCCAATAGCTGCAACCAACAACGGGGGCCTCGACCCTGGGACGCATCCAATACCGCTGACAAAATACGGGCCTCGACCCTGGGACGCATCCCGAAAATGATGATGCAGTGGACCTCGATCATGGGACGCATCCCAATAGCTGCAACCGACAACGGGGGCCTCGACCCTGGGACGCATCCCAATACTGCTGACAAAATATGGGCCTCGACCCTGGGACGCATCCCGAAAATGATGATGCAGTGGACCTCGATCCTGGTACGCATCCCAATAGCTGCAACCGACAACGGGGGCCTCGACCCTGGGACGCATCCCAATACCGTTGACAAAATGTGGGCCTCGGCCTTGGGACGCATCCCGAAAATGATGATGTGGAGCTTCGCTCCTCAGCCGATATGGGCTTCGCCCCCAAGCTGACATGGTGTGATGTGGAGCCTCGCTCCTCAGCCGATATGGGCCTCGCCCCCAAGCTGGTACAATGTGGAGCCTCGCTCCTTAGCCGATATGGGCTTCGCCCCCAAGCTGATATGATGTGATGTGGACTTCGCCCTCCGAGACCCATACCCGGAACTTAACTCATTGGGACCTCAATCTTCAGATTACTACCCAGATCAAATACTGCGCTTTTACTATCTCTGATTGGCTTACTGCTCGCTCTTTTCCGTCTTCAACACCTGTTTACACAAAACTGAACAAACACAAAAATATGCAATATAGGTTACGTGTATGCATGTATGCATGAGTTTTCTTATTCCGTTGGGTTAGGTCTTCCACTGGCGACCAAGTCTTCTCAAGCAAAGTACAACTTCAACCTGTCGACATTGATTGGTTATGTGAATTCATTTCCCTCGAGGTCTGACAACTTCACTACTCCATTTCCCATGACTTTCTGAACGATGTAAGGTCTTCCCAGTTAGGCCTGAATTTCCCTCTCGGATCTGTCGTCGACGGCCTCGACTGCTTAAGTACCAAATCACCCTTTCTGATCTTTGTGGGACGTACTTTCTTGTTGAAGGCTCGGGCTAGTCTCTTCTGATACAACTGCATGTGATGTAAGGCTCTTATCCTTTTCTCGTCCAGAAGTACTAATTGATCAAATCTCTGTACGGCCCATTCTGACTCAGGTAACTCTGTCTCTGCTAATACCCTCATAGACTGTATTTCCATTTCTATCGGCAGTACCGCCTCCATCCCTTACACTAAAGAGTAAGGTGTTGCACCCGTTGCCGTTCTGACTGACGTTCTGTACCCCCACAAGGCATACGGTAGTCTTTCAGCCCAATCCCTGCAGTTCTCTGTCATCTTAGCCAGAATTGTCTTTACAGTCTTGTTGGCTACCTCAACTGCCCCATTCGCTTGTGGCATGTAAGGTGATGACTTATGATGGCCTATCTTGTACCTTTGTAGCATTGCCTTTGTCTCTCCTTGAAACTGTACCCTATTTTCCGTGACCACGTGGTGCGGCATACCATACCGACAAATGAGGTTCCGTGCTATGAACTTGGCCATCTGTTTTGCTGTAACGTTCCGGAACGACTCAGCTTCTACCCATTTTGAGAAGTAATCCACTGCTACTACTATGAAGCGATGCCCATTAGATGCATTCGGTCGAATTTCCCCGATCATGTCAATCCCCCATGCTGAGAACGGCCATGGCTCTGACAGCCCGTGCAACTCTGTATGCGGCAGATGACTCAGATTGCCATGTATCTGACAGTCGTGACAGTGCTTTACCATCCTTGCGCAGTCTATCTCCATAGTCGACCAATAAAACCCCTGTCTCACTATCTTGCGGGACAAGTTCAACCCATTCATGTGCGGACCACATACCCCCGCATGTACCTCTTCCATCACTTTCTGAGCTTCTTCTTTTCTCAAACATTTCAACTGAATGCCGTTTGCTTGCCTTTTGTACAGTTCCCCTTTTAAGATTACATACTGGGAAGCCAACTTCTGAATGGCTATTCTGTCTTTTCTGCCTGCCCCTTCCGGGAGTTCACCATATTCCAGATACCTCTGGATGTCATAATACCAAGGTTTTCCATCGTCGACCTCAACTCCCAGAATTCTTTCTATCTCATAAACAGGTCTGCTCGCTGTTGTCAGTATCAACGGTCTCATCACTAACTTTTCTGGATTTTCCCAAGTTGCTGCAAGTGTAGCCAATGCATCTGCCACCTGATTCTCTTCTCTCGGTAAGTGCTGAAACTTACACTCGGGGATAACCTGTGCCAACTTTCTGAGGTGAAAAAGGTAAGGTTTCAACCGTTCTTCTTTCAATTCCCATTCTCCTCGCATCTGCTGGACTACCAACATAGAATCTCCGTAGACTTCCACACTCTCCGGCCTTCAAGGCTATCAATGCTGTCAAAGCAAAAGCACATGCTTCATACTCGGCCATGTTATTAGTCACTCTGAATGTCAACCTCTTGGCTAAAGGCAAAGTCTCCCCTTCGGGGGTCACTATCACGATTCCAATTCCAGCTCCCTTGTAATTCACTGCCCCGTCGAAATACATCTTCCATCTCTGAACTGTTATTGCTTGGATCTCTTCATCTGGAAATTCAAACTTATACTGATCCCCCTCAACAAGTTGCATTGCCAGAAACTCTGCTACTGCTCGCCCTTTGATCACTTTGGAGGTGAGATACTCAATGTCAAACTCTGTCAGCAATACCAACCATCTGCCCAATTTTCCCACTAGTGAAGGCACCGAATGAAGATACTTCAGAGGATTCTCCTTTGCCACTACCTGGATCTTGTATGACTGGAAGTAATGCCGCAATTTTCTAGAAGCCCATACCACTGCAAGACAGATCTTCTCAACTTCTTGATACCGAGCCTCATACGGGAGCATCTTCTTACTCAGATAATAGACTGCATGTTCTACCCCTGTCTCATCTGCCTGTACCATCATTGCCCCCAGTGCTTCTGACTCTATAGCCAAATACAATATCAAAGGTCTGCCCGGCCTCGGAGGTTTCAATACAGGAGGCTTTACCAAGTACTCTCTGATCTTGTCGAAGGCTGTCTGACACCGTTCATTCCATCTCACTGGCTGATCTTTTCTCAACAGTTTGAAGATAGGCTCACATACTAATGTCAACTTGGCGATGAACCGACTGATGTACTAAATCTTTCCCAAGAATACTCTGACTTCTTTCTCTGTCTTCGGTGCAGGCATTTCTGTGATTGCCTTGATCTTCTCGGAGTCTACCTCTATTCCGCCCATTCCCACTGTATGACCAAGCAATTTCCCTGATGTCACCCCCAAACACACATTTCTTGGGATTTAGCCGCAGGTTATATCTGTCAACTCTCTGAAGGAACCTTTCCAGTGCTTCAATATGCCCAAATCTTGTCTCTGATTTCACCATCATGTCATCCACATACACCTCAATCTCTTGTGTGCATTAAGTCGTGGAAAAGTGTGGTGGCCATCCGCTGATAGGTAGCCCCCGCATTCTTAACCCAAACGGCATAACCTTGTAACAAGAAGTACCCCACTCGGTAACAAATGCAGTCTTGTGTTTATCTTCCTCAGCCATGAGAACCTGATTGTAACCTGAAAATCCATCTGCAAATGAATACATAGCAGATAAAGCGCACTATCAACCAAAACATCTATATGCGGCTGAGGAAAATCATCCTTCGGACAAGCCTTGTTGAGATCTCTGTAGTATACACACATTCTGACCTTCCCGTCTTTCTTTGGCACCGGCACTATATTAGCCAACCACTCTGGATATTTTACTACTTCCAGGAACCCCACATCTATCTGTTTCTTAACTTCCTCTCTGACTTTCTCAGCCCATTCTGGTCTCATCCATCGGAGTTTCTATTTTATTGGCCTCATATTCGGATAAGTTGGTATCGTGTGCTGGGCAATGTTTCTGTCTACCCCAGGCATGTCCTCATAGGACCAAGCAAACACTTTGGCATATCTGACCAACACTTCTTCTAGTTTCTCCCTCTCTTTCGGAGGTTACTTCACTTGCAATCAGAATTTCCTTGGGGTTCTCAAGTGTACCCAAGTTAAATGCAGTAGTTCTGGCTGAACTGATATCAAATATGCTTGATTCGTGCAGAGCAAATGGAAATGACTCAGGCAAGTAAGCAAAAGAAATGTCTTTATTATTGGATAATGCGGAAGTACATTCAAACAAATCAGGAAGATAAATGTCTTCATCATCTATAGACACTTCTTCCTCTGCAATCAGATCTTCCTCAGGCTTTTCGTCCTCTCCCAGAGTCAGGCTTTCCAACTTCATCAATTCTTCTTCCCAATTCTCTGCTTCCACAGCTTCTTTAACCAGCGGCTTCTCACCCAACAAATCCTGGAAGATCTCAAATCCCGGTACTACAATTCCATTAACTTCCACAGGTTCAGGCTCCCCTTGATATCCTGAAGCTTTCACAAAACATTCCATCAGTTTCAGGCCCTTTTTCTTGACCTTGGCTTTTCTTCATCAGACTTATACCCCAAACCTTTCCAGTGGTCTGTCCTCTGAAATCTGGCAATTTTGAACCTTCACCTGGTTCAAATTTCATTTTCTCCAAAATCCTAGCCACCCTAGGATCCACCCATTCCTCAAAAGTAGCTGACACCTGAAACCTTGTGAAAGGTTGTATCTCCAAGGCAGCCACGGCATTATCTACCTCAGCCCGGATAGTAACAACTTCTCCCTCATACGGGAACTTGATCATCTGATGTAAAGTGGAAGGCACGCCCCCAAGTTTGTGAAACCAAGGCCTTCCCAACAATAAGGAAAAAGTGGCTGGGATGTCCAGCACTGTGAACTCAACCTCATCTTCAATCGGTCCTACCTTGACCACAGCCACAAAGGTACCCTCAACTCCCATTTTACTGTCATCATAAGCTTTAATAGTCATACTGGAGGGGTCCAAGTCTGTTGCTTTCATACCCAATTTTGCTAGAATTTTCAGCGGGCACACATTGATGGACGAACCGTCATCAACCATTACACATGAAGTTTTCTTGCCCCTAACTTCGGCCCTGATAAATAAAGGCCTATTATGATTCCTCCCATCCGGCGGGAGATCATCCTCAGAAAAAGATATCTGCAACGCTTCCTTCTGAACTGACCCAATAAACATTGCAGGGTTGGCGTCTTCTGGTACCATAATTTTGCTCAAGGCCTCAACCATGGCCTGTCTATGCTCTCGGGATGCACATAACAGTTCCCAGATACTCACTTGTGCTCTAGTCTTCCTCAATTGCCTCAGCACTATATCCCCCTCAGTATTTTCTGCAGTCTCAACCACTTCTCTACCATCTGTCAAAAACCTCTTACCCTTCTCCACCATATCATTGTAAAAACGACCGCTACGCGTCATTCCCCTTACTTCTTCCTCATCACTGCTAGAGAAATCAAGCCAAAAACCTTTCCCCTGCTCTGCCTCATCTTCACTAGTACTACCCAAGATTCCAAGGCAAAAGGCTTGAGGGTGGAAGGATTTTAGGACAAGGTCTTCTGGGAGGCCAGAATTGATCGTGCAGATTGGTGGGGGTACTGCTCGGTAATTGGGTAAGGGGTTTCTGTTTGTGTCTGGTTGTTCGGTTTCGGGGTCAGGTATCTTTTTGGAGTCAATGAGGTCTTGGATCTCGTGGCGCAGTCGGGCACAGTTGTCAGTGTCATGGCCCTTCTGCTGATGGAAATAACAGTAAAGGTTGAGATTGAAATGTGTGGTGGTGGTGGGTTTGGGATAGGTTTGGCTTCTAAAGGCTTTAAAAGCCCTTGCCTCTTCAGTTTCTCTAGCACTTTTGACAGGGGCCTTCCCAAGTTAGAAAACTGCCTGTTCCGGATAGCGGTAATCTCAGCAGAAACGGGCTTTGCTCTCGATGTTCCCCCAATGGGC
The DNA here is from genome assembly GCA_019454045.1 of Zanthoxylum bungeanum. Classification (NCBI taxonomy): domain Eukaryota; kingdom Viridiplantae; phylum Streptophyta; class Magnoliopsida; order Sapindales; family Rutaceae; genus Zanthoxylum; species Zanthoxylum bungeanum. Next base: position 188,468 of record SKCR01023441.1, on the reverse strand, counting down.
CTCCTGTTCAGACCATAGAATTTTTTCTATCTCGGCCTCTTCTTCCTCAATGTCCATGACAGTTTCCCTCAACTGCCGAAAATCAGTGTAATCATGGAGGTCATCCTCCTCAGCTTCCCATAGATGGAGGGCTTGGTGCCCTTGATGATCATTTTAATCTGGTCATTCTCTAAGGGCCTAGTCTGCATTTTTAACAACTGACCCCTCCATCGGTCCACGTACTCCTTAAAACTCTCCTCTGATTTCTGCTTAACATTCTCCAAATCGCGGAGTGACAGATCGATCTCTAGGTCAGTGACATACTGTTTCAGGAAAGCATCAGCTAACTCCCTCCAATCTTCCTTCACTTTCTTCTCTAAATTGTGGTACCACACCACGGGAGCTCCTTCAAGCGACATCCCGAACATTTTCTGCACTTGGCGCTGAGATAAGCCAACTGAACTCATGACTGATACAAACTGTCGGAGATGCACCCTTGGATCCCCATTCCCGTTAAACTTAGCCATATCAGGCATCTTGAACTGTGCCGACAACTGTTCCTCAAAAGTCATTGTGTCATAATCCAGCAAATCCTCATTCTTACCCCTCATCTTGCGGGTAACCGACTCAACCTGATCCCGAAGTTTCTGTAACTCTGCCTGAGACCCAGATATTATGCCTGCTACATACTCTGCCATATCATCATCAAAAGTGGGGGTATCATCCCCCAATATGTTCAGAGATTCCTCTTGCCTCACATCCCCAGAATTAACCCCGGCTCGAGACCCAGCTATACCAGCCATTGCAGTAGTCAAAGCCTGCAACTGTTCAGTGATCTTGGCGAGACCGTTCTCTAACTGATCCATACGGGACACCTCATTATCAGATTCACTCATACTTGTTCTTTTAGTGAGTCTTGTCCCTTCTCTAACCCAAACGGTATCTATGATGTCTTTTTGAGACATAGATAGTGTTAACATGATATATGTATGTATGAGGTGCATGAGATGCATGTAACATATATAACATACTAAGTAAATTAAAACTCTCAAACAAATCGGCCCGTTATCATTTTAGAATCTTTCGGGCTAATTGTCATAGGAGTGAACCCATCCCAGTTTAAATGGCCCAATGAGTTCACATCTTATGACAAAGGGCCCGACAAATCCAAATGGAAACGTCCGAACACAATCACAAAGTTTTTCCCATCAATCACTTGGAAGCCTTTGGCCCAATAGTTATGAGATGTGAACTTGCCCCAGTTTAAATGGCCCAGCAAGCCCGCATTTCTGACAATAGTCCAACTGCATCCAAATGAGGATGGTCCACAAGCACATATTCAAGGAAATAATTGTTACTTTAGCCCACCCTGTCTATGGGTGGGTTAGCAAAAGTATAGACAAAGGCTCTCACCGGCGAAGGATGGCCCACAACTAGGTCTCCCCACTCAAGGGTTCGAGCAACCAAGTGAGCGCACCCTTTTTTATACACTAAGGTACGTGCCAATGAGCTATGGTGTGTGACGGACTGTCAAATGGATTTCCCGTTGTAGATCCCCCAGAGGGAAGGTGGAGCGAGGCTCACTTAAATACCCAAGCCTCTTAGGCTCTTATCGCTTGTTGTCTTGAATAAACAACGAGTCCTCCAAATTAGTCCATCACAATAGGCTACAAGTAGATGGCTATCTAGGTGCCTTCACAGCTTTTCCTTCTAGAAAGGTAGTGAATGAAGGAAGACACCAAACCATTACCTAGCCTTAAAATGCCTTTGATTAAACCCTCACTTTATCCACTATAGACACGGTCAATTAAAACATAAATCCAAACATCACAAGACAATATTTTGGGGCCGATTCTCTATCCCCAGTGGAGTCGCCAGACTGTGGGAACACAGGAATCTGGGGCGACGCATGCTGTCCCGGGCTCGCGGCCCGGTCGGGAGTACGGAATAGCCACGGGGGACTAAACCGGAGAATAATGGAGTCACCACCCGGTGTGAACCGGGAAAATGAGATTTAAGGCCGCACTCACCCCTCGCCAGGGAAGACCTCAAACCATTGGGTTCGGAATGGTCCCTTACTTATGTCACTTGTAATGAATGATTTACATAATAATTAATCAGGCTTAAGTAACACTTATTCCTAAGAATATCATGCTTCTATACTCATGGGTACAAAATAACACTCATACATACATTTCACATATATCTCATATCTAATAACACATGCCTAAAAATACCTCAAAGTAACAATGAACATACAACTTCATTCAGCATATCATATTCATGAAAACACAAGCATACATAATATCCGCACAAGCATACATGTGAGCACTTTTCCAAGTGATACGTGGAATTGTATCCCAAGTATAGACCGCATTACCGTCCATTCGGAATCGGCTACGGAATTTATGTCTGGGTTTCCATCCGATATATCACAAGAAATAATACTCCAAAGTCATCATGGCATATGCATATGAATCGTAATGCGTTAAATCAAGACTAAGGCAAACGACGCAACTAATGGAATAAACATGCTTTTCATTATTATGTGCACAAAGATAAGAATGACTATGTGTGGTTCCATAAAAAATCACCTAAGAAACAATTATACGTGGCATGTGATGAATATGTCTCAATTCGGTGTGTTCGCGTTCGTGTAGCGTTCTTAAACACATTTGAACGAAAATGAAACAGAATGCTCACGTTCGTATGGCGTTTGTTAATGCGTTCGAACGGAAATGAAACAGAATGCTCACGTTCGTATGGCGTTTGTTAACGCGTTCGAACAGAAATGAAACAGAATGCTCACGTTCGTATGGCGCTTGTTAACGCGTTCGAACGGAAATGAAACAGAATGCTCACGTTTGTATGGCATTTGTTAACGCGTTTGAACGAAAATGAGACCTGATGCATGATAAGGCAAAATGTATGCGCGTTCGAGTTGCGTTCGTAAATGCATTCGAACAGGAACAGACCTGATGCATGAAATGGGACGCAATACATAAACAACAAAATAAAGGGGCGCGGCGAAGTACTGCCGTAAAGGTGGCCTTTTGGGGCTCTTGGTCTCTCAAAGAGAGGACCTTTAGACCAACATACTAAGCCCATGCGCATCACATCACACATACAAAAATAGAGCCAATCATATCAAAACAAGTATGCCCGATTGAACACATCTTACATCCAATCCGAACACACATCAACCGGCGCGGCAAAGCATCGTGGTAAAGGTTTTAAACCCCTCCCCATAAGGGATATTTCATTCCACTTACTAAGCCCATGCGCTTGATTGAACCATGCATAAAAAGATAAAGTCAATAATATCAAACTAAGTATGCCCGATTGAACGTATCTTGCATCCAACCGAACACACATCAACCGGCGCGGTGAAGTAGTGTCACAAAGGTGGCCTTTTCGGCTCTTCGTCTCTCAAATAGAGGACTTTTGGACTAACTCACTAAGCCCATGCGCTTGATTGAATCATGCATAATAAAACAACATACAGAATTCAAGTGACGAAAAATAAACAAACCAAAGCAACACAAGGCAAAAGATAGTGCCGTTTACTCAAGCGGTACGTGGAGTTTTGTGCCCGAGTAAAGATCATATTACCGTCCATTCGGAATCGGCTATGAAATTTATGTCCGGGTTTCCATCCGATATACCGCGAGAGTTAACACATTTCTCATTCATCCCATACCCACAACACACATCATACATAAACAGGATTCAACGAATAAGTAAATATAATCCAAAATAAACAAACAAAAATCACGTAGAGATGGGTGTGAAAAGTACCCTCAGGTCTAACCTTTTAAGCCGTCTCTCGGACTCGCGTTTCACGAAGATCGGAAGGGGTAAAGCTCCGCAACTTTTCTGGTCACTGGTTCAGCGTCCTAGCTCACTGCTTTGCTGTTTTGCTTGTGGTTCAAACTCCGTTCTGCTCTTGTTCGGCCTCTGTCTTGCTGCTCACTGCTCGGGCCACCTGTTTTAACGTTTTCAATGAACTGTTCCAAGTTTGCGTGGGTTCTTAGTGCAGTTGTTGTGATTATTTTTAAGATTATCTATGCAGTTTTTATGTTACTGTTTTTAAGGATTTGGGCTGCTGTTTTAAGGTGATTCAGGGGCTGTTTTTGAGTGTTTGTTAGGGGGTGTTTTTAGTGGTTGTAAGGGCTGTATGGGGGATGTGTTCTCGGTGCAGGAGGGGAGTGTTTTGATTTGCTAAGGAGGGTTATTTCTTGTGGTGGTCTCGGTTATAGTGGAGGATTTAGGCTCTTGTTGTCTCGGCTATGGAGGAGGTGGTTAGGGCTCTTTGTTCTCTTTTTTGTGTATATGTGAAGTGTCTGGGGCGTGTATTAGAGAGAGTTGGGCGTGAATTCTATCTGTCAAGGAGAGGATGGCTTTGGTTTAGAGGTTGTTTATATAGAAGAGAGCTAGGGTTTGCCTTGTCTCATAAGGAAGAGATCTAGTTTCCAAATAGGAGTCCTAAGGATGGTATACACAAGATTGAGGGGGGACAAAATATTTTAAATTAGGAAGTCAACTATTTTAAATTGGTAGATGTCTTATTAGATTAGAAGTCAAATATTTGATTGGTTTTAATTGGTTAGGATTGATTTTAATTAGGCATATCTTCTTTTTAGTTTTAGTATATAATATATTCAAATTATTTAAATTAGGCATGATTTATTTAAGTTTGGTAAATGTTTTAAATATTTTATTTAATGTTTAATGATTAAATTAATATTTATTTATTTAATTTGGGATGTGTTTTATGGGCTTTGGGGAGCTAAATGGGCTGGGGTGTGAGGCTAGCAGCAAAACCAGAATTACTGACACCGTTCGAACGCTTCCTCGAACGCAACACGAACGCCAGCAATCTGTTTGTCGTTCGAACGAAGTAACGAACGCAGCACTAACGAAGACAGTGAGCTTGTTTATTCTGAATTTCCCCTTCCGATATCCGTTTCCCGCGGCTTTCGTGACTCAAAAGGTAGTGCCTCCAAATGAGACTCATCATCGGGTTTCACATGCAAAAATGCAATGCCTACAGTCGCCCCCACTTTGAAGGGGCTTGTGCAGTGTGTGACAGTGACAGTCCTATCAAAGTCTATTGCAATGCATTTTTACTTACCTGGCTAGCTAGCTGTCTCGAGCTGAGCTGATACTGCAGTCTATTGCAATGCATTCCAGCTCCCTTGTAATTCACTGCCCCGTCGAAATACATCTTCCATCTCTGAACTGTTATTGCTTGGATCTCTTCATCTGGAAATTCAAAAAACTTATACTGATCCCCCTCAAAAGGTTGCATTGCCAGAAACTCTGCTATGCTCGCCCTTTGATCACTTTGGAGGTGAGATACTCAATGTCAAACTCTTGTCAGCAATACCAACCATCTGCCCAATTTTCCCACTAGTGAAGGCACCGAATGAAGATACTTCAGAGGATTCTCCTTTGCCACTACCTGGATCTTGTATGACTGGAAGTAATGCCGCAATTTTCTGGAAGCCCATAGCACTGCAAGACAGATCTTCTCAACTTCTTGATACCGAGCCTCATACGGGAGCATCTTCTTACTCAGATAATAGACTGCATGTTCTACCCCTGTCTCATCTGCCTGTACCATCATTGCCCCCAGTGCTTCTAACTCTATAGCCAAATACAATATCAAAGGTCTGCCCGGCCTCAGAGGTTTCAATACAGGAGGCTTTACCAAGTACTCTCTGATCTTGTCGAAGGCTGTCTGACACCGTTCATTCCATCTCACTGGCTGATCTTTTCTCAACAGTTTGAAGATAGGCTCACATACTGATGTCAACTTGGCGATGAACCGACTGATGTACTAAATCTTTCCCAAGAATGGTCTGACTTCTTTCTCTGTCTTCGGTGCAGGCATTTCTGTGATTGCCTTGATCTTCTCGGAGTCTACCTCTATTCCGCCCATTCCCACTGTATGACCAAGTAATTTCCCTGATGTCACCCCCCAAACACACATTTCTTGGGATTTAGCCGCAGGTTATCTGTCAACTCTCTGAAGGAACCTTTCCAGTGCTTCAATATGCCCAACTCTTGTCTCTGATTTCACCATCATGTCATCCACATACACCTCAATCTCTTTGTGCATTAAGTCGTGGAAAAGTGTGGTGGCCATCCGCTGATAGGTAGCCCCCGCATTCTTAAGCCCAAACGGCATAACCTTGTAACAAGAAGTACCCCACTCGGTAACAAATGCAGTCTTGTGTTTATCTTCCTCAGCCATGAGAACCTAATTGTAACCTGAAAATCCATCTGCAAATGAATACATAGCAGATAAAGCCGCACTATCCACCAAAACATCTATATGCGGCAGAGGAAAATCATCATTCGGACAAGCCTTGTTGAGATCTCTATAGTCTACACACATTCTGACCTTCCCGTCTTCTTTGGCACCGGCACTATATTAGCCAACCACTCTGGATATTTTACTACTTCCAGGAACCCACATCTATCTGTTTCTAACTCCTCTCTGACTTTCTCAGCCCATTCTGGTCTCATCCGTCGGAGTTTCTGTTTTATTGGCCTCATATTCGGATAAGTTGGTATCGTGTGCTGGGCAATGTTTCTGTCTACCCCAGGCATGTCCTCATAGGACCAAGCAAACACTTTGGCATATCTGACCAACACTTCTTCTAGTTTCTCCCTCTCTTCGGAGGTTACTTCACTTGCAATCAGAATTTCCTTGGGGTTCTCAAGTGTACCCAAGTTAAATGCAGTAGTTCTGGCTGAACTGATATCAAATATGCTTGATTCGTGCAGAGCAAATGGAAATGACTCAGGCAAGTAAGCAAAAGAAATGTCTTTATTATTGGATAATGCGGAAGTACATTCAAACAAATCAGGAAGATAAATGTCTTCATCATCTATAGACACTTCCTCCTCTGCAATCAGATCTTCCTCAGGCTTTTCGTCCTCTCCCAGAGTCAGGCTTTCCAACTTCATCAATTCCTCTTCCCAATTCTCTGCTTCCACAGCTTCTTTAACCAGCGGCTTCTCACCCAAAAAATCCTGGAAGATCTCAAATCCCGGTACCACAATTCCATTAACTTCCACAGGTTCAGCCTCCCCTTGATATCCTGAAGCTTTCACAAAACATTCCATCAGTTTCAGGCCCTTTTTCTTGACCTTTGGCTTTTCTTCATCAGACTTATACCCCAAACCTTTCCGAGTGGTCTGTCCTCTGAAATGGCAATTTTGAACCTTCACCTGGTTCAAAATTCATTTTCTCCATAATCCTAGCCACCATAGGATCCACCCATTCCTCAAAAGTAGCTGACACCTGAAACATTGTGAAAGGTTGTATCTCTAAGGCAGCCACGACATTATCTACCTCAGCCCGGATAGTAACATCTTCTCCCTCATACGGGAACTTGATCATCTGATGCAAAGTGGAAGGCACGCCCCCAAGTTGTGAAACCAAGGCCTTCCCCACAATAAGGCAAAAGTGGCTGGGATGTCCAGTACTGTGAACTCAACCACATCTTCAATCGGTCCTACCTTGACCAAAGCCACAAAGGTACCCTCAACTCCCCTTTTACTGTCATCATAAGCTTTAATAGTCATACTGGAGGGGTCCAAGTCTGTTGCTTTCATACCCAATTTTGCTAGAATTTTCAGCGGGCACACATTGATGGACGAACCGTCATCCACCATTACACATGAAGTTTTCTTGCCCCTCACTTCGGCCTTGATAAATAAAGGCCTATTATGATTCCTCCCCTCCGGCGGGAGATCATCCTCAGAAAAAGATATCTACAAAGCTTCCTTCTGAACTGACCCAACAAACATTACAGGGTTGGCGTCTTCTGGTACCACAATTTTGCTCAAGGCCTCAACCATGGCCTGTCTATGCTCTCGGGATGCACATAACAGTTCCCAGATACTCACTTGTACTCTAGTCTTCCTCAATTGCCTCAGCCCTATATCCCCCTCAGTATTTTCTGCAGTCTCAACCACTTCTCTACCATCTGTCAAAACTCCCTTACCCTTCCCACTATCGCCATATTGTAAAAGTGACCGCTACGCGTCATTCCCCTTACTTCTTCCTCATCACTGCTAGAGAAATCAAGCCAAAAACTTTTCCCCTGCTCTGCCTCATCTTCACTAGTACTATCCCAGATTCCAAGGCAAAAGGCTTGAGGGTGGAAGGATTTTAGGACAAGGTCTTCTGGGAGGCCAGAATTGATCGTGTAGATTGGTGGGGGTACTGCTTGGTAATTGGGTAAGGGGTTTCTGTTTGTGTCTGGTTGTTCGGTTTCGGGGTCAGGTATCTTTTTGGAGTCAATGAGGTCTTGGATCTCGTGGCCCAGTCAGTCACAGTTGTCAGTGTCATGGCCCTTCTGCTGATGGAAATAACAGTAAAGGTTGAGATTGAAATGTGGTGGTGGTGGGTTTGGGATAGGTTTGGCTTCTAAAGGCTTTAAAAGCCCTTGCCTCTTCAGTTTCTCTAGCACTTTTGACAAGGGCCTTCCCAAGTTAGAAAACTGCCGGTTCCGGATAGCGGCAATCTCAGCAGAAACGGGCTTGCTCCCGATGTTCCCCCAATGGGCCTCCTGTTCAGACCATAGAATTTTCTATTCTCGGCCTCTTCTTCCTCAATGTCCATGACAGTTTCCCTCAACTGCCGAAAATCAGTGATCATGGAGGTCATCCTCCTCAGCTTCCCATAGATGGAGGGCTTGGTGCCCTTGATGATCATTTTAATATGGTCCTTCTCTGAGGGCCTAGTCTGCATTTTTAACAACTGACCCCTCCATCGGTCCACGTACTCCTTAAAACTCTCCTCTGATTTCTGCTTAACATTCTCCAAATCGCGGAGTGACAGATCGATCTCTAGGTCAGTGACATACTGTTTCAGGAAAGCATCAGCTAACTCCCTCCAATCTTCCTTCACTTTCTTCTCTAAACTGTGGTACCACACCACGGGAGCTCCTTCAAGCGACATCCCGAACATTTTCTACACTTGGCGCTGAGATAAGCCAACTGAACTCATGACTGATACAAACTGTCGGAGATGCACCCTTGGATCCCCATTCCCGTTAAACTTAGCCATATCAGGCATCTTGAACTGTGCCGGCAACTGTTCCTCAAAAGTCAGTGTGTCATAATCCAGCAAATCCTCATTCTTACCCCTCATCTTGCGGGTAACCGACTCAACCTGATCCCGGAGTTTCTGTAACTCTGCCTGAGACCCAGATACTCTGCCTGCTGCATACTCTGCCATATCATCATCAAAAGCGGGGGTATCATCCCCCAATCTGTTCGGAGATTCCTCTTGCCTCACATCCCCAGAATTAACCCCGGAATGAGACCCAGCTATACCAGCCATAGCAGTAGTCAAAGCCTGCAACTGTTCAGTGATCTTGGCGAGACCGTTCTCTAACTGATCCATACGGGACACCTCATTATCGGATTCACTCATACTTGTTCTTTTAGTGAGTCTTGTCCCTTCTCTAACCCAAAAGGTATCTATGATGTCTTTTTGAGACATAGATAGTGTTAACATGATATATGTATGTATGAGGTGCATGAGATTCATGTAACATATATAACATACTAAATAAATTAAAACTCTCAAACAAATCGGCCCGTTATCATTTTAGAATCTTTCGGGCTAATTGTCATAGGAGTGAACCAATCCCAGTTTAAATGGCCCAATGAGTTCACATCTTATGACAAAGTGCCCGACTAAATCCAAATGGTAACGTTCCGAACACAATCACAAAAGGGCCCATCAATCACTTGGAAGCCTTTGGCCCAATAGTTATGAGATGTGAACTTGCCCCAGTTTAAATGGCCCAGCAAGCCCGCATTTCTGACAATAGTCCAACTGCATCCAAATGAGGATGGTCCACAAGCACATATTCAAGGAAATAATTGTTACTTTAGCCCACCCGGTCTATGGGTGGGTTAGCAAGAGTATAGACAAAGGCTCTCACCGGCGAATGATGGCCCACAACTAGGTCTCCCCACTCAAGGGTTCGAGCAACCAAGTGAGCGCACCCTTTTTTATACACTAAGGTACGTGCCAATGAGCTATGGTGTGTGACGGACTGTCAAATGGATTTCCCGTTGTAGATCCCCCAGAGGGAAGGTGGAGCGAGGCTCACTTAAATACCCAAGCCTCTTAGGCTCTTATCGCTTGTTGTCAGGATAAACAACGAGTCCTCCAAATTAGTCCATCACAATAGGCTACAAGTAGATGGCTATCTAGGTGCCTTCACAGCTTTTCCTTCTAGAAAGGTAGTGAATGAAGGAAGACACCAAACCATTACCTAGCCTTAAAATGCCTTTGATTAAACCCTCACTTTATCCACTATAGACACTGTCAATTAAAACATAAATCCAAACATCACAAGACAATATTTCGGGGCCGATTCTCTATCCCCAGTGGAGTCGCCAAACTGTGGGAACACAGGAATCTGGGGCGACGCATGCTGTACCGGGCTCGCGGCCCGGTCGGGAGTACGGAATAGCCACGGGGGACTAAACCGGAGAATAATGGAGTCGCCACCCGGTGTGAACCGAGAAAATGAGATTTAAGGCCGCACTCACCCCTCGCAAGGGAAGACCTCAAACCGTTGGGTTCGGAATGGTCCCTTACTTATGTCACTTGTAATGAAAGGATCTACATAATAATTTAATCAGGCTTAAGTAACACTAATTCCTAAGAATATCATGCTTCTATACTCATGGGTACAAAATAACACTCATACATACATTTCACATATATCTCATATCTAATAACACATGCCTAAAAATACCTCAAAGTAACAATGAACATACAACTTCATTCAGCATATCCTATTCATGAAAACACAAGCATACATAATATCCGCACAAGCATACATGTGAGCACTTTTCCAAGTGATAAGTGGAATTGTATCCCAAGTATAGACCGCATTACCGTCCATTCGGAATCGGCTACGGAATTTATGTCTGGGTTTCCATCATATATATCACAAGAAATAATACTCCAAAGTCATCATGGCATATGCATATGAATCGTAATGCGTTAAATCAAGACTAAGGCAAACGACGCAACTAATGGAATAAACATGCTTTTCATTATTATGTGCACAAAGATAAGAATGACTATGTGTGGTCCATAAAAAATCACCTAAGAAACAATTATACGTGGCATGTGATGAATATGTCTCAATTCGGTGTGTTCGCGTTCGTGTAGCGTTCGTAAACGCGTTCGAACAGAAATGAAACAGAATGCTCACGTTCGTATGGCGTTTGTTAACGCATTCGAACGGAAATGAAACAGAATGCTCACGTTCGTATGGCGTTTGTTAAGGCGTTCGAACGGAAATGAAACAGAATGCTCACGTTCGTATGGCGTTTGTTAACGCTTTCGAACGGAAATGAGACCTGATGCATGATAAGGCAAAATGTATGCGCGTTCGAGTTGCGTTCGTAAACGCGTTCGAACGAGAACAGACCTGATGCATGAAATGGGATGCAATACATAAACAACAAAATAAAAGGGCGCGGCGAAGTACTGCCGTAAAGGTGGCCTTTTGGGGCTCTTGGTCTCTCAAAGAGAGGACCTTTAGACTAACATACTAAGCCCATGCACGTCACATCACACATACAAAAATAGAACCAATCATATCAAAACCAAGTATGCCCGATTGAACACATCTTACATCCAATCCGAACACACATCAACCGACGCGGCAAAGCATCATGGTAAAGGTTTTAACCCCTCCCCATAAGGGATCTTTCATTCCACTTACTAAGCCCATGCGCTTGATTGAACCATGCATAAAAAGATAAAGTCAATAATATCAAACTAAGTATGCCCGATTGAACGTATCTTGCATCCAACCGAACACACATCAACCGGCGCGGTGAAGTAGTGTCACAAAGGTGGCCTTTTCGGCTCTTCGTCTCTCAAATAGAGGACCTTTAGACTAACTCACTAAGCCCATGCGCTTGATTGAATCATGCATAAATAAACAACATACAGAATTCAAGTGACGAAAAATAAACAAACCAAAGCAACACAAGGCAAAAGATAGTGCCGTTTACTCAAGCGGTACGTGGAGTTGTGTCCCGAGTACAGATCATATTACCGTCCATTCGGAATCGGCTATGAAATTTATGTCCGGGTTTCCATCCGATATACCGCGAGAGTTAACACATTTCTCATTCATCCATACCCACAACACACATCATACATAAACAGGATTCAACGAATAAGTAAAATATAATCCAAAATAAACAACAAAAATCACGTAGAGATGGGTGTGAAAAGTACCCTCAGGTCTAACATTTTAAGCCATCTCTCGGACTCGCGTTTCACGAAGATCGGAAGGGGTAAAGCTCCGCAACTTTTCTGGTTCACTGGTTCAGCGTCCTAGCTCACTGCTTTGCTGTTTTGCTTGCGGTTCGAACTCCGTTCTGCTCATGTTCGGCCTCTGTCTTGCTGCTCACTGCTCGGGCCACCTGTTTTAACATTTTCAATGAACTGTTCCAAGTTTGCGTGGGTTCTTAGTGCAGTTGCGTGTGATTATTTTTAAGATTATCTATGCAGTTTTTATGTTACTGTTTTTAAGGATTTGGGCTGCTGTTTTAAGGTGATTCAGTGGCTGTTTTTGAGTGTTTGTTTGGGGGTGTTTTAGTGGTTGTAAGGGCTGTATGGGGGGATGTGTTCTCGGTGCAGGAGGGGAGTGTTTTGATTTGGCTAAGGAGGGTTATTGCTTGTGGTGGTCTCGGTTATGGTAGAGGATTGATGCTCTTGTTGTCTCGGCTATGGAGGAGGTGGTTAGGGCTCTTTGTTCTCTTTTTTGTGTATATGTGAAGTGTCTTGGGCGTGTATTAGAGAGAGTTGGGCGTGATGCCTTCTATCTGTCAAGGAGATGATGGCTTTGGTTAGAGGTTGTTTATATAGAAGAGAGCTAGGGTTTGCCCTTGTCTCACAAGGAAGAGATCTAGTTTCCAAATTAGGAGTCCTAAGGATGGTATACACAAGATTGAGGGGGGACAAAATATTTTAAATTAGGAAGTCAACTATTTTAAATTGGTAGATGTCTTATTAGATTAGGAAGTCAAATATTTGATTGGTTTTAATTGGTTAGGATTGATTTTAATTAGGCATATCTTCTTTTTAGTTTTAGTATATAATATATTCAAATTATTTAAATTAGGCATGATTTTAGTTTAAGTTTGGTAAATGTTTTAAATATTTTATTTAATGTTTAATGATTAAATTAATATTTATTTATTTAATTTGGGATGTGTTTTATGGGCTTTGGGGAGCTAAATGGGCTGGGGTGTGAGGCTAGCAGAAAAACCAGAATTACCGACACCGTTCGAACGCTTCCTCGAACGCGACACGAACGCCCGCAATCTGTTTGCTGTTCGAACGAAGTAACGAACGCAGCACTAACGAAGACATTGAGCTTGTTTATTCTGAATTTCCCCTTCCAATATCCGTTTCCCGCGGCTTTCGTGACTCAAAAGGTAGTGCCTCCAAATGAGACTCATCATCGGGTTTCACATGCAAAAATGCAATGCCTACAAACACATTTTAGTAATTATAGTAATTTTAGAATTCATTTATCTCCGGTTGTCATAATATTTTTATTAATTCCAATAACCTTTTATAATCACAATTCCAATACTATAAGCACTCTGTTTATAATTCCATTTAAACGTTTATTTATTTACAGCATCCTGTTAGAATCTAAATTGTCCATCCTTTTCGGACTTTAGATGTCACGTTTTGCAACGTTTGTTTTTAAAAGTCAGATTTCAACTTTGAGGACTCGCTCTTCTAGCACGCCCAATAAAACAAATTTTTGGAGCCAACACTTATATATTGCATCTCGCCTACTCAAATCCTAAATTAAGTATTTTTAGATAAATTAGTTTTTTGAATGTAAATTTATTGATCTATTAATAAATAGTACTTGTAGTTTTATTTTATTTATTTATTACATTGTAGTACATAACTAAATATAAATATATTAATTTCGATAGAATATTATTTTTTAATAATTTTATGTAAAAATATTATATTTTGTAATAATTTTTGCGTATGTAAAATTGTTTTAAAGTTAATAATAAAGAAAATTGTTAATTATTAATAATATGTTATAATATGTCAAAATATTAATAAAACTATAATATTCCTTTGAATTTTTGATCTAAGGAGATGGTTGGTGTCACACGGCTAATTTTCACTCCTAGTTTTCTTAGCCAAGTACGGCAATGAGCTTCCCCTACTCAGTCGGTCTTTCCCTTACACACGCAAATCACGATTATAACACTCAATAATTTTCACGCACAATCACAACAAGCCAACAAGCATCAAGTAAATGACGAACACCTTTACGGGCAAAACATGCCCAACCTTTTTCTTTACTCTCTAAAGTAATTATAAGGAACCGTGCTTAGAATATGCAAAGGCTTACAATGATCATCACTCACTCACCTTTGCATATTCTTCACATAACACATATATACTAGCGGTAGTTACACCCTAACTACCCTAGGGTGTGCTAGTCTAATGAGCACCAGCTAACACGTCATAGTAGTTACATCCCAACTGATGAGAACCTGTCTGGAACAAGCTAAGCAAACCCGCACAAGACTGAAATCATTTCCAAGAAAGCCAAGACAGTTTAGTTGAAATTGAAGGTTCCTCAAAGTTCACGAATTTGATGTATTTTTATTTAAGATGGGTTGTTTTAAAACATAAAGAAAACAAGCCTTTTATAAGGAGGCTACAACCCTAACCCTCAACCAAAGTAATAAATCTGAATTAATACAACACCTAATGTTAGGGTTGGTGCTCAAAGTGTCAATCTGGATCGTATTTATGTCTGATTCATGAATACGATCAATGTATTTTTCCATAATATTACTTATTTAATGGTAGCACCTATTGTCTTTTATATACATATTCGATCTAATTGCGATTAGATATCTAATTATGATTAGATTGAAACTAAATCTGATTTAGTGATACGTGTATATTAGAAAAAGACCCTAGGATTTACAACGTAGTGCGCAATTACAACGTAGTTTGTAATTGACATTGGGAAGTGTCACTATAAGTTGTATATCCTTAAATAAAGTTCCTGGTCAAGATTCACTAACACGGGTCGGTTAGTAAAATCCACTGAGACTAGTACATGTCGTATATCGTGACTTAGTCTGATGGTTTATCCAAATAAACCATGAGTCTCGGGAGACTCGTATAGACATGTAGGTGTTTATTTGATAAACACTGAACGACTCACTGTAGATTTCCTAATAGATGGTACACCAACGTCAATAGGAATCTTCTCGAGTTGAGCGATCATAATGGTCCTTCGACTTGAGATACCACGGTGGATATATGAATTATCCTCCACACTTTGATGGCAGTCACGTCACCGAACTATTCAGATCAGACCTCCGCCTGTTCGTTAGGTGTGGACTGATGCTCATGATGTCCAGTGCGTATCAAGATAGAATCCGTCAGTCCTGTGTACAGGGCATAGGTATCAGGTACATATTTGTGATCTATTAAATCCATGGTCGTGGTATAACTTCGGAATCAAGTTCCTAAACTTGGATTTCGTGACGGATAAACCTAAACTTAGAGAGTCTCACTATATGAAGTGTACTCGTTGAGAACTTGGGCAACACGTTATGAATAATACAAATTATTCATAATATTTCACCGGATTAAATGAGTTAATTCGAATCGTTTAAACGGTTAAACGAAAACACATGCTTTAGGGCATTTTGGTCAATCGTAATTATTGTGTATTTGTATCTGATACATAATTTGATTAGATACATATTAATTAATTATCAAATGAGATTTTGACACATGCCATTAATATATGTTTTTGTTATTTAATGTATGTAAAAATACATATATAATAATAATCACATTAATTAATTATTTAAATGTTTAAATGTTAAATATCTAGATAATTAAATTATTTCAATATTACATAATTGTTATGCAATATGTTTGATTATTATTGGTTACATATGGTATGATTCTTTTAAGCTTAAAGTATACAAATTGAATTTGTCAACTTAAAGCTTATTATTATTATTTAATTAGTTTAATTGACCAAATGACCAGAATACCCCACCTTTACCCCCTAAGTTAGTTTTGGCTTGGTATTTAAAGTGGAAAATTTTGTTTTCTCATTTATTAAGCTTCAATGGTCGAACCTCTCAAGTAAAAAAGCACCCAAAATTTTCTTAGAGAATCAAGGAAGAAAGTGAAGAAATCAAGAATGAAGTTTAAGGAAATTAGGAGATTTCAAGGTAATCTTCAATAATCTTAAACTTAGAAACTTGTTTCTTGTTCTTGAACATCTGGACAAGTTCTACGGTTTCTTCTTTTCTTATATTTTGGGGCTTTTTGATTTAGAGGATGGATTTGGAGGTTAGATGCATGTGTGAAGTTAGATTGGATAATATTATTGTAATATTAGTTCAATTTTGTCATTTGATGACTTGTTGTCATTCTAGAGTGTTATGACCACTCTTGTAACTCCTAGAATTGTTCTTGAGTTCTTCATAGGTGGTGGCTTTGGTTGGTGTTAATGTTGATATGATTAATATTGAGAAAATTAGATTTAAAGCATGAAAAATGATATTTTTGTTACAAAAACCATATCTGGATATTCTGTATTTTTGGTGATGAAAAGTATGTTGTATAAATATATTGGATGTGTTTTGGGCATTGGAACAATTGCCGGAAGTTGTTTCAAAGTTGAAATATGTGAAAACGGTGAAAAAACGGTGTTACCAGGTTAGTTTCGGGCATACCAGGTGTCTGCTGTCCAAACAGTGAATTGGCCACTATTTGGGCAGCCCATGAACTGCCCAAGCACTATTGGAGCTGATCTGGGCAGCCGCAAAGTGTGTTGGTTGGTCGGTTCGGATAAAAATATGTTTTATGTCATTTTGCGGAAATACATTTTCGTAAAAGTTTCGCGATGTTTTTTAACTTTTTATGTCGTTATTTGATATCGATTAAATATGTTTAGGTGAAATATGAATAAATTATTTATATTAAATATTGAATAATTTATTCAGTAATTTAAATAGTTTTTAAGATTATGATTTCACCCGAATCGCGAGCTTCCGCTACGCCCTCGCCAAAACCCCAACAAAATGGTATCAGAGTAGGTTTGATCATTCATCCATTATATTTGTCATGCTTGATTTATGATATATAATCCAATTTTGATGTTTGCATATGTATGTAATTTAGATGTTTCTTGACTTTTAATTCTACGCTAACGGGAAACGTAACATAAATTTAATGATTAAGTTAAGTTATGTTTTCTAAGGTAGAATTGAATTGTTAGAAATTGATCTAAGTTAAATTCTGCTTTTGACATAGAGCAAAGTTTTCTTGAGGAATATCCCCGCTTAAATAAGGCAGTGAAGTGACATGTATTGGATGCATATCTCTTAGTCTGTCTTGTCAATACGGTTTATGGGTATCTTTCTATGGCTGCATCCGAGAAGTGCCAAAGCAGTGAAGGTGTAATTGATATAATTTTATCCATACCAGGTGTACATTTGATACTAGATAAATTCAAGTGAGAGTGGAAATCATGAACGTACCAAAGCTGTCAGGACTACATCGGTAGCTTGAGTTTGTCATTGGAAAATGAAGCATTGATACGCCTCCTTATGAACGTGCCAAAGCTGTCATAACGAGAAATGGTCAGCACCAAAATCAGGAGTTACAATGAGTGTGATTGACAATGAGTTGTCTACCTAATGAATATACGTAGGTGAGATCGTGCAAAAGCTGTGAGTTGAAATATATTCATGGGGTCCACCTCTCACTATAGAATTCGATTTAATTATTAAATTCCCATTTTCCGTTGGGGATTACGGTATTACATAAAGTAGTAGGAGACACTACTGGGTTAAAAATCCATAACTAATGCAGTGTGTAATATTATGGAAATTGCTGCTTTTGTTTTCCTTTATTCTATATTGTTAATAGAATCAAACTTCTAATACACTGCATGCATATTATTTGAATATGTTTTCTGACTTCACTTATGGTTGTGAATTTCTAGAATAGGTTCTAGAATGTTAGTAGACTTGGATATTATTAGATTAGTCAAAACCATCGGGAACTGTTGTTCTGATTTTCTTGAAAATCAAGATGGTTAGTGACTTAGTTACTAAGTCTTGATAGGTAATCTAAATAGATATCTATTTTAAGGATATAATTGTCTAGAGAGAATAGTTCTTGTGCGGTAAGAATTGACATGAATTAGTTCATGTCTCAAGATTCTTGACTGGCATTAAGAAAACTCCATTAGGTATTTGTTTATCTTATAATGACGTTTCTTGGCTTTAGTGACTTTTAGAAGTCACGTGTTTGACACAGTTTGCTAATCAATTATTTACAATTGTTGTGAATAATTTGTTGGAGTTTTAGAGGTCCCAAGATCAAAACTCAAGCATGAATCATAAGCGAATACAACGATTAAGTGCGGAATACTTACATCGAGCGGTGGAGATGCGATTTGGCAACAAAAACGAACTCATGCCCACTGCCACGCTCACGGCAGTTCACTGTCATGAGCGCCCACTGCTGCAGATTGGCTTCTGTTTTGTGCCATTTTGATCAAGAAAAACGAGCTCCAAGCTTCATCAAAACGTTCCTTGCTCATGGGTATACTTCCCTTATCACCTTGGCATGATCCCGGAGTGTGCTAGCACTCTTGTTTTGCCACAAAACACACTTGCTTCCCTCCATTTTTGCTTCTTAATTCGGCAGTTCACTGCCTCACAAGAACCAGAAAATGTCGTGAGAGAGAAGAGAAGAGAAGAAGAAGAAGAGAGAGGAGGAGGGAAAATGAAGTGAAAAAGGTATACGGTTTTTGTGTTTCCTTATGCATCAAATGCATTTGAATTTCATTTGAAATTCATTTCAAACACATTTGGGTTATAATTTCCAACCACACACATCACCTTTTTAAAATTCATTAAATAATCTCACCTTTTTACATTGAGAATAGGGACAATGTATCATCCCTCAAAGGTGACTAGATACATCCATCATCTATTTGCGTCAAGTAATGAGATATCGCGATGTGATTTGCGGATTCCACCCGTTTCAAAATACGAATGTGTCCGCAAACACTTTCGGGCCCAAATTCGCTAATTCCGAATTAACTAATTTCCGTCGCGACGAGAATTAAATAATTACGCCTAGCGGAATTATTATTCACGTCGCTAACGAATTAATTCTAAATTAATTCGCTCGCCCGAATTAAATCTAATTTTATTCCGCGTCGAAATCTAATTTCGTTTAATATATCAAATATATTAATTCCTCGATTAATTCCAAATCAATGTTTCTCTCTCTTCAATTGATATTTTATCCTAGATAAAATGTCTCCGAAATTAATCCCAGATTAATTCTCTCTCTCTCACATATTAATCCCAGATTAATATAAGTGCGAGTTATACGTCATCGGTGAATCTTTGGGAAGCGACCCATGAGATCCCCGGATATGTTGGCAGTAAATACGGTCGTCGGTGTATCCGAATCACGTACGTACCAAGTACTACGTTCTACCGATTTACGAGACAAGGTCGACTCCTAGCAAAGCACCAAGTCTTCCCAATTCTCGATATATTCTCATAAGAATATTAAGATCTGTATCAAGCGTAGTATACCGTAGTATTGTGTATATTGGCCCAGTATCGGATAATCACGTGCTAGGGCTGGGGCTGGATAAGTGTCTGCCCCGTCCGAAACACATGTCGGATGTCTGGTAACATAGTCTCTATAATCGGATATACATGACCTGGTCACAATATCCCGATTGGTTGCGCAACACTCAAGAGCACTAGTACCGTATCCTGCGTGACATCATCTCCAAATGACTGAAGTGACACTTCCATCTTGACATCACACCCAATACACTACGACTCTCTGATAAACCCAGAAATGGTGTACACCAAACCGGTTAAAGCCCCTTACCACCAAGACCAAAGTTTATCGATTATCGTAAGTATTAGCGATGCAAGTCTCAGGTTAAGACTATACACACCTACCTCGATTTCGGCCTCCCATAGACACATAGTCATAATACCAATGGGATTCCGAGGGGTCTATCCAGAGCGAAGCTGTTTCCCGTACCATCGGTGAAACACGACCTCCTATCGCACTTGCATAAGTATCCAATACTTATATATATGAGAACTATGCCGTTGTGCCCTCACAAACGCGCACAAGTGCAATACTAGCCTATTCCGCATTATCGATGTCCAGTCTCGATAATACTACGGCTAGGGATATTCAATGATTAAACCTTCGGGGACTGATACTGTCTCATATCATCTCAGTCCAGGTACTAATCATAGGGACCTCTCTTCATTTATATATCTATGGTGATCTAATCACAAATGATGAGAGTGCAATTCTTTGTCACATAGTTAATTTGCTACAACAACACAATGATCTGTGCAAATAGTGACGCTATGGGTCATTTTGTCCAACAATCTCCCACTTGGCACGTAGCGAGTCACTCAAGTGTCCTACACCTGAACTATGTACGGTTCGCTCAAATTGCTGAGGAAGGTTTTCGTCAGCGGATTTGTTTGTTTATCGTTTGACGCGATTTATACGATCATCACATCGCCACGATGTATGATCCGAACGATCAGATGATATAGAAGTATATATCTGGATCGTCGATGAGACCTTTAATTCCTTAGCCTGTGCTGACGCCTAGCTCAGCTGCTAACAGAACTATATCTAATCTAATTAGATTTATTATCGATCCAAATGGCTTCTATTGCTGCCTCAGCTGCAGCAGTAATCCGCATTTGTTGTTAATTCGGCAACAGTTATCTTGCTCGGAAGATTTCCAGCTTACTGTCCCAGTGTTCAATCTTTATAGTACCGCAGTATTTACCGGTTTGGAAACTTCGCAGCAGTGATCCCAGTCACTTCAAGTCTCCATCTCCATAGTTTAAGACAACATCTTTAGTTCTCTCAGATACTAACAGATGTTCTTAATCTTCAATCCAGTGACTATCACTTGGCTTGACCCGATTGTGACTCCATATGCTCAAAGCGTATGAGACACCAATACAGTACATTTTAAATGTACAATTTCCCAGAGAGTGTTAACCAACTCCAAATCTATCTCAGTAGATCTTTATTCCTTGAATAAAGGTTGTTACTCCCCAGAATTCTACGGAGAATTTCTATGAAAGCCAAGCTTTCACCAATTGCTTTATGGGAATTTCACTGTTAGTGCAATCTCCCACTAACCTCCTTATATACACAAGAATTATTTCGTTTTTTGAATTAAATCATAAATCATTATGATTATTTCAAAACGACAGTTCCAAGAACCTTATGCTTGCATTGATCCAAACGTGGATCGAATAACCCGCAAACCTTGTTTGTCGGTTATATAAAATCGTCAGGATGTTGTAAACATCCTCCAAAAGGTTTCCTTTTCAGGAAAGCGATTTTGATCTGTAACTGACACATTTCATAAATGAAATACGCAGTTATCAACAAGCATCTTCAAAATGGATTTACCATGGCAACAGGTAAAAGGTTGAACCGTTATTAACACAATGTTGATAACGATACCTTTCCGTCAAAAGCCCAGCTTTGTACGTTGGTATGTTGCCTTCCATGTATGTCTTCCTTGAAGACGTTTAATGTACCATAGGCACAATGCCTTGTGGTACAACAACTAGTATCCAAAATAGTTGTTAAACATGGAATCCATTTTCGATTCATGGCACTTTGCCATAATAGGGAGTCGATACCGTGTATCACTACCTCATACGTAATCAGTTGGTGTACCTTAAAAGATTAAAATCTTTATGAGGTGAGATCAGAAACCCATACCCCAGGTTGTTTTCTGACTCTCTCTGATCTACGCGGTTTCTTGTGTATTTGAAGATTAATGGTATAGATTCATCATAGATGAACTATTTGTGTTCCATTACGGACTTCGTGCCTTGAATAGTATTACTCCGATTTTCATCGAGTATCACTATCCTCCCACTGACCACTGCATATCGGTATTCCTCTCAGGAAAACCGCATGGTGAGCAACAATCACATTGTTCTCATGTGGGATTTATAAGTACTATACTTATGGTTTCCCTTAGGATAACCTATATTGGCACTAATCCAATTTGGGTTCTTAGTTTGGTATCATCCAAACTTTATGCCTGGCATACCCAAATTGTTAGGAATGAGAAACCCAGTTTCTTTCCCGTTCATATCCTATACGATATCTGTCAAACAGATTTACATGGAACCTTATTCTAAATAAGTTTTGCACTGTTAATACATATCCTGTTTGAAGGAAATGATAGCTCAGAGCGACTCGTGATAAAACTTATCATGTCCAACAAAATTCGGTTTTAGTTCGGACACATCGTCTAACTGACATGTCTCGTTTAATTGTGTCCTAGACAACAATGCCATAAATAAGTCTCTATTGATCAAATCAATTTGAGCTATTTATTTGTCAATTTATATGTTTGAGATTTTATTATATTCAAAATATAAATTCTGTTATTTACATCTAATGTATTTATCTCAGTATCATTTTATATAATAAAACACTTTAGTGTTTTAGAATATAAAGGTTCACCCGCAGTGGGTTAAACACTGATAAAGAGATAATGTCTCTAGTCAAACTAGTTACACTATAACAGTTCCTAATTTAAGTACACACCCCAGGTTAGTTCCTAAACTTAGGTATCTACGGTCGAAACAGCGACTTTCGTCCCGTTTCCGATTCGCAGAGGAATCTCAGCTTGAAGTCAGTATCCTGCTCAAAGCAGATTCTGAATATCAATACATATATTTTATGTACCACACTAAGTATTTAAAACTGATTTCAATACTAGCTGTGAACATAACTAAGACAAATATTTAAAGTTAGAGCCACGCCCTTTCTTTAATTCCTTCGTGTCTTCCATATCCAAATGGTAGTCACTTTGGGATATGTCATTATCCTTTTCAATATTTTAGGAACCTTAGGCCAAGCCTTGGGTTTTTAGAATATTGAAAGGAATGTGCACCTCGTGCTACATGCCCATTGCAAACTTTGACTTTGCATGAATAGTCAATTAATTCTCCAAGAATTATAAATTGCATTTTAATACTTCTTAAATCCAAAATTAGATTTATGACAAGTATATTAAATTAAGCATTAAAGTCATCATCACATGAATCTTCCAAAGATTTTATGCTCTACTTATTTGCTTAATTTTGGGCTTAAGGTATAATAAGTTATTTTATCAAATAAAGTAACCTATTATTTATTCCCAATTTGAAAATTAAATCATTTAAAATATTTTAATCCTAGATTATATTTTAAATATCAACTTTTCAATTTTATCTTGATTACAATAGTCCAACTATTTAATCAACGATTTGTGGTACTTTATATATTATAATGATTATATAGTCCAACTATATAATCAAATATAATCCAAATAATTAACCTCAATTACATTGATTACTATAATCCAATTATAAAATCAACTGTAAACTGAATTAATTAATTCATATATATTGATTAATATAATCCAATTATATATAATCAAGTATAATACAGTCCAACTGTTTATTAAAACAACAATTTAAATATTAGTTTAACTAACATTTAATATAACGACGAAATAAATTAAATGAGCGCGTTTAGCGAGTATTCGAACGAATGTTGCAAATTCAATACTTGCCTCCCACTATTTTTCGTCGAGCCTCTAACCCTCTGTCGAGTACTCGGGAAACCGTGTTTCCTAGTGGGCTAGGATCCCGTTAAATATCACACAATCTTGACTTTGGCCACAAATTGTATGATAATTAACTAGGTAGATCTCGAAGATCAATTGGATCTCATCCAACTCCTAGATCCAGTAGGTGGACATCCAAGTCCCAAACATATATCTTATATATGCCTATACATCGAATGTATACCCAACCTTTTTCCTCTGAATCAACTAGGCCTTGGCTTTGGCACAACAAACCTAATGATCCCAGTCAAGCGCGGACCCATTGACATGGAAGCTTCGTAATCAATGTCAATGGACAAGAAGTGGTCTTGACTTTGGCCAACAAACCACAACTTGGACACGACACCGATATGGAACAAAGCCTCGTGATTAAAACACATCTTTGATGGACAAGGGCTTGACTTTGGCCAACAACCCCTGCCAATCTCGGATCTTGAGTAGAATCACTCAATGGAAGGAAAAACGCATGATATTTAACGAGGGTTTTTCGCGTGCAAATTGGCTACCAATTTAATTATCTTTGTTAAGGTCTCATCATCATACACCCTTAAGCATGCATTCTAAACACATAATAAAGCGAGTATGAAATAAAATAATAATGATATGCGGATGGATACTTAACACATTGATCCTAGATCAAATCTCTCCCTTTCTCACTCAAGCTAGCACTTGTACTACTTCTACCCGTTACACTACACTTCTAAAGAAACCTCATATACATAGAGGGGAATAGGTGAGAAGAGAATACAAAGAGAATGAAGGTGATAAGGCTGGACACGCAGGTCCAATTTAATAAATCGAATTTATTACAACAATTTCTAAAATTGCCCCACCCATCTAATATCCATCCGATATACATTATTCATGCATCACAACCATGTATTCACTCATATAAGCATGCTATCAATCAATCTAATCAAATTAATTAATCTGATAATTATGTGATCATCCAATGTTCAAACAACGATTTGATTTTGTTCGAGTCAAACTCGTTTTTGCGAATAAGTACTTAAAGTACGAATTTTAGAATTAAATTAAACTACACAATTAAATCCAATTCAATTTGTATTTAATTCTAATTCACTATTTAATTCCAACTTAAATATCACACTTTATTAATAAACCTTTTTCGACTTAAATTCCAAATTTAATCGCTACGGGTCTCAAAGCCCGATTAATATCCAATATTAATTTAATTAAAGTCTAATGGGCTTTTAATTAATTTATTAAGGCGTGGTCTTATGGTCAACTCGGGTCAAACCCGCAACCAAAGTCCAATCCGGGATTTACCCCATAAGCCTTTAAATTAATTTGGCCCATTAGCCCAATTAAATTACAAAGGTCCATTAGTTGCATTTGGGCTTTATGGTTAAGGTTTTGGGCCCAATTGGATCTAATCCATTTGGCCCAAACCCAACTTGATAAAATCAAGCCCAATAGGCCCAATTACAACATTAGAAGCCCAAATCCAATTTAAGGCCTCAAAAATTAATTACATAAATACATAACCAATTTAACAATTTAATTACTTAAAGTGCATTACATGATTAATCAACTAAATCAACATTTCCAAAACACTAAATTAGTCCAATTAATCATACTCAATTTCATCATCACATGT
The DNA here is from genome assembly GCA_019454045.1 of Zanthoxylum bungeanum. NCBI lineage: Eukaryota > Viridiplantae > Streptophyta > Magnoliopsida > Sapindales > Rutaceae > Zanthoxylum > Zanthoxylum bungeanum. The sequence continues at coordinate 163,043 of SKCR01023441.1, read as the reverse complement.
CCAACACATTAAGATTAAAATCAAACCCATTACATGCTCACTTTGTTCTCGGCAATGAGGTTAATTACATGTCCGATTTGTTTCAATCCAATAAAAACCAATTCGACATTAAATCAATATATCCTAATGATTTTCAACACATCCAATGTTTCAAAAAATCAAAATTCACCAAGAACACAAAGGGGCATAACTCTCGGCCAAGATAAGATTTTGGGCAAATTTGTTCCAAACCAAATTTGATCAAATTGATCCAAAAATCATCAATTAAAATACATTCAAGCATACTTAATCATCCAATTTCATAATTGCATGCTCAAATCAATTTTATCCATTTCAAGTTTCATGACATACTTTCAAAATTGGGGAAATTTGTTCCAAACAATGTTTAACCAAATTGATCCAACAATCATCAATTAAACATGTATTAAGCATACTTAATCATCCAATTTCATAATTGCATGCTCAAATCAATTTTACCCAATTTAAAGTTTCATGACATACTTGGCAATTTGGGGATTTTTTCGTCCAAATCGAATTCAATCCAATTGATTCCGCAATTGACGTTAAATCATCATCCCGAATGATTTTCAACACTTCAATTGTCAAAAATCAAAAATCCAAGACATAAAATCAATATCAATTTTCGGCCAAGGTAGCAATTTGGGGAAAAATTGATCCAATCATATTTCTTCTTCAAATTGACATAATCAATCTTCAATACAAACACAATTAAGCATACAAATCCATCCAATTTCATTTATCATGCTCAAATTCAAGTTTGCCCAATTTTAGCCCTAACATTTTTCATGCTTTTAACCTATGCTTGATGCCATTGTTGGAGTTTCTAGAGGTCCCAAGATCAAAACTCAAGCATGAATCATAAGCGAATACAACGATTTAAGTGCGGAATACTTACATCGAGCGGGGAGATGCGATTTGGCACACAAAAACGAACTCATGCCCACTGCCACTGCTCACGGCAGTTCACTGTCATGGCGCCCACTGCTGCAGATTTGGCTTCTGTTTTGTGCCATTTTGATCAAGAAAAACGAGCTCCAAGCTTCATCAAAACGTTCCTTGCTCATGGGTATACTTCCCTTATCACCTTGGCATGATCCCGGAGTGCTGCTAGCACTCTTGTTTTGCCACAAAACACACTTGCTTCCCTCCATTTTTGCTTCTTAAATTCGGCAGTTCACTGCCTCACAAGAACCAGAAAATGTCGTGAGAGAGGAAGAGGAGAAGAAGAAGAGAGAGAGGAGGGAAAATGAAGTGAAAAAGGTATACGGTTTTTGTGTTTCCTTATGCATCAAATGCATTTGATTTCATTTGAAATTCATTTCAAACACATTTGGGTTATAATTTCCAACCACACACATCACCTTTTTAAAATTCATTAAATAATCTCACCTTTTTACATGAGAATAGGGACAATGTATCATCCCTCAAAGGTGACTAGATACATCCATCATCTATTGCGGCAAGTACTGTATGAGATATCGCGATGTGATTTGCGGATTCCACCCGTTTCAAAATACGAATGTGTCCGCAAACACTTTCGGGCCCAAATATACTTCCGTACCTAATTCCGAATTAACTAATTTCCGTCGCGACGAGAATTAAATAATTACGCCTAGCGGAATTATTATTCACGTCGCTAACGAATTAATTCTAAATTAATTCGCTCGCCCGAAATAAAATCTAATTTTCTTCCGCGTCGAAATCTAATTTCGTTTAATATATCAAATATATTAATTCCTCGATTAATTCCAAATCAATGTTTCTCTCTCTTCAATTGATATTTTATCCTAGATAAAATGTCTCCGAAATTAATCCCAGATTAATTCTCTCTCTCTCACATATTAATCCCAGATTAATATAAGTGCGAGTTATACGTCATCGGGACATCTTTGGGAAGCGGACCCATGAGATCCCCGGATATATTGGCAGTAAATACGGTCGTCGGTGTATCCGAATCACGTACGTACCAAGTACTACGTTCTACCGATTTACGAGACAAGGTCGACTCCTAGCAAAGCACCAAGTCTTCCCAATTCTCCGGATATATTCTCATAAGAATATTAAGATCTGTATCAAGCGTAGTTAGTCTACCGTAGTATTGTGTATATTGGCCCAGTATCGGATAATCACGTGCTAGGGCTGGGGCTGGATAAGTGTCTGCCCCGTCCGAAACACCTGTCGGATGTCTGGTAACATAGTCTCTATAATCGGATATACATGACCTGGTCACAATATCCCGATTGGTTGCGCACACTCAAGAGCACTAGTACCGTATCTGCGTGACATCATCTCCAAATGACTGAAGTGACACTTCCATCTTGACATCACACCCAATACACTACGACTCTCTGATAAACCCAGAAATGGTGTACACAGAACCGGTTAAAGCCCCTTACCACCAAGACCAAGTTTATCGATTATCGTAAGTATTAGCGATGCAAGTCTCAGTTAAGACTATACCCACTACCTCGATTTCGGCCTCCCATAGACACATAGTCATAATACCAATGGGATTCCGAGGGGTCTATCCAGAGCGAAGCTGTTTCCCGTTACCATCGGTGAAACACGACTCCTATCGCACTTGCATAAGTATCCAATACTTATATATATGAGAACTATGCCGTTGTGCCCTCACAAACGCGCACAAGTGCAATACTAGCCTATTCCGCATTATCGATGTCCAGTCTCGATAATACTACGGCTAGGGATATTCAATGATTAAACCTCGGGGACTGATACTGTCTCATATCATTCTCAGTCAGGTACTAATCATAGGGACCTCTCTTCATTTATATATCTATGTGATCTAATCACAAATGATGAGAGTGCAATTTCTTTGTCACATAGTTAATTTGCTACAACAACAAAGATCTGTGCAAATAGTGACGCTATGGGTCATTTTGTCCAACATAATTGAAGGCAAATTATAAAGCTAAAGAAATGAGATGTGTATAATTTGTATAGAGAATATCGATTCTCACAATACGACAACTGTAGGTATGGATACCAGATCTCTCATCTAGTTATTTAAAATAATGTTTAATGATTGTTTTGATATTTGATATTAGAACTTGTGACTATTGGATAGTTACTTGTTCTAGATAAAATTATTACATATTTTAATATGACTAGTAGTGTCATTAATGAAGAGATAAACATTAAGAAAATTTTTTGGTTAACTAAATAACTTAGAACAGTGCTTTATGAGATTTTATCAATAAGCATTAGATGCTAATTCGTATGGTAAATGATGGTCTGATACAAGATCACACCATATATCCTTATCCATTTAATGAATATTGTATTCAGGATGTGATTAAATCTCATTTAACCAATGATCGTCAATGGACCATAGATTTATTAAACTAATACATTAGATGTATGTAGTTTAATGAATTAGAAATTACTTTGGATAGTTTTCTTTACTTCGTAACTTAGTCAATGAGTTGGCATGACTTAGTTGCGTGTTTATAAAGGAATATTTATTGAACATCTTGAATGGTTCGAGAACTTTCAATTTGTTTCTGATGAAACACGGATACAATATTTTTAATGGTTCAAAGATATTCTATTTGAATTGTTGAAAATTATATTTTTAAAATTCTTCTTGAGTCTTTGAAATGTTCAAGGATGTTTGATATGATCAAACATATGAATTTATGGAATTAGTTCTAAAGTTATTTAATGAATATGATTCTTACTCAATATTATTCTTCTACGATTCCATCGTGATGGAATTGGTTAGTGGGAGAAATCGAATCTTATATGATTTGATTCATTTGGTATTGAGTGTTACCGAATTAGTTTCAATACTCTTTGAGTTATGCTCCAGTTACACTAATTCATCCTTTTAATTAATGTTCCTTTAGTTTCTATAGTTATGTATCTGATATGTATAAGTAGAAAATTCGAATCTTGAAAAGTTTGAGATTTGAATATTTCTTTTGTATAATGGTTATATAATTGAAAGTACTTGCGCCTCGGACGTACAAATAAAAGTTTATCATTTATTCTATTTAATAGAATATTGTATTCTATTTGATAGAATATCTTTTCTATAATCCCGTGTAATAAAATTGTTTTATTACTTTGAGTGTAACATCAGATGTTGACAATTGTAGAAAATACTTGACTTATTGAAGTCAGATGTGAGAGTGATAAACTGTAATAGAACTACATAATTAATTAGATGAAACGACCCTACGATATCTTCCGCATAAGTTTAATAGGATGTCATAATCATTTACAAAGTATTTGATACTTAATGGTTATGTTATTTTCTTATTGAATAAAATTATCCTATAACTTATAGTGGGAGCGATATTTAATATCGATTTCAGAAGTTAGCATTAAACAATAGATCTAAGATTGTTCGTAGCTTACTACGATTAAGTTTTGAACTTGATTGAGCTTTCGTTATGAATCGTTCATAAAATGTGCAAATTATTTGCGTAGTAAAAGCAAAGTGAGCTAATTAAGGGTTTGACCTTTATAGTGTGATTGTGAGAAAAGTTAAACTCAGCTATCTATTGTAGATTATGAGGAAACTTGTCTCTAGTCGCACTAATTGAACAATTAAAGATCTGTTGGTTGATATTGATATTAAACTATGTATTTTGGCTAAAGAATGCAAAGTGGCGTTCCTGAATGGTTTCTTTGAATGAAAGATCCATTGTGGTTTCTTTGTTTAAAGAGTTCATTCTAGAATAGCCCTGGAGTTTGTATTCTGCTGAGATCACAATTTAGTGTACTAGCTTATAGAGCCTATTGTAGACTCAGATAAACTTTCTGAAAATTTGTGTTCTCTAATTTTGATACAGTTAGATTGTCTGATTTTATCAAAGCATAGAGAATACATATTTGATAATAGGGTCAGTGGGAGCGTATAAAATTCTGTCTAGTGTTATATATCCTAACGACATTATCATTATTAATGTAATAATGAGATATTTATAAGGTAAAAGGATTTACCTAAGTCTTATTTTCTCCTTGAAAGCAGGAGGAGTAGTCTCTGATATATTTGATATAAAGGTTTGTATATGATATAAAATAAGAGACTTGTGAGATACTCCCATTATTTGTGTATTAGATATAATCTATGCTACCCTCCAAGCTCTGAAACTAGGATCTAGGGGCATCTGGCATCCCTAGTCCTGAACTATGGTCTGGGGGCGTTACGTATCGTCGTCCCCTCAGTCCTCTACATGTGCACATGTTATCCGTCAATTCCATGTCTGTATCAAGTTACATACTGAGGTAGGTTTTTCCCTCATGCCTCGAAAAACATAAACCATTTTCTGAAAACGTTTCTTTCTCAATATAAAGCTCAAACCATAAACATTTATGAAATGATTGTAATAATAATAATAAAAAATTATCTAACACCCTAAAGCGTAAAAATAAGTCTGATAAATAAAAATAACAAAATGAAAGTTAATTAAAAAGGGTCGTGTCCACTCACTGGTTTGGAATTCGGCTGGCGTAATGTCATTGCGCCGAAAGGATTTGCGGTTCCTGCAATAACCTTTAATGGGCAACTTGTTAGAATACATATCGTAGAATACATTTCGAAACTATTATCGCTACAAGGGTTTTTCAATCATTTCATGGTAATTTACGTGTATATATGATGATATGAAGTCTTTTGAGTGGTCTCTAATATCCAGAGTCGAATACAATTGGTAAAAAAATGTCCTGGAAAATGGCCACGTGTCGCGATGCTAAGACTTACGCATCGCGATGCGACCTGAAGAAGGCAGAAATAGAAAGTTGGTTTTAGTTCGTGTCGCGACGCAAGTCCACACGTGTCGCGATGCGCATAAGAAAGAACCGTATTTGAGATTTTTTTTCAGAACACGTCACGATGCATGGTGCTTGGCGTCGCGACGTGCGGCTAGAATCAGGGCCTAAAATCAACCTTTTTAAGCTTAACTTGCTTCCCCACACTTCCCACACTAAAACATTTATACAAATACCACTTTAATTATACTATGCATACTCAAGAGGCATTTTCAACCCCAATTTATGCACCAATTTATCAATAACATATTCAAATCCCCCTCCAATACATTTACATACACAAGCCTCAATCCATAATAATATCATCAAATGGCTTTCCAAAACACATGCTAACAACCCATTTAAGCTAATTTAACAATTCCAATTTCTAGGATTAATAAGGTGCGAAATGGGGCTTTATATTCTATATTCAAATTGAAAAGAAATTGAGAAGATATGAAGAGAATGGAAGCTTACTTGATCAATAAAACCTGAGAGTTCATTACCAACCTTCATTATTTTCATGGAAATGAAGACAAATTTGAAGATTTTTCCCCTCCACTTCAAGATCACGTTTTTCACACCTAAGGGATGCATGAACACAGCCTTATTGATAGGCAATGTGGTTGTTTTTTGTGATAAAATGAGTGGTTGAGATTTTGCCACAAATCCCATTTCTAGTCTCTTCTCGAAATTACTGTTGTAGTTATGGAAATCATGGTTTTTGACCTACTTTGGTTTCGAATTTGGAAAAATATGCAACACGAAAGTTGTAGGTCTCGATCTTAAATTTTCGACGATATAAAATTATAAAAATATGAGTTCTTATGAGAAAGTTATAATCCGAATACCATGGGCTGTCTGAAGTGAAATATTTTACGGTTTCGTATCGAAATTTCGAGGAATTCACCAATCGTCCCCAAAGTCATTCCATGAATATATATGTGCTAAAAAATAATTCATATTATGTAATGTAAACAGCTTTATATGTTTTGAAATAAAATGATGCATTATTCATTTATCAAAGTGTTTGTTTAATATTTGTATATTATAAATTATCTAGAATACCCTAGATTACTTATGTGCCTTCAGACTTAGTGTATGAGTGTCATACACAAGAGGATTTAAGTATGAAGTTAGTAATCTTAAATAGTCTATATAGAGCAAACAAAGTGGGTACTTTGTTTGTGGTTTATCTATAGCCGCGGTCCATTATATATTTTTATGGCGACCTTGATCCGGGATCATCCATGTAGAGACATGAGAATGGAGGCACCTTGTATGATGTGATCATATAGGACTGGACCCAGATGGAAATGACTTTCTTATAATATCCGTTAAAAAAAGAAAATCATTTCGATCTACTAGATGGTCATATATGGATTTATCTTAATCCTGAGTGTACTACAAACTCCTGCATGGCAGGCTATGTCCTTTGATTTACAAAGGTGAGGTTAGTGTAGCAGTCCCAACCAATATCTACGTACTTTAGGGACATGGTCTGGTGTGTAGTTGGGGACGTTTTACATAGACATGGAGTTCACTCTTTCTTGCGATAAGTAGATGAGTATCTTTCTTAAGGGTTGATTCGGTACTTGAACGGTTAGAGCGCTCAAATCTTCCTATTACGAATAGAAAGATTAAAATTCATAATGGTTGTGAATAAATCGTTCATTAGAGAATAAATGGTAATTAAGGTAAAAATAATTAGAGGGGTATAACAGATATTATGACCCGACTTTCATTACGAGATGCTCGTGAAGGGTTAATCTATATGTAGTGACTATATCAATGGACACCAACTTGGTTCGGCTTAATATACCATCTACTGTAACGAGAGTGCAGCTTTGGATTTTTAGTGGAGTAACCCGGAGTTTATAATTCAGAATATTTAATTAAGAGCTTAATTAATATTTCGAGATTATTGGAGCTCGGAACCGTAGGTCCATTTGGTCCATGTGCTAGCTCAATATACTATAGCGGATTTAGTGTAATTGGATAGTCCAATTATATACTCACATATGTATAAATATTATTAATATGATTAATAATATTTTGTCACACTTGAATTTATATATTAAAAGTTAATATATGATTTTAATAATTATATGATAGTTATTGAATGCATAATATTAAATTACATATGATATAATTTAATGAGGCCAATTTTGGAATTTCAAAATCTTGGGTTTTGGAAACCCTTGGTGAGTTATGCTAGGTTGCAAAACTCTTGCATTATATTTTGGAAACTCTTGGTGAGTTATGCTAGGTTGCAAAACTCTTGGATTTAAAATTTGGCGGTTACACATTTTGAAAGGTAATTACACTTTTAATTTTGTAACATATATTTCATTATGGTAATTAAATTTTTTGTTGCAAAATTAATACCAAAATCCTTGTATGGCCGAAACTTGCATATGAGAAGGGGAAAGGGTTTTGTTTTTTGAAAATAAAATAACCCTAAGTATAAAAAGAAAAATATGTTTTTCTTTTGATATACAATTTTCTTTTTACCCTAGCAGCCATCTTCTTCTTCTTCAAACTCTCTCAAGTGCTGAGAAAATAATAGGAAGAACAAGAATAAAAATAAATCAAATCTTGTGTGACATTAATCTCTAAATTGTTTAGGGATTAGTTTTGTGAGACTAGCTCACACTAGTTTCCATTGGTTGTAAGACATAGCTCGGAAGAATTTATGGCATTGAACCAAAATCATTCTTTCCATCTAATACAACTCACGGCAGTGTGGTGTTTTATTGTCCACTGCCGAGCACTTGTTTGTGTGATTCGGGGCTCGGTTTGATCTCATATCAATCCGGAGTTTTTGGGAAACACATTGGCGACTTTTGAGATTGTGTTGGGGGTGTTTTTCTCTGAAAAATCAGACCTCAAAATGTCACTTCATTTCATGAACACAGCGGACTGTTTCAGTTGTAGTTTGGGCGCATTTAGTGTCCAAAACAGTAAGGTTTTTGCACTGTTGTTCGAGGCTGTTCGGGGACTGTTCCAGGACTGTTTCGGGGCTGAAATTTTGTTCAAAACAGTAGAAAAATTTCAGTGGTACTGCTGGTCACATTCGACAACTTAAAGGGAAGAGCATAAAATTTTTCAAGTCCGATTCGAGTGCCTAAGACGTTTCCGCTGCTCAAGGAAAGCGTTTCCTACAATTGACATCGAGAGCGAGGTTGAAAAGTGTTCTTAACCCTTCTCTTTTTCATTAAAAGTTACTGTTTTTAATATGTTTATATGAGTTATAAATATTGATATGCATGTTTAGATGAGTAGGCACAAAATATTTTCATGTGATGAATGGTTAATGTTTTTCATGTGATGAATGGATTTTTGCATTGGTCATAAATTTTTCCAGCTCTTATTTTTTTAGTTGGTTTTGATTTTTGGGATGAAAGGCCATAAAGCCATTGTTTACAATTGTTGAAATTTTATTTTCAAATGTAAAATTTCAATTGTTGTAATTTGGAGCACCGAAGTCGCGATTGGAGCCAACCCCACCTTTATACTAATTAGAATAGTATAGGGAAAAATAAGAGCCCGGACAATGCAAAATAATTTTTATGTTGTATGTATGTTTAGTTCAAAATGTTTGGATAACATGTCATATAGCTTAGGGTGCCTACTCTTGCATTTCACATGCCATAACATGCATTGGATGCATATTAATTCTAGACATGAAATCTGATTTTATGTGATTTAAAATATTTAAATTAGAATATAATATGCATGGAAATCAATTAATTGGATTAATTTTATTTATGTTTAAAATTTGAATTCTAATATATTGGGCTTAATTAGTGCATAATAAATTCCATCGGTATATAGGACGGAAACCCGGATATAAATTCCATAGCCGAATCCAAATGGACGGTAATGTGGTCTGCACTCGAGATACAATTCCACGTACCATTGGATTTTATAACGCACTAAGATTTATTAAAATGTTTAATTAAAACCTTGACCATTTTAGAATTCCAAAATTTTTAAACCTATTAGTGTTCTAGTATTTTAAGAGTTAAAATAAAATAGGTCACTAATACCACTCTAATTAAATTAGTTTAATTGAGTAATACTATTAGTAGAGACTAATGGAAATTAGTGATACAAATTTTAAGAGTTAAAATTGGTTAGGTCACTAATGGTGAACTAGTGTAAATAAGAGTTATGATTTAGCTGCCATAAATATATTCACACTAGCAAAAATAAAATATTAGATATTTTATAAATAGAAACCTTAAACTCAAAATAGTGAGTGGGAGAGGGATATGCTACATTATATCCCGCGATCTCCATTGTTAGTCCGAAAACGTGAGATGTAAAAGGCGCCTCGAGACGGCTTTGTTTTCATCCCCCTACGGATGATGACCATTTTGGGTCAATATCAGGTTCGTGTTCCGAGAGGATAGAGATTCTAGATGTATCTGGTGAACTGACCTACCCTACGACAACACTTCACTAGTTAAGTCAAAGGGTCCTGAAACGGCGGGTCACAGTCACAAAGGAATAATTAACTGTTAATGAAATTCCTTGATTGAATCAAATGGTAGTTGGTTAATATAGGAATAAGAGTTATTCATGTATATATTAATCGACTGAGATTGTCTCGATCTAATGCAAGTACTTGACCTACCTTATGGCGGCACTTACTTGAGGGATGATAGATTTCCGTGGCATAGTAATTCTCTAAGGTTTCTAATTCGTTATTCAGAGTTCATGCATCATGTTTAATTTTATGCCAAAATTGTTTGATGATTTTAATATGCGATGAATGAATGTTAAATGTATGTTTTTTTTTTTTTTCAGCCATTATTTCTCTGATTATTTCCATACTCTCAAATGATAAATTAATGGGAGACAATTATGTTAAGTGGAAAAGTAACATGAACGCTATATTGGTCTGCGAATACCTAAAGTTTGTCCTGACAGAGGAGTGTCCTCCCGAGCCGGCCAGAAATATTGACCAAGCTGTGCCTGGTGCCTACCAGAAATGGGTCGTAGTAAATGAGATAGCCCGCTGCTACTTGCTAGCAGGGATGTCTGAGGTTCTTGCTTCAAAGCATGAACCTATGACTTCAGCATCTCAGATGATGGAGTCATTGCAGGGCATGTTCGGGCAGCCTTTGGAGCGTCAACGTCATGAGGCCATGGTCTCAGTGATGACTGCTAGGATGCAGGATGAGACATCAGTCTGAGAGCACGTCTTGAGGATGATGACCTATCTCAACACTACTGAAACCCATGGAGCTCGTATTGACGAGCGTAGCCAGGTGACCAAGATTATGGAAACTCTTCCGAAGAGTTTCCTGCAGTTTAAAAGCAACTATGTTATGAACAAGTTGACTTTTACTTTGATCCAGCTGCTTAATGAGATCATCTACTACGAGTCCATGCTTGTGGATCCTCGTAAGTCCAATGCTGAGGTAAATGTTACCGAGTCTTCTAAATCTGTAAAGATGAAGAAAAATAACACTGGGAAGGCTAAGGCTAAGGCTAAGCCCATGAAAAAGAAGAACAAGAAAGGCTCCAAGGATGCCAAGCCCAAGGGAAAGTGTTTCCACTGCAACAAGAACATACATTGGAAAATAATTTATCCTAAATACCTTCCTGAGTTGAAAAGAGAAAAAGAATACATATAAATATGATTTACTCGTTATCGAATCTAGTGGAGGATGATAAATCAACCTGTATTGTTGATTCTGGAGCGACTAATCATGTTTGTTCTTCTTTGCAGCTACTTGACTCATGGAGGGACCTTGCTGAAGGTGACTACACAATGAGGGTCGGGACATGGATGCCGTTTCAGCAAGAGCAGTGGGAGTTTCCAGTTTAAATTTTATAAATAATAGTTATTTAAATTTGAACAATGTGTTATTCATTCCTGGTTTGCACATGAATTTGATTTTTATTTCTAACCTCTAGCAAAACGCCATGCCTACCCAATTCTCCGAAAATATCCTTACAGGAATAAAGGATCTATATCAAGCGTAGTATACCGTAGTATTGTGTATTTCTGTCCAGTATCGAATGATCACGTGCTAGGCCTGGGGCTGGAATTATGTCTGCCCCTTACGAAGCACAAATCAGATGTCTGGCGACTAGTCTCTATAATCGGATATACATGACCTTGTCATAATATCTCGATAGCTGCGCAGTATTTAAGAGAACTAGTCCCGTATCCTACGTGACCATCATCTCCAAATGACTGGAGTGACACTTCCATCTTGACATCACACCCAACACACTACGATTCTCAATATACCCAGAATCGGCGTACACAGAAACTGGTTAAAGCCCTGGACGACCTCAACAAAAGTATATTGATTGTCGTATGTATTAGCGGTGCAAGTCTCAGGTTAAGACCAAATACACCTACCCTGATTTCGGACTTCCATAGACACATAAGCATACTGCCAATGGAATTCCGAGGGGGTCTTATCCAGAGCGAAGCTGTTTCCCGTACCATCGGTAAAACACAACCTCCTATTACACTTGCATGAGTATCATATACCCAAATATATGAGAACTATGTCGTTGTGCCCTCTCAACGCGCACAAGTGTAATACTAGTCTTTTACGTATTTATCAATGTCTAATCTCTATAATACTCTGACTAGGGATATTTAATGATTTATCCTTCGTGGACTGATACTGTCTCATATCATTCTCCGTCCAGGAACAAATCACAAGAACCTCTCATCATTTATATATCTAGGTGATCTAATTACAAATGATAAGAGTGTAATCTCCTTTGTCACATAGTTAATTTGTACAACAACACCATGATCTGTACAAATAATGACGCTATGGGTCATAATTGTCCAACAATCTCCCACTTGGCCTATAGCCAGTCACTCGAGTGCTTGACACCCAAACTATGTACAGTTGGCTCAAATTGCTGAGAAAAGGTTTTCGTCAGTGGATTTATATGATTATCGTCTGATGCGATTTATTCGATCATTACATCGCCACAGTGTATGATCCGAACGAATCAGATGAATATCTAAATATGTATCTGGATCGTTGATGAGACCATTAATTCTTTAGCCTATGTTCAAGCCTAGCTTAGCTGCTAACAGAATTATATCTAATCTAATTAGATTTATTATCGACCCAGAAGGCTTCTATTGCCGCCTCAGCTGCAGCAATAACCCGTATTTGTTGTTTATTCAGTAACAATATCTTGCTTGGAAGATTTCCAGCTCACTGTATAGTTATTCAAACTGTATAGTACCGTTTGCGACTTATAGTCGTTTTATCGGTTTAGGAAACTTGCTACAATGACCCCAGTCACTTCAAGTTCTCATTCTCCATAGACTAAGACATCATCCCTAGTTCTCTAAGATACTAACGGATGTTCTTAACATCAATCCAGTGACTATCACTTGGATTGGCCTGTTTGTGAATCCATATGCTCAAAACGTATGAGACACCAGGTCGCGTAAATTTTTCAATGTATGATTTCTCGGAGAGTTTTTCTCGAAAGCCAAGCTTTCACCGATAGTTTTTATGGGAATATCATTTCCAAGAAATGACATATTATCATTATTATTTAGGACAGCCACTGTCAGTGCGCTCCCACTAACCCTCTTATATATATAAGAATCTTTTCGTTTTGAATTAAATCATACTCCATTATGATTACATCAAACGATAATTCCAAGAACCTATGTTTGCTTCAATCCAAACATGGATCGAAAAACCTGCAAACCTTATTTGCTAGTTTTGGTACGACAAAACCGTCAGGATGTTGTAAACATCCTCCTAAAGGTTTCCTTTTAAGGAAAGCGATTTTCCCGTTAAGCTGACATATTTCATAAATGAAATACACAGCTTTAGCAAGCATTATCCATGTATGTCTTCCTTGAAGACTTATAGTCCCAATAGGCACAATGTCTTGCGGTACATCAACTAATATCCAAACTTGGTTGATATACATGGAATCCAATTCGGACTCATGACACTTTGTCATAATAGGGAGTCGATACCTTGTATCACTTCCTCATACGTAGTCAGTTGGTATACCTCAAAAGATTAACATCTTCACGAGGTGAGATCAGAAACCCATACCCCAAGTTGTTTTCTGACTCTCTCCGACATACGCGGTTTTTGTGTATACGAAGATTAATGGTATAGTTTCATCCTTGATGAACTATTTTGTGTTCCATTTGGATTCGATGCCTGGAATAGTATTACTCTGATTTTCATCGAGTTTTACTATCCTCCCACTTACCACTGCATATCGGTATTCCTCTCAGGAAAACCGTATGGTGAGCAACAATCTAATTATTCTCAAGTGAGTTGTATAAGTACAGTACTTTGGTATCCCTAGGATAACCTACAATTGGCACTTATCCAATTTGGGTTTTAGTTTGGTATCACCCAAACGTATGCCCAGCATACCCAAATATTCAGGAATGTGAAACCTAGTTTCTTTCCCGTTCATATCTAATATGATGTCTGTCAAACAGATTTTTAATGGAACCTTATTCAAAATAAGTTCTTGCACTGTTAATGCTTATCGGTTGAAGGAAATGGTAGCTCAGAGCGACTCATGATTAACCTAATCATGTCTAACAAAATTCGGTTACTCAGTTCGGACACACCGTCACTTTGACGTGTTCCAGGAGGAGTCCTCTTTGAAAGAATACTATACTCTTTCAAGTATTGAGAAACTTATTGCTTAAGTATTTTCCATTATGGTCTTACCGTGACGGTTTAATACTTTAGCCGATCTGTTTGTCTATTTCATGTCGAAACTCAAAAAGTTTCCGATTTGTGTTTCAAAAGAAACACATAACCATAACGTGATGCCACATCCATATAGGTCACGAAATATTCATATCCACATCTAGCCTAGCTAGACATGGGCCCACTTGCTTCACTATGAACTAGGGCTGACAGATCAGTGGCATTTACACTTTTACCGAGTAAAGGTGTTTTAAGCACTTTGCTTAATAAACTAGATTCGTAGACTTTATTTGAATAGAATCAAATTAGTCCGAGTAACCACTCTTCAAAAGTGTGGATATACGAGTCTTGTTTGATTGTGTTCCACACAACAATGCCACATTTAAGTTTCTTAACTGATCAAATCAGTTTGAGCTTTTGTTTATCATTTTATATGTTAGAGATATATTTATATTCAAAATATAAATTCTGATATTCACATCTAATGTGTTTATCTCAATATCATCTTTATATAATGAAACACTTAAGTGTTCTAGAATATAAAGGTTCATCCGCAGCGGGTTAAACACTGATATGGAGATAATGTATCTAGTCAAACTAGTTACATTATAACAGTTTCCTAATCCTGCTCAGAGCAGATTCTGAACAACAACATATATTTTATGTACCACACTAAGTATTTAAATTCCAATTTTAATACTAGTAATGAACATAATATGACAAACATATTTGAAGTCAGAGCCTTGCTTGTCTTCAATTCCTTCATGTCTGTTTTGTCCAAACGGCAATCACGATTCCGTGATCCCGTTTGCCACATTTTAGGCAGCCATTTTGGGATATGTCCTTTTTCTTCCCAGAAGAATATAATGATTTTGCCTTTGCCTTTTCAATACTCTAGAAGCCTTTTGACCAAGCCACGGGTTTCTAGAATATCGAAGTATGGTGCGCCTTGCGCTAATTGCCAAATTGCAAATTTTGAGTTTATCTCATTGAGAATAGTCATTAACTCTCCAAGAGTTATTTATTCCAATTTAGTACTTCTAAAATCTAAAGATAGATTTATGAAGATCCTTTAATTTCTTTATCATACTTTAAGGATCTAATCCTTAGTTCTGATTCAGAAATTAAGGAGTCTACTGCGACAAGCTTAATGGATTAAGCACTTAAGTTATCATCACATGATCTTCCAAAGATTATGCTCTACTGTTTGCTTAACTCCGGGCTTAGGCTTAATACGTTATTTTATCAAATAAAGTAACTTATTATTTTCAAGGACCATCTGAAATTATTCCCAATTTGAAAATTAAACCATTTAAATACATTTTCCCTAGAATTATGTTTCAAATGTTAATCTTTCAATTTATCTTGATTCTAATAGTCCAACTATTTAATCAACGATTTGTGGTACTATTTATTATATTGATTATTATAGTCCAACTATACAATCAAATATAATTTAAATTAATTAACCTCAATTATATTGATTTCTATAGTCCAACTATAAAATCAACTATTGATTGAAATTAATTAATCCAAATAAATTGATTACTATAATCCAATTATATAATCAACTATAATACAGTCCAACTGTTTTATTAAAACAATAATTTAAATATTAGTCCAACTAACATTTAATTTATAACGACGAATGATATTTGTTTGAGCGCGTATGGCAAGTAATTAAACGAATATTGCAAATTCAATTCTTGCCTCCCACTATTTTTCGGCGAGCCTCTAACCCTCTGTCGAGTACTCGGGAAACCGTGTTTCCTAGTGGGCTAGGATCCCGTTAAATATCACACAATCTTGACTTTGGCCAACAAATTGTATGATAATTAACTAGGTAGATCTCTAAGATCGATTGGATCCAATCCAATTTCTAGATCCGGTAGGGGGACATCCAAGTCCAAAACATATATCTTATATATGCCAATACATCCAATGTATTACCTAACATTTTTCCTCTGAATCAACTAAGCCTTGGCTTTGGCACAACAAACTTAGTGATCCCAGTCAAGAGCGACCCATTGACCATGGAAAGCTTCGTAATCAATGTCGATGGACAAGAAGTGGTCTTGACTTTGGCCAACAAACCACAACTTGGACAAGAAACTGACATGGAACAAAGCTCTCGTGATTCAAACACATCCTCGACGGACAAAGGCCTTGACTTTGGCCAACAAGCCAATGCCAGTCTCGGATCTTGAGTGAGAATCACTCAATGGAAGGAAAAATGCTTAATATTTAGCGAGGGTTTTTCACGTGCAAATTGGCAACCAATTTATTATCTTTGTTAAGGTCTCATCATCATACACCGTTAAACATGCATTCTAAACACATAATAAAGCGTATATGAAAAATAATAATGATATGCGGATGGATACTTTACACAATTGATCCTAGATCAAATCTCTCCCGCTAGCACAAGTATCACTTCTACCTGTTACACTATACTTCTAAAGAAACCTCATTTACATTGAGGGGAATATGTGAGAAGAGAATACAAAGAAATGAGAGGTAATAAGGTCGGACACGCAGGTCCAATTAATAAATCAAATTTATTACATTTTCTAAAATTGCCCCACCCATCTAATATCCATCCGATATACATTATTCATGCATCGCAACCATGTATTCACACAAGCATGTTATCAATCAATCTAATCAAATTAGTTAATCTGATAATTAGTGATCATCCAATGTTCAAACAACGATTTGATTTTGCTCGAGTCAAACTCGTTTTTGCGAATAAGTACTCAAAGTACATATTCTCGAATTAAATTAAACTACATCATTAAATCCAATTTAATATGCATTCAATTCTAATTCACTATTTAATTCCAAATTAAATACTACACTTTAATAATGAACTTTTACGATTTAAATTCCTAATTTAATCGTTACGGGTCTCAAAGCCCGATTAACGTCCAACATCAATTTAATTAAAGTCCAATGGGCTTTTAATTAATTTCTTAAGGCGTGGACTTTTGGTCAACTCGGGTCAAACCGATAACCAAAGTCCAATCCGGGAATTACCCATAAGCCTAGAAATCAATCTTGGCCCATTAGGCCCAATTAAACTTTAAAGGTCCATTAAGTCGCATTTGGGCTTTATGGAAGCGGTTTTGGGCCTAATTGGATCCAACCAATTTTTCCTAAACCCAACTTTATACAACAAGCTCAACAAGCCCAATTACAACACAAAAGCCCAAATCCAATTTTAAGATCAATTAATTAAACACAAAAAATTTCAATTTCACATTTAATTAACCAAAGTACATTAACATAATTAATCACCCAAATCATTATTTCCAAAACACAAATTAGGCTAATTAATCATGCTCATCTACATCAATTAGTGTCCAACACAAATTGATTAAAATCAAACCCATTACATGCTCATCATGTCTCGGCCAAGGGGAAATTATTTTGTCCAAATCAAATTCAATCCAATTAAATTCAATTCAACACAAATCAATATTCCCAACACATTTCTAACTCATCCAATGAATCAAAAAATCAAAATCCCAAGACATTAAAATAGGGCATCAAATTCGGCCATGCCAAATTTTTGGGGCAAATTTGTTCCAAACCAAATTTGATCAAATTGATCCAACCAATCTCAAATTAAAACATATCTAAGCATAATAAATTCATCCAATTTCATTAAACATGCTCAAATACAATTTTACCCAAATTTTTAACCCTAACCAATTTCATGCTCAACCTTTAGCTCATGATGCCATTGTTAGCAAATTCTAAGGTCCCAAGATCATAAACAAGCATGAAAATGAAGTGCGAATACATTGACGAAGTCACCGAATACTCACATCGATCGGTGTGCAGTCCAAGCTCACTGGTTTGGCTCGGTTTTGGTCCTTCATCAAGCTCCAAGCTTCGTCGAATGGTTCCCGGCTCATGGGTGGACTTCCCTATCACATTCGCATGTCTCGTAGTGTGCTAGAACTTGCGATATTTGCCACAAAAATCCAACTCTAAGCCTCCCAATCTCTCTGTTTTTTCGGCTAAAAAACCAGAAAGTTTTTGCCTCATTTGGGCGTGAAATGAAAGAGAAGAAATGAGAGAGATTATTATGTTTGGTTTCCAAATTTGTGTATTATATACACTCATTTGAATTTCACATGCATTTCATGTGAATTTGGCTTTTAAAGTCAAACCATTAAAGCCTAACCACTCACATCATTCAATCACTCAATCACATTAATCACAACTTGTCAAGTCACATCACTCAAAGTGACAAGTGATTTGACGCTTGATGCGACTAGTGATTTGACGCTTGATTTGATGTACCGCACCCGAATTCGAAATGCGAATGCACTCCCAAATAATCTCGGGCTCGGGTTCGCTAATTCCAAATTAATGAATTTTCCATTGCGTCGTACTTAAATGATTACGCCTAGCGAAATCACTATTCACGTCGCTAACGAATTAATTCTAAATTAATTCGTTCGCCCGAATTAAAATCTAATTTTAATTCCGCGTCGAAATCCAATTTCGTTTAATATATCAAATATATTAATTTCTCGATTAATTCCAAATTAACCGTTATCTCTCTTTAATGATATTTTATCCCAGCTAAAATATCTCCGCAATTATTCCCAGATTATTTTTCTCTCTCATCTTATTAATCCCAAATTAATTTAGAGTGCGAGTTATACGTCATCGGTGAATCTTTGGGAAGCGACCCATGAGATCCCCGGATATGTTGGCAGTAAATTCGGTCGTCGGACTATCCGAACACGTAAGTACCTCGTACTACGTTTTACCGATTTACAAGACAAGGTTGGCCTCTAGCAAAGTGCCATGCCAACCCAATTCTCCAGAAATATCCTTACAGGAATAAAGGATCTATATCAAGCGTAGTATACCGTAGTATTGCGTATTTCTGTCCAGTATCGAATGATCATGTGCTAGGCCTGGGCCTGGAATTGTGTATGCCCCGTACGAAGCACATATCGGATGTCTAGCGACTAGTCTCTATAATCGAATATACATGACCTTGTCATAATATCCCGATAGTTGCGCAGCATTTAAGAGAACCAGTCCCGTATCCTACGTGACCATCATCTCCAAATGACTGGAGTGACACTTCCGTCTTGACATCACACCCAACACACTACGATTCTCGATATACCCAGAATCGGCGTACACAGAAACCAGTTAAAGCCCTGGACGACCTCAACCAAAGTATATTGATTGTCGTATGTATTAGCGGTGCAAGTCTCAGGTTAAGACCAAATACACGTACCCTGATTTCGGACTTCCATAGACACATAGGCATACTACCAATGGAATTCCGAGGGGGTCTTATCCAGAGCGAAGCTGTTTCCCGTACCATCGGTAAAACACAACCTCATATTACACTTGCATGAGTATCATATACCCAAATATATGAGAACTATGTCGTTGTGCCCTCACAACACTCACAAGTGTAATACTAGTCTTTTACGTATTTATCAATGTCTAATCTCTATAATACTCTGAATAGGGATATTTAATGATTTATCATGTGCTCAAGCCTAGCTTAGCTGCTAACAGAATTATATCTAATCTAATTAGATTTATTATCGACCCAGAAGGCTTTTATTGCCGCCTCAGTTGCAGCAATAACCCGCATTTGTTGTTTATTCGGTAACAGTATCTTGCTTGGAAGATTTCCAGCTCACTGTACCGTTATTCAAATTGTATAGTACCGTTTGTGACTTATAGTCGTTTTATCGGTTTAGGAAACTTGCTACAGTGACCCCAGTCACTTCAAGTTCTCATTCTCCATAGACTAAGACATCATCCCTAGTTCTCTAAGATACTAACAAATGTTCTTAACATCAATCCAGTGACTATCACTTAGATTGGCCTGTTTGTGAATCTATATGCTCAAAGCGTATGAGACACCAAGTCGCGTACATTTTTCAATGTACGATTTCTCGGAGAGTTTTTCTCGAAAGCCAAGCTTTCACAGATAGTTTTTATGGGAATATCATTTCCAAGAAATGACATATTATCATTATTATTTAGGACAGCCACTGTCAGTGCGCTCCCACTAACCCTCTTATATACACAAGAATCTTTTCGTTTTGAATTAAATCTTACTCCATTATGATTACATCAAAACGATAATTCCAAGAACCTATGCTTGCTTCAATCCAAACATGGATCGAATAACCTGCAAACCTTGTTTGCTAGTTTTGGTACGACAAAATCGTTAGGATGTTGTAAACATCCTTCTAAAGGTTTCCTTTTAAGGAAACCTATTTTCCCGTTAAGCTGAAATATTTCATAAATGAAATACGCAGATTTAGCAAGCATTTTCCATGTATTTCTTCCTTGAAGACTTATAGTCCCAATAGGCACAATGCCTTGCGGTACATCAACTAGTATCAAAACATGGTTGATATATATGGAATCCAATTTGGACTCATGACACTTTGTCATAATAGGGAGTCGATACCTTGTATCACTTCCTCATACGTAGTCAGTTGGTATACCTCAAAAGATTAACATCTTCACGAGGTGAGATCAGAAACCCATACCCCAGGTTGTTTTCTGACTCTCTCCGACATACGCGGTTTTTGTGTATATAAAGATTAATGGTATAGTTTCATCCTTGATGAACTATTTTGTGTTCCATTAGGATTCGATGCCTGGAATAGTATTACTCCGATTTTCATCGAGTTTTACTAACCTCCCACTTACCACTGCATATCGGTATTTCTCTCAGGAAAACCGTATAAGTACAGTACTTTGGTATCCCTAGGATAACCTACAATTGGCACTTATCCAATTTGGGTTTTAGTTTGGTATCACCCAAACGTATGCCCTGCATACCCAAATCTTCAGGAATGTGAAACCTAGTTTCTTTCCCATTCATATCTAATATGATGTCTGTCAAACAGATTTTTAATGGAACCTTATTCAAAATAAGTTCTTGCACTGTTAATGCTTATCGGTTGAAGGAAATGGTAGCTCAGAGCGACTCATTATTAACCTAATCATGTCTAACAAAATTCGGTTACTCAGTTTGGACACACCGTCACTTTGACGTGTTCCGGGAGGAGTCCTATTTGAAAGAATACTATACTCTTTCAAGTATTGAGAAACTTATTGCTTAAGTATTTTCCACTACGGTCTTACCGTGACGGTTTAATACTTTAGCCGATCTGTTTTTCTATTTCGTGTCAAAACTCAAAAAGTTTCCGATTTGTGTTTCAAAAGAAACACATAACCATAACGCGATGCCACATCCGTATAGGTCACGAAATTTTCATATCCACATCTAGCCTAGCTAGACATCGGCCCACTTGCTTCACTACGAACTAGGGCTGACAGATCAGTGGCATTTACACTTTTACCGAGTAAAGGTGTTTTAAGCACTTTGCTTAATAAAGTAGATTCGTAGACTTTATTTGAATAGAATCAAATTAGTCCGAGTACCCACTCTTCAAAAGTGTGGATATACGAGTCTTGTTTGATTGTGTCCCTGACAACAATGCCACATTTAAGTTTCTTAACTGATCAAATCAGTTTGAGCTTTTTGTTTATCATTTTATATGTTAAAGATATATTTATATTCAAAATATAAATTCTGTTATTCACAGCTAATGTTTTTATCTCAATATCATCTTTATATAATGAAACACTTTAGTGTTCTAGAATATAAAGGTTCACCCGCAGCGGGTTAAACACTAATATAGGGATAATGTATCTAGTCAAACTAGTTACATTATAACAATTTCCTAATCCTGCTCATAGCAGATTCTGAACAACAACATATATTTTATGTATCACACTAAGTATTTAAAATCCATTTTTAATAGTAGTAGTGAACATAATATGACAAACATATTTGAAGTCAGAGCCTTGCTTGTCTTCAATTCCTTCATGTCTGCTTTGTCCAAACGGCAGTCACGCTTCCGTGATCCCGTTTGCCACATTTTAGGCAGCCATTTTGGGATATGTCCGTTTTCTTCCCAGAAGAATATAATGATTTTTCCTTTGCCATTTTCAATACTCCAGAAGCCTTTTGACCAAGCCACGGGTTTCTAGAATATCGAAGTATGGTGCCCCTTGCTCTAATTGCCAAATTGCAAATTTTGACTTTATCTCCTTGAGAATAGTCATTAACTCTCCAAGAGTTATTTATTTCAATTTAGTACTTCTAAAATCTAAAGATAGATTTATGAAGATCCTTTAATTTCTTTATCATACTTTAAGGATCTAATCCTTAGTTCTGATTCAGAAATTAACGAGTCTACTGCGACAAGCTTAATGGATTAAGCACTTAAGTTATCATCACATGATCTTCCAAAGATTATGCTCTACTGTTTGCTTAACTCCGGGCTTCGGCTTAATACGTTATTTTATCAAATATAGTAACTTATTATTTTCAAGGACCATTCTGAAATATTATTCCCAATTTGAAAATTAAACCATTTAAATACATTTTCCCTAGGATTATGTTTCAAATGTTAATCTTTCAATTTATCTTTCAAAACATATTCCTAGGGAAAATGTATTTAAATGGCTTTGTTTTCAAATTGGGAATAATTCCAGGATGGTCCTGGAAAATAATAAGTTACTTTATTTGATAAAATAACATATTATGCCTAACCCTGGAGCTAAGCAAATAGTAGAGCATAATCTTTGGAAGATCATGTAATGATAACTTCAATGCTTAATCCATTAAACAGGTCGCAGTAGACTCTTTAATTTCTGAATCAGAACTAAGGATTAGATCCTTAAAGTAGATAAAGAAATTGAAGGATCTTCATAAATCTATCTTTAGATTTTAGAAGTACTATATTGCAATAATATACTCTTGGAGAGTTAATGACTATTCTCAAAGAGACAAAGTCAAAGTTTGCAATTTGGCAATTAGCGCAAGGGGCACCATACTTCGATATTCTAGAAACCCGTGGCTTGGTCAAAAGGCTTCTGGAGTATTGAAAAGGGCAAAGGCAAAATCATTATATTCTTCTGGGAAGAAAAAGGACATATCCCAAAATGGCTGCCTAAAATGTGGCAAACGAGATCGCGGAAGCGTGACTGCCGTTTGGACAAAGCAGACATGAAGGAATTGAAGACAAGCAAGGCTCTGACTTCAAATATGTTTGTCATATTATGTTCACTACTACTATTAAAAATGGATTTTAAATACTTAGTGTGGTACATAAAATATATGTTGATGTTCAGAATCTGCTATGAGTAGGATTAGGAAGCTGTTATAATGTAACTAGTTTGACTAGAAACATTATCTCTGTATCAGTGTTTAACCCGCTACGGGTGTACCTTTATATTCTAGAACACTAAAGTGTTTCATTATATAAAGATGATATTAAGATAAACAAATTGGATGTGAATAACAGCATTTATATTTTGAATATAAATAAATCTCAAACATATAACATGACAAACAAGCTCAAACTGATTTGATCAGATAAAACTAATTGTGGCATTTTTGTCGGGGACACAATTAAACAAGACTCGTATATCCACACTTTTGAAGAGTGGGTACTCGGACCAATTTGATTCCAATCAAATAAAGTCTACGAATCTAGTTTATTGGGCAATGTGCCTATAACACATTTACTTGGTAAAAGTGTTAATGCCACCAATCTGTTAGCCCTAGTTCATAGTGAAGAAAGTGGGCCCATGTCTAGCTAGGCTAGAGGTGGATATGAATATTTTGTGACCTTTACGGATGTGGCATCGCGTTATGGTTATGTGTTTCTTTTGAAACACAAATCGGAAACTTTTAAGTTTCGACACGAAATAGACAAACAGATCGGCTAAAGTATTTTACCGTCACGGTAAGACCGTAATGGAAAATACTTAAGTAATAAGTTTCTCAAATACTTGAAAGAGTAAAGTATTCTTTCAAATGAGGACTCCTCCCGGAACACGTCATCCTGACGGTGTGTCCGAACGAGAGAAACTGAATTTTGTTGGACATGATAAGGTTAATCATGAGTCGCTCTGAGCTACCATTTCCTTCAACGGATTAACAGAAACAGTGTAGAACTTTTTTAGAATAAGGTTTCATAAAAATCTATTTAACAGATTTCATATTAGATATGAACATGAAAGAAACCGGGTTTCTCATTCCTGATGATTTGGGTATGATAGGCATACGTTTGGATGATACCAAACTAGAACCCAAAATGGATAAGTGCCTATTGTAGGTTATCCTAGGGATACCAAAGTATTATACTTATACGACTCACTTGAGAACAATTAGATTGTTGCTCGCCATGCGGTTTTCCTAAGAGGAATACAAATATGCACTGGTAAGTGGGAGGATAGTAAAACTCGATGAAAATCGGAGTAATACTGTTCAAGGCACCGAATCCTAATGGAACACAAATAGTTCATCAAGGATGAAACTATTACCATTAATCTTCGTATACACAAGAACCGCGTATGTCGGAGAGAGTCAGAAAACAACATGGGGTAAGGGTTTCTGATCTCACCTCGTGAAGATGTTAATCTTTTGAGGTATACCAACTGACTACGTATGAGGAAGTGATACTAGGTATCGACTCCCTAATTATGGAAAAGTGCCATGAGTCTGAAATGGATTCCATGTATATCAACTATGTTTTGATACTAGTTGATGTATCGCAAGGCATTGTGCCTATTGGTACTATAAGTCTTCAAGGAAGACGTACATGGATGGCAACATACCAACGTATAAAGCTAGGCTTGTAGCGGAAAGGTATCGTTATCAATATTTTGTTGATTACGATTCAACCTTTTAACTATTGCCACAGTAAATCCATTTGGATAATGCTTGCTAATGCTATGTTTCATTAGTGAAATATGTCAGCTGAATGACAAAATCGCTTTCCTGAAAAGGAAACCTTTCGGAGGATGTTTACAACATCCTGTCGGTTTTGTCGTACCAAAACTAGCAAACAAGGTTTGCGGGGTTATTCGATCCATGTTTGGATTGAAAGAATCATATGTTCTTGGAATTGTCATTTTGATGTAATCATAATGGTGTATGATTTATTTCAAAATGAAAATGATTCTTGTGTATATAAGAGGGTTAGTGGGAGCGCACTGACAGTGGCTGTCCTATAAATAATGATAATATGTCATTTCTTGGAAATGATATTCCCATAATAAAATCGGTGAAAGCTTGGCTTTCAGAAAACTCTCTGAGAACTCGTACATTGAAAAATGTACGTGACCTGGTGTCTCATATGCTTTGAGCATATGGATTCATAAACAGGCCAATCCAAGTGATAGTCACTGGATTGAAGTTAGGAACATACTTAGTATCTTAGAGAACTAAGGATGCTGTCTTAGTCTATAGAGAAGGAGAACTTGTAGTGACTGGGATCACTGTAGCAAGTAACCTAAACCGATAAAACGACTATAAGTCGTAAACGGTACTACACAGTTTGAATAACGGTACAGTGAGCTGGAAATCTTCCAAGCAAGATACTGTTACCGAATAAACAACAAATGCAGGTTATTGCTGCAGCTGAGGCAGCAATAGAAGCCATTTGGATCGATAACAAATCTAATTAGATTAGATATAATTCTGTTAGCTGCAGAGCTAGGCATCAGCACAGGCTAAAGAATTAATGGTCTCATCAACGATCCAGATACATACTTTGACTCTTCATCTGATTCGTTCGGATCATACATCGTGGCGATGTGATGATCGTATAAATCGCATCAGACGATAATCATGCAAATCCGCTGACGAAAGCATTTCTCAGCAGTTTGAGCCAACCGTACATAGTTCGGGTGTCAGACACTCGAGTGACTGGCTATAGGCCAAGTGGGAGATTGTTGGACAATTATGACCCAAAACGTCACTATTTGTACAGATCATGGTGTTGTTGTATAAATTAACTATGTGACAAAAGAGATTGCTATCTTATAATTTGTGATTAGATCACCTAGATGTATAAATAATAGGAGGTCCCTATGATTTTTTCCTGGACGGAGAATGATATGAGACAATATCAGTCCAAGAAGGATAAATCATTAAATATCCCTAGTCAGAGTATTATCGAGATTGGACATCGATAAATACGTAAAAGACTAGTATTACACTTGTGCGCGTTGTGAGGGCACAACGGTATAGTTCTCATATATTTGGGTATAGGATACTCATGCAAGTGTAATAGGAGGTTGTGTTTTACCGATGGTACGAGAAACAGCTTCGCTCTGGATAGACCCCCTCGGAATTCCATTGGTAGTATGACTATGTGTCTATGGAAGTCCGAAATCGGGGTAGGTGTATTTGGTCTTAACCTGAGACTTGCACCGTTAATACTTGCGACAATCAATATACTTTGGTTGCGGTCGTCCAGGGCTTTAACAGGTTCTGTGTACGCCAATACTGGGTATATTGAGAATCGTAGTGTGTTGGGTGTGATGTCAAGACGGAAGTGTCACTCCAGCATATGGAGATGATGGTCACGTAGGATACGGGACTGGTTCTCTTAAATGCTGCAGCTATCGAGATAAAATGACAAGGTCATGTTTATCCGATTATAGAGACTAGTCACCAGACATCCGACATGTGCTTCACACGAGGCAGACACAATTCCAGCCCCAGGCCTAGCACGTGATCATCCGATACTGGACAGAAATATGCAATACCACGTATACTACGCCTGATATAGATCGCTTATTCTTGTAAGCATATTTCTGGAGAATTGGGTAGGCATGGCGCTTTGCTAGAAGCCAACCTTGTCTTGTAAATCGGTATAAACGTAGTACTAGGTACTTACGTGTTCGGATAGTCCGACGACCGAATTTACTGCCAACATATTCGGTGATCTCATGGGTCGCTTCCCAAAGATTCACCGATGACGTATGACTCGCACTTAATTAATCTGGGATTAATTTGATGAGAGAGAAAATTAATCTGGGATTAATTGCGGAGATATTTTATCTGGGATATAATATCAATTAAAGAGAGAGAACGATTAATTTGGAATTAATCGATAAAATAATATATTGATATATTATACGAAATTGGATTTCGGCGCGGAATTAAAATTAGATTTTAATTCGGGCGAACGAGTTAATTTAGAATTAATTCGTTTGCGATGTGAATAGTGATTTCGCTAGGCGTAATCGTTTAATTGCGTCGCAACGAAAAATTCGTTAATTTGGAATTAGCGAACCCGAGCCCGGGATTATTTGCGAGGGCATTCGCATTTCGAATTCGAGTACGGCACGCAAGTCAAATCCAACGTCAAATCATTAGTCGCATCAAGCGTCAAATCACATGTCACTTTGAGTGATGTGACTTTACAACTTGATTGACTTGATGTAAGTTGATGGGAGTGGTTAAAGCATTTAATGCTTGTTTTTTGAAAATTGAAAAAATGGTAAATGGTTTATTAATTTTGGAAAATATAAAACCTATTACACTTTTTCATTTTCCCTCTCTTGGCATACGTTTTTGAGAAGCCAAAATACCACTCTCAATCTTCTCTTTCTTCTCTCCAAACACGACCAAATGACTGCTGTTTTCATTCATTTTTCTGGTTCACTGCCGAGGAAATGGAGGAGAAGCAAATGATTTTGTGGCAAAATCAAGGTGCTAGCACACATAGAGTTATCCTAAGGTGATAGGGAAGTCATTTCGTGAGCTTGGAATCCATTTTGTAAGCTTGGAGCTTGAAGATTTATTGGAGGACAAAGTTGAAAATGGAGCCCAACCAGTGAGGAAAACCGAGCTTGACAGATGAGGAAATGAAGCTTGTTATTCGATGCATCCAATCCGTTCATTGTGAGTATAATTCCGCACCTCCTTTGATGTGTATTCACACTTGTTTTCTTTATTGATAAATGATCTTAGGCCTTAGAGGAAACCAACACTAAGAAGTTCTAGGGCAAGATATCTATACTAAGCCTGATTATATATACATGTATACTAAAGTTATGTTCTTTATTACTATGTTAACACCGGTTATACTATTCTGGTTTACTCTTCTGCACCTTTGATTCCTTTGCTAGAATAATACGGTTACTATCTTTCACACAACTTGTTCTTTATGCTTGGTTGGGTTACTTGTAAATCTTATCTTTACCCGAGGTCCGTTTATGCATATAATACCTTGATTATTGATTCACTATGGCTAAGGCTATCTCAAACCCGTGATGGTTTAGTTAACTTAAATTATGACTAGCTACTTCTCAGATATCACAAGAGTTAAAGCATAATAGAACTTGGGTTCTAATCATACACTGAGGGATCTCTCTGTGATGTACTTCTGTCTTTGCTTACAAAGTAATTTTTAATTTTTAATAATTTTTTTTATATCGCTGCCTTACCTTGACAGTTTTACTTCTAAATCATATGGTTAGTGTTCTTTTCATCTTTTATCCTACTACATTCTATGCCTTAAATTTCTGTAATCTAATGGTTTGGTATCTTTTACAGGTTCATCTATTTTATGGGGCAACCTTGAGGTGAATATCGTGATTCATCTCTGCTGTCACGATCTTTCAAGAGTTAAGAGGGTGGGGATCGATTCTGACGCCTGCCTGATGGTGATCTCATCAGCTACCCATACTGTTATTGCGTGTTATGTTCATCTATAAATCTGGGACTCTCATGTTTACTAGTTCCAGCTCTCTCACTAAGATATTTCCACTAGGTACTATCTAAGTTGTCTCATTTTTCAACTTCACTCTCATTCGTTTCTCGACTATCGATTATACTTCCTCTTATCATGAACCTTCTTTAAAATCATACTCTCTAAATACTTTATCATGTTGCTTTTACACCCATTTTTACTAGTTTTCGTTGCTAAAACCCTCTTAAGTCTTTATTCTTTCTCAAATTCCTATTATACTTTATATGTTATTCCTCCCTACGAAGTCTACACCACTACTTATATTTTCTTATCATCTTAGTCTTTAAGCTCCTTATATCTTTGTCCCACTGAGAACTTCATCAACTTTAATTACCTAGGACATCTCCACTATATTTTCTTGGTTTTGGTGCTACTCTCTTCCAGTTCTTCTTTCTCAATACAATAAGACTCATATATGTCTACTCCTTTAATGATTCCCAATTCAACAATGGCCTCCAGGTTTGGGCTTGACTTATTGCGACTCCGAGTTATTCTATCTCATGTTTCTTATTTATATTCCTTTGAACATCTTTTGTTTGGCTATCTAGCCATTTCTCAACCCGTTTATCATGTCAAATACACTCATTCGATGGTTATTTCCCTTGATGGGCTTTGAGTATAGGGGTGAATACTTGCTTCCTTTGGGGATCTGAAAAACAAAATACATGTTTTTGATTGGGTGTCTGTACACCTACTGGGGTTATGACTACTGAATAGAAACGTTATCGCTCATATCGTCGGAGTCTGCATCGACTACTCTAAGTATTAAATTTTCTATAACTCCGATCAACTATAATGAGGTTTCCATTTACATTATAATTTCTGGCCATGTTATCCATTGTTACTATATACACTTTACTTCCTTATTGCTTCCCTTAGCTTCATTTATTATTTATTTACGTAACTTATTCTTCAGTTCCATATTATGCTTCCAAGACTAGTGATGGCTTACTCCCATTGACTACTTCCTAAGTTTCCGCTCTTTGTACTTGGTATAGGCTACCGTTATACCATATAATCTTACTATTCATGCTAGTATTCTTTGTTAACTCCCAATTATCTCCCATATCATAAATCTGTCATTTTCATCTTTCAAGATCTCTATTAGCATAGTACCATTCTATGGATTCCCACAAGTATTTCTTACTTACCCACTTGCCTTAAGTCGAGTTCTTTCTTTTCTATCACTTAAATCATTCTTAGTTCTTCCTTCGGTGGCCAATCATTCTGTGTTTTCTATTTCCGGCTTAAGTTAAATCTTCTTCAAATTTTCTTACGGTTCTCTTTATCTCAGCTAGTATAGGGTGGAGTAGAAATCTACATCTTAATGGGTGTCGTCGTCCTTATTTCTAATACTTTATGCCCTGGTAAAATCTATTACTAATGTAAGTTAGATATGAGATAGACTCCGTCAGGGCCGCTTCTTTGACTGGTATAGCTGAGAGATGGAAATCTTGATAAGTCAGATCTTATTGTATTTTGATTTCTATTGTTAAGGTAACTAGTCAATTATCTTTACGTTTTTCATTTTACTTGCTCACGGATCTGGGTTTGGGTATCTAGAACATCTACATCTTTTGTGATAAGTTGGTTTTACTGGAAATTCCATTGGCTAATCTTGATCTTTTACTTCTCCTCTGTTTCTGACTATTTCCGCTATTCGGGGGAAAACTTGTTATCTATAAAATATGCTTAAGGCTATTGGGTCTACCTAAAGGAGTTTTCAAATGGGAAAAGGAGTTTTAGTAGAAAAGAAAGGATCTTACTCAAGGTTCATTCAACATTTTACTTTTGTTCAAACTTGTTCTATTGTCCTCAGTACTAAGGTTCTGTACCTTCTTACTTATTTGTTCCTATATCTTTCCCTCTATATGATTCTGATTATTTAAACATCTATGTCTTTATCATTTACCTTTCTTTCTAGCTTTTCCTTTCTCCTTCTACTTATCTGGGTGACTATCCTTAGGATTTTACTATCTCATTATGTTTCTTTACTTTTTATATCTCTAGCTGCTTATCTATGCATATCTTCTCACTTCTTATAGCTTTCTCGTCCCCCTCTCTAAGGTAACTTTTCTTAGTACCATTTTTTTTGTTAATAACTAAATTTGGACTTCTGCTAATAAGTCAGGATGATTACAAAAGGCTATTCAAAGAATTTTACTGTTTCTAAGAAAAAATACTTCAGCATATTAAGAACTCTTACTAACCTGTCTATAGAACTTTGAGGACGTACACGAGGATCGGATACTGGAGAGGTAGTGCCTCATATACGGGTATCCCGGACATACTGCGTATACAAGACCCCAACACTCTACCCACTGCAGTCACTGACTACCTAGACCATGCTCTGATACCATCTTTGTAACATCCCTAGTTTGGGAGATGTTACCGGCAGGGAATATGCCGTACTATTCCCCTGAGCCTCTGACTTCTGACCTCTGTTATTCTTATCTTACTTATAAACTCATACATTGGGGCCATTGCCCAACTCATCAATCATGAATGCATAACACTTTTAATATTAAATACTCTATTTTGATACATATTGCAACTCTGAAAATGGTTACTACAATGCAATATATAAGAAATCATTATTATACAAGATGTATATTACATGTCACTTCCCGACTCTAGCTGAACTGGACTTTGTCTCTAACTTGACCTGGTGGACTAAACCCACTAGTGACTGCTATCAGTATCCGTCCCATCGAGCTCATCCTCCGGAACTACCTGCAAAACAAAACACTGGAAGGGGGTTAGATCTTTTGACCGATCTAAGTGAGTGGATGATTTAAAATGAAAACTGAAATAATGTTATGAAAATGTTTGGTTTTAACACCAAATTTTAGAAAATAGTTTAATATGAAAAACTCTTTTATAGTCTAAAAACTCTGAACACTTTCTGAAGATCTTTTCCGAAAACTCTTTTGTAAAAATTATCTTTTCTGAAAGTCTCTTTCATGAACTGAAAATGACTTCTTTCTTTCTGGAAAACTTTTCTAAAACATGTTCTTATGGAAATCTCCTATAAACTGCATTCTTTGAAAAACTTTATTTCTAGAAAACTTTTCTTTGGAACTGTATCTGAAAACTATTTCAAAAAAAAAAATTGGTCTCTATATTTGAAAAACCTGATGTATGGGGGCGTTACGTATCGCCATCCCTCCATACACCTAACTAGAGATAGGAATGCAAATCCATGACTTTGGGGCGTTACGTATCACCGCCCCCTAAAACATGCCACTTCTGTCCCTGAAACTAGTGGTCTTGGGGCGTTACGTATCACCGTCCGCAAGCCACTGAGCTAGAAGTGGGGGTGCGAATATATGCTACCCTCCAAGATCTGAAACTAGGATCTAGGGGCATCTTTTATCCCTAGTCCTGAACTAGGGTCTGGGGCGTTACGTATCATCATCCCCTCAGTCCTCT
Organism: Zanthoxylum bungeanum; assembly: GCA_019454045.1. Lineage (NCBI taxonomy): Eukaryota > Viridiplantae > Streptophyta > Magnoliopsida > Sapindales > Rutaceae > Zanthoxylum > Zanthoxylum bungeanum. The sequence continues at coordinate 130,483 of SKCR01023441.1, read as the reverse complement.
ACATGTGCACATGTTATCTGTCAATTCCATGTATGTATCAAGTTGCATACTGATGTGGGTTTTTCCCCATGCCTCGAAAAACATAAACCATTTTCTGAAAACGTTTCTTTCTCAATATAAAGCTCAAATCATAAACTCTTATGAAATGACTGTAATAATAATAAAAAATAATCTAACGCCCTAAAGCATAAAAATAAGTTTGATATATAAAAATAACAAAATGAAAGTTAATTTAAAAGGGTAGTGTCCACTCATTGGTTCGGAATTCGACTGGAGTAATGTAAATGCGCCGAAAGGATTTGTGGTTCATACGATAACCTTTAATGGGCAACTTGGTTAGAGTACATATCGTAGAATACATTTTGAAACTATTATTGCTACAAGGGTTTTTCAATTATTTTATGGTAATTTACGCGTATATATGATGATATGAAGTCTTTCGGGTGGTCCCTAATATCCTGAGTCGAAACTGAATTGGAAAAAAAAATATCCTGGAAAATGTCCACGCGTCGCAACGCTAAAACTTGTGCGTCGCGACACGACCTAGAGAAGGTAGAAACAAAAAGTTTCTTTCTATTCGCGTCGTGACGCAAGTCCACACGCGTCACGACACGCATAAGATAGAACCATATTGGGTCTTTTTTTTCAGAACGCACGGTGCTTGGCGTTGCGATGCGAGGCCAGAATCAGGACCTAAAATCAACATTTTTAGGCTTAACTTGCTTCCCCACACTTCCCACACTAAACCTTTATACATACACCACTTTAACTATACTATGCATACTCAATAGGCATTTCCAACCCCAATTTATGTACCAATTTATCAATAACATACAAGAAGCATATTCAACTCCCCCTCAAATACATTCACATACACAAGCCTTAATCCATAATAATATCATCATATGGCTTTCCAAAACACATGCTAACAACCCATTTAAAGCCAATTTAAAAATTCCAAATTCTAGAATTAATGAGGTGTGAAATGGGCTTTATATTCTATATTCAAATTGAAAAGAAATTGAGAAGATATGAAGAGAATGGAAGCTTACTTGATCAAGAAAACTTGAGAGTTCATTACCAACCTTCACTATTTTCATAGAAATGAAGAAAAATTTGAAGATTTCCCCCCTCCACTTCAAGCTCACGTTTTTCACTCCTAAGGGATGCATGAATAGTGCCTTATTTATAGGCAATGTGGCTGATTTTTTGTGATAAAAGGAGTGGTTGAGATTTTGCCACATGTCTCATTTCTACTCTCTTCTCGAAATTACTATAGCAGTTACGGAAATCATGGATTTTGACCTACTTTAGTTTCAAATTTGGAAACATGTTCAACGAAAAAGTTATAGGTCTCGATCTTAGCTTTTCGAGGATATAACATTCATAAAACTCGGAGTTCGTATGAGAAATTTATGGCCCAAATACCATGGGCTGTATGGAGTGAAACATTTTATGGTTTTGTATCGGAATTTTGAGAAATTCACCGATCGTCTCCAAAGTCATTCCATGAATGTATATGTTCTCAAACATAAGTTATATTATGTAACACTCATCCCACGATATAACGGTAGTCGGGATTTCTAGTCATTACAGAATTAGTTTCAATACTCTTGGGGATATGCTTAGTAACACTAATTCATCCTTTTAATTAAGGTTTCATTAGTTTCTATAGTTACGTATATAATATGTATAAGTATAAAATTTGAATCTTGAAAAGTTTGAGATTTGAATATTTCTTTTCTATAATGGTTATATAATTGAAAGTTCTTGTGCATTAGAGGTACAAGTAAAAGCTTATTATTTATTTTATTTAATAGAATATTATATTCTATTTGATAGAATATATTTTCTACGATCCCGAGTAATAAAATTATCTTATTACTTAGTGTGTAACAAAAGATGTTGACCATTATAGAAAATACTTGTCTTATTGAAGTTAAATGTGAGAGTGATAAACTATAAATGAAACTACATAATTAATAAGATGAAAAGACATCTCTTATATAAGTACAATAGGATGTCAGAATCATTTGCAAAGTATTTAAGATTGTTCATAGCTTACTACGATCAAGTTTTGAACTTGATTGTGTTTTCGTTATGAATCGTTCATAAAATATGTAAATAGTTTACGCAACAAAAGCAAAGTGAGCTTATTAAAGGTTTGACCTTTATAGTAAGAAAATGAGAAAAGTTATATTCAGTAATCTATTGTAGATTCTGAGAAAACTTATCTCTAGTCGCACTAATTGAACAATTAAAGATTTGTTGGTTAATGTCAATATTAAACTATGTATTTTAACAAATAATGTAAAGTGGCGTTTCATTCGGGAATGGCCCTGGAGTTTGTATTCTACTAAGAATACAATTTGGTATGCTAGCTTATAGAGCTTATTGTAGACTCAGATGAGCTTTTCGGAAATATGTGTTCTCTAATTTTGATATCAGTCAGATTGTCTGATTTTATCAAAGCATAGAGAATACATATGTGATAGTAGGTTAGTGGGAGCGCACGAATTTCTTTCTAGTGTAATATATCCTAACAATATTATCATTAGTAAGGTAATAATGAAATGTTTATGAGCTAAAAGGTTTACCTAAGTCTTCATTTCTCCGTGAAAGTAGTGGGAGTAGTCTCTATTATATTTGATATAAAGTTTTATATATGATATAAAACTAAGAGACTTGTGAGATACTCCCATTAGTCGTGCATTAGATAAGATCTAATAAAGGACACAACAAGATTATATGTTTGACATTTAGTATAACTGTTTGACAGTTAGTGTGTCTCTTAAATATAATATAAATCTTTCGTAAAGGATGATTCCTTTGTCGAAAGAGAAATTGATTAGAAAGTCTAGTCAATCTTATGTATCATAGGATGATGGCATAATTCATACTATATTATGTGTGATTAAAGATATCGATTTAATCGTAATTATTCTGAGCTATTTTTATACGCTGTAGATCATAGGATGTGTCTTGAAATATATTTTTTTGTTACCTTTAAGATATTAAGAACGAGTTTCTTATTCATGGAGAATATAGTCTGCAACCATTAGGGTTAGATTAGTTTTGAGTCTAATTATGACGTTAGACAGTTTACGTCATAAAGAGTCAGAAAAGATATTGTGGGAGTGTCACAGATGATTCTACTGTGTGAGTGGAATTAGTTGTAACTTATGAAGTATTGACTTATGAAGTTACATAGTGACCTTATAGATTAGAAGTTTTGATATTAGTGTTGTGCTTGCGGTTGTCTACATAGTATTTTGGATTTGATCCCTAAATACTTGGACAAATCAATAGCTGTAGCACAATATTGATATTGCATCCGAGTCATATTGATGTAGAAGTTAGTTTCTGTAAAATATGAATGATGCTAGATAGGGGAAACGATTGGGTTTGTTGGACAAACTCAATATGTTATAACAGACCTACTTGTTGTTACCGGAAAATTATATTATGTGCCGGGTGTATATGTCATCTCTCTCACAGCAGATGGGTCCCACAACTGTGTAGGACCCAGCTGCTGTGATATACGACCTCGTTGTTGCCTACCTCTTGAGTGCTAGGTGAGCTCTCGAGGGCCATGCATATTTGATACATATTTAGATGTATATATGATACCGTGGATTGACACTAGAGCAAGTGGGAGAAATTGTTAGGGTTGGTGCTCAGAACGCCAAAATGGATCTTATTTATGTCCGATTCATGAATATGAACAATATTCTATGCATAATATTACTTACTTATGGTTACACTTCTTGTTTTTATATATGTATTCGATCTAATAACTATTAGATTGAAACTAAATCTGATATAATGATATGTATATATTAGACAAAGACCCTAGGATTTACAACGTAGTGCACAGATACAACGTAGTTTGTAATTGACATTGGGAAGTGTCACTATAAGTTGTATATTCTCAAATAAAGTTCTTGGTCAAGATTTACTTACACGGATCGGTTAGTAAGATCCGCTGAGACCGGTACTTATCGTATATCGGGACATGGTCTGATGGTTTATCCCAATGAACCATGAGTCTCAGGAGACTCGTATAGACGTGTAGGTTTTTATTTGAAAAACACTGAACGACTCACCAAAGATTTCCTAATAGATGATACACCAATATCAATAGGAATCTTCTCGAGTCGAGTAGCATAATGGTCCTTCGATTTGAGATACCACTGTGGATATATGAGACATCCTCCATACTTTGATGGCAGTCACGTCATCGATCTATATAGATCAGATCTCCGTTTGTTCATTGGGTGTGGACCCATTCTCATGATATCCTGTGAGTATCAGATAGAATCCGTCAGCCCTATATATAGGGCATATGTATCATGTAAGTATTTGTGATCTAGTAAATCCATGATCGTGGTATACTTTGGAAGCGAGTTCTGAGTGTTATTTAGAGATTTGACGTTCCTATCTATATCTCTGGTATAATATTGATAGCCTGTGACGGAGGGTATACGTATGCAATGACCTCGACTTGCATTGTTTAACAAGATTATATGTGGTCGTCATAATTTACTAGTGGTTTAATTATGGATATGAAATTTGATTCCATGACGGATAAATCTAAACTTAAAGAGTCCTACAATATTAAGTGTACTCGTTGAGCACTTGGACAATGCGTTGTGAATAATACAGATTATTCATAATACTTTATCGGATTAAATAAGTTAATTCGAATCGTTTAACGGTTAAATGAAAAGATACATGCATAAGGACCTTTCAGTCATTTATTAATTAATGTGTATTTATATTTAATATATGATTTTATTAAATACACATTAATTAATTATCAAATAAGATATTTGATATATATCAGAAATATATGTATTTTGATTATTTAAAGTAAATATGATACATATATTTAAATATTTATATTTAAGTAATTATTTAATTATTTAATATTAAATAATTAAAGTAATTAAAATAAAAATATCTAAAGTGATATTTATGTTAGGAAATGATTAAAGTGTAAATATTTGACTTATTTACATTTATTGTTAAAGGTAGTAGTTATAATATTGGATTTGATAACTTTTGCTTGCTATTTATTTTGGTTAAATGAATTTTTCCTTGGACAAAAAAGGCCCTCTAGCTCACGCCTATCACCAAGTATTTAAGGGAAATATTTTTCCTTTGTTAGGTTAATGTTAACCTAGCCTCCAAATGAATTATAAAGCTCTCCAAGTATTTTAGAGAAGAAAAATCCCACAAGAACAAAAGCTAAAAGAGTTTAAGGAAGATTAAGGTATTCTTTTATTTTCTTTAGCTTAGAAAATTATTTTGTTGTTCTTGCTTGAATTTTGTATGTTGTAGAGATTCTTATAAAAGTGGTAGAGATTTCTTAAACTCTAAAGTTTGGGGCATTTTGATTTGGTTGATGGATTTGGTGGTTAGATGCATGTGTGAAGTTAGATGGAGTAATATTAGTGTAATATTAGTTCAATTTTTTCATATTATGACTTGTTGCCATTATAGTGTGTTATGAACACTCGTGCAATATCTCTAATTGTTCTTGATTTCTTCATTGGTGGTGGCGTTAATTGGTGTAAATATTAATATGATTAATGTTGAGAAAATTAGATTTAAAACATGAAAAATGATAATTTTGCACCCATATCAGATCTGGAAATTCTGAAAAATATTTGGTGAAAAATATGTTATTTGAATGTATTGGATGTTTATTGGGCATTGACATAATTGCCGGAAATTATTTCAGAGTAAAAATATTCGAAAACGGTGAAAAACGGCGTTACCTGGTGAGTTTTGGGCTTACCGGGTAACGACTTTCCAAACAATGAATTGGTCACTGTTTGGGAAGCCCATGAACTGCCCAAGTACTATTGGGGCGAACATGGGCATCCTTCATGTATATTGGTTGCTCTGTTCAGGTAAAAACGAGTCTTATGCTGTTTTGCGGAAAAACGTTTTCGTAAAAGTTTCACGATATTTTCTAAATTATTTATGTCATTATTTGATATCAGATATAATATGTTTAGGTGAAATATAAATGAATTATTCATATCGGATATTGAATAATTTATTCCGTAAGTTTAAAAGTTTAAAAGTTACGATTTTGCCTGAACCGTGCCTTCCGCTACGACTGACCCCAACAAGCCAATAAATGACTTTCTTGCAATATTTTCCCATCTCTATCTCTCAATTGCTACTCTCATTCTTAACTCCACTTGCAACCACGAAGAGATTCCCACCTGGATTCACATTTGAAACTCATTTAAAATAAACTCAACATGCCTATGTCGCTTCCTCAAACAATCAACACACTCATCTGTAATCTGATCACACTCTACATATTCGGCCACATGCACTTTTTGAATCTCATAACTCATGGACTTAAAACCAAAATTATATTGCTCCATATGATCTTCACCCTTAACGGTAACTTCAAGAACCTCATTGGCATCATGAACAACTGAATCAACATCACTAATGTTATTGCTCTCATCAATATAATCACTATCATCAACAAAATCAACCACCTCACTCTTATTCATAAAAACATCAACATGTTTCATTTCATTACTCAAGACTATGCTCATATCCATATTCACTTCACATTTCACTAAGGTATTTTTCTCTATGAATTCTGGAAGCTCTCCTTGTAGTATTTTAAACTCATCAATCACACTCTTGGTTTTAGCCCAATATTCTTCACTCCTCTGCATGTACAACTCTTCCTTATAGACCTCTTGTAGGGTAAAAAATGATAATTCTTCCACCATACATAAATTTATACATATTCCTATCCATATCGTAAAATACTTTATTGAATTTATACCAAGGCTTACCCAATAAAACATGCGTATGGCACATAGGAACCACGTCACACACTACTTGGTCAACATACTTCCCACTTGCAAAACTTACCACAACCTATTTATCAAAATCGAACTCTCCAAAATCACTCTTCCACTTATAAGATCTATCAAGAGGTATCAATGGTAATCTCAATTTATTCCACAATGGTAGTGCTAGCTAAAGTTTTTTGATTCCCTCTATTAGTAATCATATTACACACTTTACTATTGATAAGGCATTTCATGCGAAAGATAAATACCCTTTTGTCCATCAGATTATGTATATAAATCAACTCCTTACTTGAAAGACACTAATAATAATTAAAAACTTAAATAATCAAGAAGAATACGAAAAAAAACATAAATAATCTGACTAAAAACCAACAAAACCGAAATAAGAACACAAACTGAACTGAAACTGGACAGACTCCGTAATAAATATTTGACAGAGATTTTGAGACACGATATGTACATAAACAGAATTCGGCCAACCAATATTCCATTCGTCTCCTCGAGTAATTATAAATCAATATATTATGGGTCTCGTAACTCTTGCTTGATTAAAAGATACGACTATTTAAAGTTTGGTGCGCTGCTGGAAAATTCTGGACGATAAAACTTATTTTTTTTTGGGATTTTTTTTATTCTAATGGCTCAAGAATACAAGGAAATTATGCAAAGATACAAAATTAAGACAATGACTGAATTGAAACAAGGCAACACAAAGCAAAATTCGATGGAAACAGGACAAGAAAAAAGTAATAAACGAAACTGAATAAAAAAAAAACGAAACTAATTTTTTTTTGTTTTTGTTAATGAACGAAACACAAAGAAAATAAAAGGATAAAATTTGACCTTGGAACCTTGCTACTGATACCAACTGATGAGAACCTGTCTGGAACAAGCCAAGCAAACCCACAGAAGACAATAATCGTTCCCAAGAAAGCCAAGACAGTTCAGTTGAAAACTCTAAACCTCTAAAGAATGAGCAACAGAAACCCAGAGTGCTAATGGGGCGCCACAAAAGATTAACAGACCTTTGATAAACCAAAACCAGTGAGAACAAATTGAGGGTTCCTCAAAGTTCATGAATTTGATGTATTTTTATTCAAGATGAGTTGTTTTAAAACATAAAGAAAACAAGCCTTTTATAAGGAGGCTATAGCAAAATAATAAATCCTAATTAATACACCAATCACAAAAGTGAATCCCTTAATAAATCCTAATTAATACACCAACATAAAAGTCAAAGTGATAAATTGTGTTTGTATTTGAACCATGAAGGATTTTGAAGTGGACTTTGACATAAAATACTAAGTTGTAGATCCATGAGTCCTCTTTTTTCTAACGCAACTTGAATCACAAAAATCGGACATCGGATGAGAAATTTGCATCCAAAATATGAAGACTGCGTAAATCCTGCCACTGCTAATCCACCATTTCGGAAATGAAGACCAAAATCAATCAAGGCAACCCATGCATGTCCAAGACGCATTCCATTCTTGCCTTAGACATAATAAAGTCTTCATATAAAGTCTTATGCATGGAACAAATTCCAGAACCCAAGGAATCTTTGAAATCCACCAAAATGGCCTAAATATACCAATCTAACCAAGCCATGCAATCAGCCACAACTTCAAGTTAACTTGGCCCAGCAAACATGGCTCATTCTGGATCACATCACCAACTGCTATAGGAATGCAAGACACTAAAGTTTATCCATATAATTTTTCATTCGAATTTACCTCATGTTTCCAACATGTCCTTGCAACCACATTTCCCACATGTTTCATATTGGGCAGTTACCAGTAGTTACCAACATAACTGCCTCATTTGTTTGTTGCATTTCCAACTTCCCACGGACAAATCCAACCTCCGAATGTGTTAGCATCACTTCCTTCAGACAACACCAATGACCGGCGTGAACACACACGTATAACGCAAGTGCACGTATCGTTCAAGCAGTATAAAAAGTATCGATCCCACGAGGACTTAATACCTAATCTATTAATTTTATGAGGTCAAATGATTACTAGTATCTAACAGGTTGATTGATTGATTTGAAATGGTGATGATTCTAAATTTAAAAACAAGTAAATAAAATTGCACAAAAGTAGGTTTAAGAAAATTCAATTTTAGGAAACTATCTAGGGTTGTGAATCTTTCTAATATCTTTAAAAGATGAAGTGGTTATTTCATGGTTGTGTAATAAATCGGTTTACTAACCTGGAACATTAAATTATGCAAAAGCCTCTGTCGATGGTCAGACACAAGTACCCAAATGAACCCAATTGAACCATATGTCTATGTCAACTAAATTATCTGGATTCATTAAGTTTAAGTTCCAATTATGGCTACCCCCCCGCCAGACAGGTATATGTCTATCCTGTAAGGAAATCTATTAAAGGGTTATCTATCCTCAATGAAGATTTTGGGCTATTAAGTCTAAGGCTGAAACCTAAAATTCCTTTGTCAAGTTTATTTTAGATTTACCACATCAATCTTATTGGTGATCAGACAACAAGAAGCATTAAGCTTAAGACTTAATAAGTAAACCTTTAAATTACCCAAACTATAAAATAATCCATTATAAACCGGTGATATTAGAATTCATCACAACCCAGATAACTAACTTAGTTACGACACATAACTAGGGGTAGTAAAAACTTAAAAGTAAAAGACATAAAGTAAAAATGCTGAAAAGTAATTGCGGTAAAGTAAAAGCTGAAAAGTAAATTACAATAAAATAAAATGCTAAGGTAAAAGGATCAACTTTTCTATTTACTATTTAGATATCTCCCTTAATATAATATATTAACTTGTGATTATTTTACCAACCAGCCATATAGGTGGTAACCTGATTAAGTCAAATTAAGTCCAACCAGCCATAAAGGCGGTACAAAAATAAACCTGCCATATAGGCGGTAAGAAAATTTAATTACCAACCGACCAATCTGGCTGTATCATTGCTTAGTCAGGTTTAAACCAGATTAAAATGAATTACCAACTGACCAATATAGCGGTATCCTCATTAAGTCAATATTTTAAATAGTGAATATATTATATTTAAGGGAGATTAATCTAAATAGAAATAGTAAAAGAATTACCTTTCACCCTAGCAGGGGGAAGTTACCTCCTCATGTTGAATAGTAAAAACTGTAAAAGTAAAAAAGTAAATTACTATTATTACAGAACATAATTAAAATTAATTACAAAACTAAAATTTAAAAGAAACTAGATAGAAAACTCCCTATTTACATCAGAGAATTCAGAGAGGAAGGTACATCTACAACTGAAACATCGAGCTCTATTTATAGGCGTCCATAAGTGCCACGCGTCACGATGCGTTGATGTGGCAGCTTATGATTGGTTGGCTTCAGATTCTTATCTGACACGTGGCGATTGCGGATAAGGTGATAAAGTGACACGTGGCAAGGCGGCTGACACTCAATGATTATGCGTGATGTGGCGATAGTGACTGTCGGCACCATAGAATGATGACATGTGGCACATTGTGATTGGCTGATGATGACGTGGCGGTGACGTGGCATGTTGACTCGGTCAACTGGTGATGTGGACGAAGATGTGGCTGACAGGTGGAGTGACACGTGGTGATGGCGATTGTCGGCACCGTAGGATGATGACACGTGTCACGACGCACGTTAGTAAATCGGCTGTGATGGTGACACATGGCACGGCGCACGTTAGCAAAGTCAAACTTCTCTGATTCTGATTTATTGACCCGGTGCACGTTAGCATTGTTCGGCACACGTTAGGCGTCGCGAAGCGCCAAAATTACCAAAATGCCTTTTTTTTTTTTCCAATTTTCACTGTTTTGGCCCCAAATCACCTCCAGAGAGTCCTGAAACCTTATTTATCTACAAAATAACACAAAACACATCAAAATATTCACAAAACTCAAGAAACTATACAAAATATTAAGTTAAATGAGTGGGAAATAGTGATATAATTACCACTCATCACACCCCCAAACCTAACATTTTACTAGTCCTCGAGCAAAACACAAAATAAAATCATATAAAAATCTTTAAAATAAAATTTAACAAAGTCACTTTCGTAGAGATCACTGTTGCATTTAGCGTATGCAACAAGCCTTTAAACTCCTAGGTGTCCCTTGTGGACGAGTTGTAGTCTCGTGAGGGTTTACAGCAATGATACCCACAAACATTTTACAAAAGCAAAAAGACAAGCGAAAAAAGAATAAATAAGTTAGTGACTAATCAGATGAAACTTCTACTCCAAGTTACTAGTTGTTTTCTTTCTTTCTAAATTACTGAATAAGTAAATTCTCCCGTTATATTTACCATTTTCCATATGCACAGTCGACAAAATATTAATCAATTCATTTTTAACCACAACAGTCACAAGTGCAGTCGATAAGAGAGTAATATTTGTTTCCTAAAGTTTTATCAGAATTCATACCTTTTTGTAGCAATGGAATTATTTTTCTGATTTTTCTGATTTTTTCTTTGATTTTTGATATTTATTTATTTATATACAATATCTTCCATCTATGTAGCGAGTGTTGGGTCGGTGGCTCCCAAACCAGTTGGATTTAGGGCACCAAGTGTTAAGACACCCCTAAGGACTTAATTACTCAGACTTCAGATATATATATTTTTGTAGCATCTTTGATCCATGTAGCGAGCTTTGGGCCAGTGAATCACAAACCAGTTGGCTCTAGGGCACTAGGTGTTAAAACACCCTTACAGACTTAATAACTCGGATCTCATATGTTTTTTTTTACTCCATCACTTTTTGAGATGCTTCCTCCAATTAAACTAGAGCACTAAATATTACAAACTTTTCAATTTAGCTCATGTCCCTATGTTACAATGCATGTCGATAATATCTGCTAACTGAGCATATGAAGATCAATTTTAGTCAGTTTTATGGAGAATTTACAAATTAAATAATTTAAAATGAAATAAAAAAAACTAACTTGTTTCAAAAATGGTTTGAGATACGTCTCAGGAGTGGAAATTTCTTACACAGCTATCTCTTACCAATTTCACATTTTTAGTAAAAATAAAAACACAAAATATTTTTGTAATTTTTGAAAAATTTTCAATTTTTTTGTATTTTTCGAAAAATTTTGGACTAAAAATAAAAACAACACACAAACTAAAAACAAGGTACTGATCAACTAATTCCCTCCCCCAAACCGAAATGAGACATTGTCCCCAATGTCTTAAACAGTAGAAGAAGAGTTTAGAAGATAATACCTGGTTAGTTGAAATTCTACAGGAAATTAAAGGTTAAGATCCAGATTAATCCGACGCCTCTTACCACGATCGTCCTTAGACCAATTTATCTTTGAAAGGATAGGGTCAACTTGTGGTTCATAGGCTAAGAGTTGGTCTATTAGATCCGGAGCAGTTCTAGCAGTATTTAGGAGTTCTTTTAAAGGTTTTGACACAAACCCATTTCTCCGAGCATCATCAAGAAACACACAAAGAAAATCATAAAATCCTTCAACGTTGTACAGTCCAAGCGGTTTCTGGTGTATGTTCAGGTTCGCCCAAGATAACACTGTAAAAGTTTCCTCACCAAGCCACCTGGCAAAGCAATAAAAGCATCAACACGATTAATCATTTCTACCAGTCGTTCAGACATACCTGGCACAATTAGCTCTTCTCTGTTTGATGGTTCAATAAGATTTGCCTCTGCCAAAGGTTTTGGGATGATTCCCAAAACATGACTGCCTCCTTCCTGTACAGCCTTTGAAACGATCCCCATTTGTCCAAGATTACCTCCGCCATATACTAAGTGCATATTCCTTGCAGCTAAGACTCGACCTAATTCATGTGCTGCTTCTACATATTGTGGCTTAACACCAACACTAGTACCGCAAAACACACATATGTTTTCAACTCGTCTTCTTGAAGTGGCTTCCATGTTTTACTCTGGATGTCTTCAAAAGTGTAATGATCAGTTGAATTTATAACACCTGAAAAAGGGTGAGTAAAATAATAGCACTAGTACCTGCCAAATGATAATTATTAGTTAACAGTAAAATAAATCGTGATAGTCAAAAAGATCTGGATCATGTCGGAGAAAATAAAAGAAAACAACAAAACAAATCACAATTATTAGGAAAAGACAAAGAGATATAATATGTACAAGAAAAGTAGCGGCTTGATTGACGTCTATGCTTCAGGGACAAGCTTCCCATCCAATTTTCTTATAAATTGGCAAACTGGGTCTTTTTGAGTCGGATTCTTAAGACTTAAATGTTGTCTTTCTTTTTGGAATTGTGTATGCAATTTGCGAATGGCTATATGAACATATCCACTAGGATGCGTCTCAAGAGTCGAAGATATATTATCTACAGACTCCTTACTCAAGCCATTCTTAATGAATTTAATTTTATCTTCGCGATTATCAGACACCATTCCTAAATAATGACAACGAGTATTGCAATTCCAGTGTGCACATTTGTAACAAACACTCATTTGCTTAGCTCTACGTTTCTTTGCATATGTGCTTTTTCCAAATCCAGGTAAATAAGAATTACAAGAATCAGAATACTCACCTGTTAAGCGGACCCGTGCTTCAATTACCCAACGAATGTCATTAGGAACACCATGGATCGTTAGTAGTCTCATCCGTTCCAAGCGAGCTTTGTAGACTTTCATCAGAGATTTGAGGGAGAGAAGGAAATTGCTTGTGAAGATTTGTGAGAGCTTCTTCCATCTTGAAATGACTTAATCTGCAAAAACTAAACACACCAAATTAAATCACACCAAATCACAATATATACAAAAATTGCATGGGTTGCCTCCCTACGAGCGCTAAGTTTAAAGTCATCAGCTAGACGTGACTTCTCGAACGTTAGGCTGGATCTGAAAGTGTGACACTTTCTTTTTGTCGCTCAAATGATTCTCCCCAGTAGTGCTTGACACGCTGACTGTTAACCTTGAATGTTTCGTTGGTGTTAGGATCCAGTAACTCAACAGCTCCATATGGTAAAACCTGAGTGATGACAAATGGACCTGACCATCTTAATTTCAACTTTCCAGGGAAAAGTTTCAACCTTGAGTTGTACAACAACACATGCTGCCTTGGTTCCAACTGTCTGTGCACTATTTTTTGGTCATTCCATTTCTTGGTCTTTTCTTTGTACAATCTGGCATTCTCATAAGCTTATAGATGAAACTCCTCCAATTCGTTGAGTTGGTGAAGTCGTTTCTCTCCTGCAGCTTGTGAGTCAAGATTCAACTTCTTCAGTGCCCAATACACCTTGTGTTCAAGCTCAACTGGCAGATAGCATGCTTTCCCAAACACCAATCGATATGAGGACATACCAATGGGTGTCTTATAAGCTGTTCAGTAGGCCCATAATGTATCTTTGGCTGCAGTTTTGTTTTCGCTGAAGTGTCCGCCATATGGTGATGAATGATAATGCTGCAAAACACTGTCGACTTCCTCTTGTGGAACACACCGTCTCAATAATTGATTAGCACACCGTTTGAACAGGTACGACTCATCCCAGACATAGTGCTTGACTTATTTGAAGAATTTCTTCCGTTGCTGATTTGTCCATTCCAACGGCCATTTTCCTGACACAATGTAGTTGACATTGTCAGCATACCAATGGGCATCTTGCTGTTTCATGGCAAACAGCTGTTCATCTGGAAAAGTTTCTTTGATTAACAGATCTTTGCCAGCTGTTTCTCCATTCTCGAGACTCTCGATAGATGATCTGCCACTTGGTTTTCTGTCCATTTCCTGTCTTTGATCTCCACTTCAAATTCTTGCAGAAGAAGTATCCAACGGATCAATCTGGGTTTGGCATCTTTCTTCGTGATCAGATATTTGATTGTTGAATGATCTGTGTAGACAACAACTTTGGGACCCAGCAGATAGGAGCAGAATTTGTCAAAAGCGTACACAACTGTGAGCAACTCCTTTTCAGTGGTTGTGTAGTTGAGTTGAGCTTCATTCAAAGTTCTGCTGGAGTAGTAAATGGTGTGGAAAATATTTACTTTACGTTGTCCCAAAAATGCACCTATAGCAAAATCACTAGCATCGCACATTACTTCAAATGGAAGGGTCCAGTCTGGTGCTACAATGATGGGGGCAGAAATCAGCTTTTGTTTTAAGATCTCAAAAGCTTCCTGGCATTCTTTGGTGAAGTTGAAAGGTGTATCCTTCTCCAAAAGATTGCAAGGAGGTTTAGAAATCTTGGAAAAGTCTTTGATAAATCTCATGTAAAAACCTGCATGTCCAAGAAAACTCCGAATCCATTTTACAGATGTCGGCGGAGGTAGTTTTTAAATTATTTCAATCTTTTCTTTGTCTACCTCGATTCCTTTTTATGAGATCCGGTGTCCAAGAACAATGCCCTCTTGTACCATGAAATGGTATTTCTCCCAATTGAGCACCAGGTTTGTATCTTCGCACCTTTGTAACACATGTTCCAAATTTTGCAAGCAGTGGTCAAATGAGTCTCCAAACACAGAAAAGTCATCCATGAAAACCTCCATGCTCTGCTCCAACATGTCTGAGAAGATGGCCATCATGCAACACTGAAATGTAGTGGGGGCATTACATAATCCAAATGGCATTATGCGGAAAGCAAAAGTACTATAGGGACATGTAAAAGTAGTTTTCTCCTGATCTTCTGATGCGATGGCAATCTGATTGTACCTTGAATATCCATCCAGAAAATAATAGAACTCATGTCCCGCCAGTCTGTCTAACATCTGGTCAATGAATGGTATCGGAAAATGGTCATTTTCTGTTGCTTTGTTCAGCTTTCGGTAGTCCATGCATACTCTCCATCTAGTCAACATTCTGGTTGGGATTAGCTCGTTCTTTTCATTGGTAACCACAATGATTCCTCCTTTCTTCGGCATACACTGCATATGACTCACCCAAGTACTATCTGAGATAGGGTAAATGATGTCAGCATCCAACCATTTCATGATTTCTTTCTTTACGACCTCCTTCATGATTGGATTGAGTCTCCGTTGATGTTCTATTGTGGGTTTGTACTCATCATTCATCAGAATCTTGTGCATGCAAAATGATGGACTAATGCCTCGAATGTCTGCTATAGTCCAGCCAATGGATCTTTTATGCTCTCGTAATACTCTCAGTAACTTTTCTTCCTGCTCCAATGTTAGTGAAGAAGAAATAATAACAAGTAATTCAGAAGAGTTTCCAAGAAATGCATACCTGAGATGGCTCGGATGTAACTTCAGCTCCAGCTGTGGTGGTTCTTCAATCGAAGGCTTGATTCGATCTTTCTTTGGCAGTTCCAGGCTTTCCACTTGTGGTGTCACTTTGAATTGGAATGGTTTGTCAAGGTAGTTGATACATTCTAGGATTTCAGCATCTAGCTCGCTGTCAGTCATGTTGGTGATGCAAGCTTCTAGTGTATCCGTGGGATTTAGCTCAGTATCCTGGACGATACTATCAACAACATCAACTCTGAAGCATTCTTCTTCCTTTTCATCGTTCGGGAATTTCATGGCTTTGAAAACATTGAAATTAACTTCTTGGTCCTGAACTTTCATGGTTAGTTCTCATTTTTGTACATCAATCATAGTTCGTCCTGTCGCCAAGAATGGTCTTCCAAGGATGATAGGCACATCTTTTTCTTCTTCCATGTCAAGGATAATGAAATCTGCTGGAAGAATGAGTTTGTCGACTTTGACCAGCACATCTTCAACAACACCTCTTGGAAATGCGAGCCTTTGATCAGCAAGTTGTAATGAGACTGAGGTATGCATTGCTTCTCCAATTTACAGTTTCCTATAAATAGAAAAAAGGGCATCAAATTAACACTTGCACCTAAGTCACATAAAACCTTATCGATATAGTATTCTCCAATGGTGCATGAGACAATGAAACTGCCAGGATCTTTCAGCTTTGGGGGAAGTTTCCTCTGAATGATGGCACTGCATTCTTCCGTCAATGCTACTGTCTCGTAATCTCCCAATCTTCATTTTCGTGAAAGAATGTCTTTCATGAATTTTACATAGCTGGGCATTTCTTCCAAGGCTTCTGCAAATGGAATGTTGATGTGAAGCTTTTTGAACACCTCCAGGAATCTAGCAAACTGCTTGTCCAATTTGTTTTTCTGAAGTCGTTGTGGAAAATATGGAGATGGAGTGATCTGATCTTTTTCTTTTTCATTTGCTTCTTTTTCCACCATCTGTTGCTTTGTTTCTTTCGAAACTTCTTCAATTATTGCCTTGATTTCAAAATCTTTATTGATTTCAGTACCACTTTTCAAGGTGATGGCTTGACATTGCTCCTTCCCTCGGTTCCTTGGATTGGGTTCTGTGTTGCTGGGAAGATTACCTGGCGGTCTGTAACTTTGAGTATTGGCCAGTTGTCCGATTTGATTCTCCAGTGCTTTGATGGAAGCAGAATGGCTCTGAAAGATAGCATCATATGCTGCTTGTTGCTTTTTGAACATCTCTGCAATCCATTCTTTCATTTCTGGTTCTTTTTCATGTTCCTGGCCTTTGTTCTGTTGCTGACATCTTGGTGGTGGATAGTTCTGCTGTTGGAATCCAGGTGGTGGATTGTTCTTTTGTCCTGAATTGTTGCTCCATGAAAAATTGGGATGATTCCCTCACCCTTGGTTGTAGGTGTTGGAATATGGATTGTTCCCCTGTCTGTTGAAATTGTTGACATAATTCACCATCTCTTCAAGTTGGTTTGGTTCTGGTGCTCCTCCATATGGTGAACTTGTGGATCCAGTGCTGAGAGTCTCCATGAATTTGCATATCTGATCCAGCTTAGCGTTGACTGCTGTATTGGCTCCACTTTCATAAATTCCTGCAATTCTTTGGATCATGCTCCTTTCTGTTGGCCACAAGGAATTGTTGTTGGCCATTTCTTCGATTAGGTCCCAGGCTTGATCTTCTCATTTTGCCATTAAAGCTCCTCCAGCAGCAGCATCGATTGTGGCTCTCATCAGTCCAGAAAGTCCATTATAGAATGTTTGGACTTGAAGCCATTTTGGAATCTCATGGTGAGGACATTTCCGGAGAAAATTTTTGTATCTTTCCCAAGCTTCGTAGAGAGTTTCTGAGTCTTGTTGCACAAAGGATGTGATGTCATTCCTCAGCTTTCCAGTTCTGGCTGGTGGAAAGTACTTTGCAAGAAATTTGGTGGCTAAAGTGTTCCAAGTTGTGATGGAACCTGCTGGTAGTGAATGTAGCAAAGCTTTAGCTCTGTCCTTCAAAGAGTATGGGAAAATACGCAGTCTCATTGCTTCTTCAGCTTCTCGGTTGTAATTGAAAGTGCCACAAACTTCCAGGAATTTGCTGATGTGGGCATTAGGATCTTCAGTTGCATTCCCCCCAAACTGAACTGACCGCTGAATCATCTGAATGCATGTTTTGATGTCACCTTCATTTGCTGGTAAGGGAGGAAGTACAATACAAGAAATGAGTATGTCAACCACCGGAATGGTTCTGTCTCGAATGGGAATTGGTGGTGCAACTTCCAAAGGTTCAGGTTCCATGTTGACTAAAGCTTTTTGGCCTTCTCGCCTTTCCATTCTCAACTGTCTGATGGTTCTTTCAATTTCCGGGTCAAGCGGTCGGAGTTCAAAGCTTCTGGTTCGTCTCATGAAGTTTCTGAGAACCTGAAACACAAGAAAACAAAAATAATAAGTAAAAAGAAATTAGATACAAGTAAAGGTATATAACCTCTAAACTAAGAGTGAAAGATAAATAAGTCCCCGGCAACGGCGCCAAAAAATTGACTGACGTAAACACACACATATAACGCAAGCACACGTATCGTTCATGTAGTATAAAAAGTATCGATCCCACGAGAACTTAATACCTAATCTATTATTTTTATGAGGTCAAATGATTACTAGTATCTAACAAGTTGATTGATTGATTTGAAATGATGATGATTATAAATTTAAAAACAAGTAAATAAAATTGCACCAAAGTAGGTTTAAGAAAATTCAATATTAGGAAACTATCTAGAGTTGTGAATCTTTCTAATATCTTTTAAAAGATGAAGTGGTTATTTCATGATTGTGTAATAAATCGGTTTACTAACCTGGAACACTAAATTATGCAAAAGCCTCTATCGATGGTCAGACGCAAATACCCAATTTAACCCAATTTAACCATATGTCTATGTCAGCCAAATTATCTGGATTCATTAAGTTTAAGTTCCAATTATGGCTACCCCCGCCCGACAGGTATATGTCTATCCTGTAAGGAAATCTATTAAAGGGTTATCTATCCTCAAGGAAAATCGTGGGCTATTAAGTCTAAGGCTAAAACCTAAAATTCCTTTGTCAAGTTTATTTTAGATTTACTACATCAATCTTATTGGTGATCAGAAAACAAGAAGCATTAAGCTTAAGACTTAATAAGTAAACCTTTAAATTACCCAAACTATAAAATAACCCCTTATAAACTGGTGATATTAGAATTCATCACAACCCCAGATAACTAACTTAGTTACGACACATAACTAGGGCTAGTAAAAACTTAAAAGTAAAAGACATAAAGTAAAAATGCTGAAAAGTAATTGCGGTAAAGTAAAAGCTGAAAAGTAAATTACAATAAAATAAAATACTAAGGTAAAAGGATCAACTTTTACTATTTACTATTTAGATATCTCTATTAATATAATATATTAACTTGTGATTATTTTACCAACCAGCCATATAGGCGGTAACCTGATTAAGTCAAATTAAGTCTAACCAAACATAAGGCGGTACAAAAATAACCTGCCATATAGGCGGTAAGAAAATTTAATTACCAACTGACCAATCTGGCGGTATCCCTTTTTCTTTATATATACATGCTCTAGTAACGAGTGCCTTTATTGCCATTTGATTGCTCGTCCGTTGGGTCATAATAACGGTCGATTTCATGAGATGCAATTACTGCATTTTGCCCGTTTCTAGGCTGGAACGGATGGGTTATGAATGGTGTTTATGAGCTAAGGCGTTAAGTGGACTGGCGTGGAGTGAGCCCTGATTGTGGACAAAGTCTCATTTTGGTTTGGGGGAGGGAATTAGTTGATCAGTACCTTGTTTTTAGTTTGTGTGTTGTTTTTATTTTTAGTCCAAAATTTTTCAAAAAAAAAATGAAAAATTTTCAAAAATTACAAAAATATTTGGCGTTTTTGTGTTTTTATTTTGACTAAAAAAGTGAAATTGGTGAGAGATAGTTGTGTAAGGAGTTCTCACTCCTGATACGTATTTCAACCCATTTTCGAAATAAGTTAGTTTTTGTTTAAAATGAATCTTCATATGCTCAGTTGACAGGTATTATCAATAAGCATAGTAACATACGGACATGAGTTAAAATTGAAAAGTTTGTAATATTCAGTTCTCTAGTTTAATTGGAGGAAGCATCTCAAAAAGTGATGGATTAAAAAAAAGCGTCTGAGATCCGAGTTATTAAGTCTGTAAGGGTATTTTAACACATAGTGCCCTAAAGCCAACTGGTTTGGGAGTCACTGGCCCAAAGCTCGCTGCATGGATCAAAGATGCTGCAAAAATATATATATCTAAAGTCTGAGTAATTCAGTCTGTAGGGGTGTCTTAACACCTGGTGCCCTAAAGCCAACTGGTTTGGGAGCCCCCGACCCAAAGCTCGCTACATAGACAAAAGATATTGTATATAAATAAAAAAATCAAAATTCAAAGAAAAAAAATCAGAAAATCAGAAAAATTATTCCATTGCTGCAAAAAGGTGTGAATTCTGATAAAACTTTAGGAAAAAAATATTACTCTCTTCTGAACTGCACTTATGACTGTTGTGGGTAAAAATGAGTTGTTTAATATTCTGTTGGCTGTGTATATGGAGAATGGTAAATATAATCGGAGAATTTACTTATTCGGTAATTTAGAAAGAAAGAAAACAACTAGTAACTTGGAGTAGAAGTTTCACCTGATTAGTCACTAACTTCTTTTTTTCTTTTCTCTTGTCTTTTTGCTTTTGTGTGCATTAGTTTCACTACCTTTTTACTTTTGTAAAATGTTTGTGGGTATCATTGCTGTAAACCCTCACAAGACTAAAACTCGTCCACTAGGAACACCTAGGGGTTTAAAGGATTGTTGCATACGCTAAATGCAACCGTGATCCCTACGAAAGTGGCTTAGTTAAATTTTATTTTAAAGATGTTTATGTTATATTATTTTGTGTTTTGCTCGAGGACTAGCAAAATGTTAGGTTTGTGGGTAATCCTTTATTGCTTCAGTGGTTCCTGAAAAGAAAGAAATAAAATCATGAGGTCTCGTATGGTGCTTGACTTGGAATGGAAGTTCCATTTTGTCAAGCTTCTGGGTGATATCTTTGATCTGTACTCCCCAAAACAGTGATGTTTCGCTTGAATGCTCTGGATCTTTAATAAAGTCAGACATTTGCTCCTCCATTTGCTCTGCTTCTTGCTCCACCTTTTCTTCACATATGTATTTTAGGATTTCCTTGTTCAGTTCTTCATCTGTCATCTGTGAAATGCATGCTCCATAAGTGTCACCCTGAGGATGTAAAGAAATGTCAGATTTTAGGTCTTCATCCTCTGAGATGACTGGCTCAGATAGCTCGTCTTCAAACATTAGTGCAAAGCATTCTCCAAGATCTTCATTTTGAGGATGGAAAGTTTCATCCTCCCTTGTTGGTGCAGTTGGTACAAATAGCTCAGCTTCTTCATCCTCGACAGAGTCCGAAGAATAATAAAAATCAAATTGAGACTTTGTTGGTTCAGGCTCCTGAACTGATACCTCAGATTCTTGATACTGCTCAGCCTCTTCCTCTGCTAAAGTGTCATCGTGAAATGCTTGGTACTCGAAGGCTCTGTCAGTTTCGTCAGAAAATGCTTTTTGAGGTATGTAGCTCTGGTTTTCTGTTAATTGTCTCATTTGATCTGTCAGTATCTGAATGAATGCTGATTGTCTCTGAATACTTTCGAATTGATTCTGGTATGTTTCAAGCATTGCATCCAACTTTTCGTCTCGTTTCTTGTTCCAATCTTTGAGTATGTCAATCATCTGATCTTCTTGTGATGGTTCTGATTGTTGATGAAGATCGTAGGTAGATGGTGGATAAGATGGAAAATATGATGGTTCTTCGTACCTTGAATGATTCCAATAATTCTGCCACTCTGAAAGGTATATACATTGATCGCTCGGGTGGTTACCATCACATATTACACATCTCCCCATTTCGTTCTGATGAGCAAATGTAGTATTGTTTGATTCTGAAATCCAGTGATAGTTGTTGGGCTGGACAACAGGCCTTAGAAAACCGGACTGTTGCTCCCAGATTTGGGGTGTATCTTCTAGTAAAGCTCGTGATCTTTCAATCTCCCAATAATGTTCCATTTTTCAATCACCTGAAAACAAAAGAAAGAAATAAAAATTACAGATAAAAATAAAGAAAATTAAATACAAGTTAATTAGATAGCTTCAAAATTAATAACTCAAGAAAAATAAGTCCACGACAACGGCGCCAAAAACTTGACCGGCGTAAACACACACGTATAACGCAAGCGCACGTATCGTTCAAGTAGTATAAAAATATCGATCCCACGAGGACTTAATTCCTACTGTTGTTATTAATTATTGATACTATTTATTTACAGGTATATAATTATAGGGAGCAGAGAATGATTGCTTTTGTTGGTTGAATGTGGATTTGATAAATAAAATTCTTAAAGACACAAAAGAAAATACTAAGGAAAATAACAAAAGACTCAAAGATCTAGGGTTGTGACTCCACACAATATTAATATAAAGATGAATTGATTCTCTTATCTATGTGTAATAAATTAGTTTTCTAACCTGGAACACGAAATTATGCAAAAGCCTCTGTCGATGGTCAGACGCAAATACCCAGTATAACCCAATTGAACCATATGTCTATGTCAACCAAATTACCTGGATTCATTAAGATCAAGTTCCAATTGTGGCTACCCCCGCCCAACAGGTATATGTTTATCCTGTAAAGAAATCTATTAAAGGGTTATCTATCCTCAAGGAAGATCGTAGGCTATTGAAACTAAGGCTGAAACCTAAAATCCCTACGTCTAGTTTATTTTAAGTTTACCACATCAATCTTATTGGTGATCAGACAACAAGAAGCATTAAGCTTAAGACTCAATAATCAAACTAAAGAATTACCAATAAAAAGAAAATCAATTATTAAGTGTGAATATTGTGTTTCATCACTTCCCTAGAATAAAATAAAATGCTGGGGGTTAGAGGATCCACGTTTAATATTTCTTATATAGGAATCTCACTTATTATAATATATAAATTATTTTATGTTCTGCTTTCTCAGGAATTAATAATGTTAAACATTTAAAACCAGCCATATAGGCGGTAATCCATTTAGTCCAACTACACCAGCCATATAGGCGTGGTAATTATCTGTCACATAAAGACCAGCCATATAGGCGGTAAAGTAATTTTTATTTAGACCGACCATATAGGCGGTAATAAAGTCTGCCATTAATTAATCCGGTTAAATTATAATTTAAATATTATAATTAAGTGAGATTTACCTAGATAATTATATTAAAGGTTTCACCTTTTACCCCAGCGGAAATTTAACTACAAAACATAAATAAATAAATAAAAATCTGTAATGAAAACTAAAAATAAAAATAAATAATTTTAATATTACAATAATTTACAAAACTATATGCTTCCTCTGAAATCAGGGAAAAAATCCCAAGGAAAATACACCAAATGATGTGCAAATAAGCTCAATTTATAAGCAATTTCTGGATCTGGCGTCGCGACGCCGAGACATGTTTTCAGTCTATGCGGTTTGACCACGCGCATTTCATCGGTGCAATCTGGTGATGACACGTGTCATGCGGTGAGACGGTGCAATGGAAAGCTGACACGTGGCACGCGGTAAGGATCGGTCCAATGAGAGCTTGACATGTGCCGAAAGATGATTCGCCAATGTTTCGGTCCATTCAGAAGGTGACACGTGTCACGCGGAGTGTCGGCACCATAGAATCGCGACACGTGTCCAGACTTATTTTAGCATGATCGGTTCTGATGATGACACATGTTAGGCGCACGTTAGCATGGTCGGCGCACGTTAGTATCTGGCGTATTTTAGCAAATTTCTTCTGACTGGTCCATGTGTCCGGTGCAAGTTAGCATCCGGCGCACTTTAGACGTCGCGACGCCGATGGATTACGCGTCGCGACGCGACCAAATTACCAAAATACCCTTTTTCGTCATTTTTCACTGTTTTGGATCCAAATTACTTCCAATGCTTTCCAAACTTTATTTATCTGTAAAATAACAATAAAACACATCAAAACGTTCACAAAACCCGAGAAACTATACAAAATATTAGGTTAAATGAGTGGGAAATAGTGATATAAATATCACCCATCAGCTCCCCTTAGGCATTTCCCTCAAGTGGGGGACCTTTAATCCGACGTAATTAGCCCATGAGCACTAAATAACGATGCATAAATAAATAAATGAACTCAGATACAGAAAGTAAATAACGGAACAATAAAAGAGATGCGACCAAGAGACTTGGCCGACATCTATATGGGACCTCGTATGCCCGATTGGATATATTTCACATCCAACCAAGTGTACCTCGTCCGGCGCGGCAAAATATTATGGTAAAGGCTACCCTTAGGCATTTCCCTCAAATGGGGGACCTTTAATCCGACGTAATTAGCCCATGCGCTCTAAATAACGATGCATAAATAAATAAATGAAATCACATACAGAAAGTAAATAACGGAATAATAAACACAAACAATGAATGAACACAAAAATTAAATAACAAAAATGAAACAAGTGCATGAATGTTTCTCAAGAGGTACGTGTAGTTGTATCCCAAGTACAGACTGCACTACCATCCATTCGGATTCGGCTAAGGAATTTATGTCTGGGTTTCCATCTGATATACCGCAAGAGAGAGCACGCGATCATTATCCTAAAATAAAAAAAAATAGACGTGAAACATAATGATGCATGCGAGTGAACAATAATAAATAACTGAAAAGATAAATAAATAATCGTAAAGGGTGCCCTCAGGTCTTACCTTTTAAATTGCTTATCGGAAGTGCGTTACGCCTTCGCCGGAATAGTTAATGCTCCGTAACTTTTCTGGTTCACTGGTTCAACATTTTCATTTACTATTTCGCTATTTTGAGCCGCTGGTTTAGCTACTGTTTTTGTTGTTA
Source organism: Zanthoxylum bungeanum (assembly GCA_019454045.1). Classification (NCBI taxonomy): domain Eukaryota; kingdom Viridiplantae; phylum Streptophyta; class Magnoliopsida; order Sapindales; family Rutaceae; genus Zanthoxylum; species Zanthoxylum bungeanum. The sequence continues at coordinate 105,443 of SKCR01023441.1, read as the reverse complement.
TTTTCCACTGTTTTAACTGATGTTTTCTCTATTTTTGTTGCTATTTTCAGGGGCTGTTTTGCGGTGGATTTTTAGTGCGATTTTTGGACTGGTTTGGACTGTTTTCTGGACTGGTTTCACACTGATTTTTGGACTATTTTCAGGGGTGTTTCGGTGGTCAGAGGGGCAGTTTTATTGGTTAATTTTTGGTTTTTTTGGTTCACGCTGGCAGATTGTTTAGGCTGGTTTCGGTTACTGTCTTCACGTCCTTGGTTTTTGTTTCTTTGTTCGCTGGTCACCGATTGCTGCACGTGGTTTGTTGTTTGGTTGTGGCTTGGTCAGTGGTGCTGGTTTAGAGGACTATTGGCTCGGTGAGGACTGCTATTTGGTCGGTTTTGGGCTGCTGCTATTTGGTCGGTTTTGGGTTGCTTTAGTCGGTCGTTTACTGTTGTTTGTGGGCTGTCTTTGCGTGAGTGTGTATTGATTGATTTGTGATCGGTGGCTAAGAGGTTCAAGGCTTATGGTTTTGTTTGTTTTACGTGTGGCTGGTTTATGAAGATAAGAGGTGATGAGAGAATAAGGTGGCTGCCGATAGATGTCTAAGAGTTTAGGGTTTTCTTATTGTTTTTTTTTTCTTTGTTATGGTCGAGAGAGAGAAATGAAGCGGAGAGAGCGTAGGGTTTTGGTTTTGTGATCTTTTTATAATGGTGCATGCTAGGGTTTCTAATGTGCATGTTAGGCTAGGGTTTTCTCCTTTTTCCTTCTGTGTGTGCCACCCATCTCATCATTATGGTCAAGATATTCCTTCCAAATTTGGGGGATGCAATCTTGGTTAATTTGGAAGGGGATTAGGAGGGATTATGGCATGTGTTTAAATGTGATTTGAATATTTTGGATTGGGCTTGGCGTGTGGGCCTTGGACATTGTATGGGTTGCATGGGTGTGTATGGTTATGTGGCCTTTCGGGGGTTTTGGGCCGAGGCTAAGGCTTCAAACAGAATTTGACTACGCGAATCCGAGGCTAAACAAGTGAATAAAATTTGATGAGGCATTAATCTTGGAATATTCCCTTCCGACGTCCGTTTCCCGCGACTTCCGTAACTTATCGGGTAGTGCCTCCATACGAGGCTCATCATTGGGCTTTATGCAAAAATGCAGTGCCTACAACATGTAATTTCTTATGCCTCGAAAATCGAACATATAACTAAGACCATTCAAGATGCAACTAATACCGTTACATATGCAATTTTGACCAATATATATGAAATATTTATCTAATATAAATCTTTTTATATGAATATACAACTTCAACCATTAACTTGTAATTTCTAGCAATAACATGCAATTTCTTATGCCTCGAAAACCGAACATGTAACTAAACTCATTCAACATAAAACTAATACCATTAAACATGCAACTTTAACTATTAGACTTGCATTTTTTATTAAACAAAATCTTAAACTTGCAACTAACAACATTGAAATGCAACTTCAACCATTAAACATTGATTTATGACCAATAAATATGAAATATTTGTTAACATGCAACTTTAATCATTAAACATGCAACTTAACCATTAAATTTTAAACTAATTACAATAATATTTTTAATATTTCAATTTTATTAACATTTTAAAATTAAATTTTTTTATTAATTTTAAAATAATATTTTAATATTTTAAGGGACAATCGGTTCCAACAACCCTTTGTCCTTTAATATATATGTATGTATATTTTTAATCATTGGAAGGTTGCTTGTTTGGCTGACATTTGGCAGCCAAACAAACACCTCATGTTCGTAAATGGCAGGTGTCCCAGGATATGACTAGGGGTGTTCGCGGTGCGGTTCGAGCCCGTTTTTTCATTTTTCACTTTAAACCGTGCGGGTTGGCAGTTTGGGAAATTAGAAACTGAAACAACAAATTTGATAAGGAAAATCGCAATGGTTCGGGTTGGCGGTTTGGGCGGTTCGGGTCGGCAGTTTGGATTATAAATTTTTAAAGAAAATTTTGTGTGTTTTTACATAATAATTGAAGAGAAAAAATACCTAATTTTCATTTATACATTGTATATTATCATATGATCATTAAATATCTGAAATTTCATGGTTAAAGAAGAAGAAAATATAAAATAATGTCTAATTTGAACGCAGGTCGGTGGTTTAGGTGGTTCGGGTCGCGGTTTGAGTCAAAATTTACGATTTTGGGCAGTTCGGGTCGCAGGTTGGGTCAAAACCGCACACCGACCCAAAATTTGCGGTTCGGTTCATATTGACCTGAAATCATTTTTAATTTTTTTCCAAACCGTATGGTGCGGTTCTGGTCGGGTTGCGGTTTGACCCGAAACCGTGATTACCCCTAGATATGACATACACAGGGGTATCTTAGTAGCAGCCATTACTACAAAACCTATTTATAATATATTTTTGGTAACTGTTCCACTATTACAAGTGGCGGGTTTGATTTTTAGACATTTTTTAATAATATTTTAATGAATAATTATCTTAAAATTTTAATTTTTTAAATGGATATGCTAACGAGTGCCCTTAGGGTACTCGTTAAGAATCTATTAAGGAAAATTTTGACATCATTTTTATGGGGAATGAAAAAAACTGTCAAAATATAATAATTTTTTTTTTCCATCAAATTTTTATTAAATTAATTCTTAACGAATGCTCTAATGACACTCGTTAACATTTCATTTTTTAAATTATGTGTGGAATTGAAGAAATACTCCAATTTTATTATAATTGAAAACATATCAATTAAAATGTGTGTATATATATATATTACATACAACGATAATTGATAAAAAATAAAATATTTACCTAAGAGTCTAAATATCTTTGAGCCACCCTTGTCACACACAGAGAGACATATTTGGTGCTTCTGAACGTGTTTATTGATTTGTGAGTTGAAAATAAACTTATTTGTATAAGGTTGCTTTTAGAGATATCATTGCCAATATCTGACTGCTCATAAATAAAATAATACTTGATCATGATCGATCTCTCATCACACCAGTTAAATCATAGTGGTCCTTCGCTCGAATTTAATGGGACTGGATATTATTATTATTAATCATAGTTTATGTTAGTGGTTGACCTTAGTACTTTTTACTCACTTGTGTTGATCGTGTTAGCCGAATGGTTATATCCAATGTTTTCTCCAACGAGGTTTAAAATTCAAGACCTTATAAGTAAGGGTCGCCACCGGTCCGGTTCGTCCCCGTTCCACAAGTGTGGAACCGGAATCGAATCGAATCGAACGGTTCCAATTCGATTCTGGTTCTATTCCGGTTTTTTTTTTTTTTAAATTCTAATAATGATTATTCTGGAATCGGAACCGTCCAGTTCCAACCGGTTCGGTTCCGGTTTCGAACCGGAACCGGGGTCGGGTCTACTTATAAGTACATTTTCAATACACCTTTAGGATATCTAAGGAAATCAAATATCTTTAAGTGTAAACATATTATTTTAATTATTAAATATATAAAAAATTATTAAACATATAAACTATACCAATAAAATAAATAAAATAGTTTGTCGGAGTCAGGATCATGTATCTCAACGGCTCTATTTGGTAAAACTTTGGTGATCACAAATGGACCTGAGCACCGTGATTTTGGCTTCCATGGGAAGAATTTCACCCTTGATTTGTTTAACAGTACCTTCTGCCCTGGTTCCAGTTATATGCGTACTAACTTCTCATCATGTCTTTTCTTACCATTTTCTTTGTACAATTTGGCATCCTCAAAAGGCTGTATCTGAAATTCCTCCAATTTGTTGAGCTGGTGGAACTTTTTCTCTTCTGTTGCTTGTAGTGCAAGAATTGGCTCTTTTAATGCAAAAGACGCTTTATCTTTAGGCTCCACAGGCAAATGACATGTTTTAAGTTTGTCAGTAGAACTTTGTCTTTCATCAGAGTTCTGAACGGTACTATGTATCACATCAAGTCTGAAACATTCATCATTCTTTTCATCATCTGGGAAATTCATGGCCTTGAAAACATTGAATGTTACTTCTTGGTCCTGTACCCTCATGGTTAATTCTCCTTTTTGTACATCAATAATGGTTCGACCTGTAGCCAAGAATGGTCTCCCGGGGATGATTGGCACGTCTGCGTCTTCCTCCATATCAAGGATAATAAAATCTGCTGGGAAAATGAATTTGTCAACCTTAACCAGCACATCCTCAACTACGCCTCTTGGAAATACGAGCGTTCTATCAGCAAGTTGTAGAGAGACTGAGGTGGGCATTGTTCCTCCAATCTGTAATTTCCTGAAAATAGAAAAAGGCATCAAGTTAACACTCACACATAAATCACACAGAGCCTTACCGAAGTCATGTTCTCATATGGTGCAAGGAACAGTGAAACTGCCAGGATCTTTCAACTTTGGAGGAAGTTTTCTCTGAATGATAGCGCTACATTCTTCTGATAATGCTACTGTCTCGTAATCTCCCAATCTCCGCTTTCGTGAAAGAACGTCTTTCATAAATTTGGCATAGCTGGGCATTTGTTCCAACGCTTCTGCAAATGGAATGTTGATATGCAGCTTTTTGAACACCTCCAGGAAACGAGCAAACTGCTTGTCCATTTTGTTTTTCTGAAGACGCTGAGGAAAAGGTGGAGGTGGAGTGATCTGTTCTTTTTCCTTTGCTTCTTTTTCCTCCATCTGTTGCTTTGTTTCTTTTGGAATATCTTCAATTGTTGCCTTGATTCCAATATCTTTGTTGATTTCAGTACCGCTTTTTAACATGATGGCATGACATTGCTCATTTCCCATGTTCCTCGGATTTGGTTCATTGTTGCTAGGAAGGGTACCTGGCGGTCTGTAACTCTGAGCATTGGCCAGTTGTCCCATTTGATTTTCCAGTGCTTTAATAGAGGCTGAATGGCTTTGATTCAATGCTACTTGATTTTGAACCATAGCTGCTAAAGCATCATATTTTGCTTCTTGCTTCTTCAACTGGGCCAGCACTTCTATTATTCCTAATTTTTTTCATGCTCCTGGGCTTTGTTATGTTGCTGGAATCCGGGTGGTGGGTTGTTCATTTGCCCTGAACTGTTGCTCCATGAAAAATTGGGATGATTCCTCCACCCTGGGTTGTAGGTGTTGGAATATGGATTATTCCCCTGTCTGTTGAAATTGTTAACGTAGTTCACTGTTTCTTTATGTTGAATTGGTCTGGTGCTCCTTTATATGGTGAACTTGTGGTTCCAGCGATGTTCACAACTTGCGTGCTAAGTGTTTCTAGACATTTGTATATCACATCTAGCTTGGAATTTAGTGCTGTGTTGGCTCCAACTTCATAAATTCCTGCAATTTTTGGATCATGCTCCTTTCTGTTGGCCATAAAGAATTGTTGTTGGCCATTTCTTCAATTAAGTCCCAGGCCTGATCTTCTCATTTTGCCATCAAAGCTCCTCCAGCAGCAACATCAATTGTGGTTCTCATTATTCCAGAAAGTCCATTGTAGAAGGTTTGGACTTGTAGCCACTTTGCAATCTCATGATGAAGACATTTCCGGAGTAAATCTTTGAATCTTTCTCAAGCTTCACAAAGGGATTCTGAATCTTGTTGTACAAAAGATGTGATGTCATTCCTCAACTTTGCAGTTCTGCTGGTGGAAAGTACTTTGCAAGGAATTTGTGGCTAGAGTGTTCCAAGTTGTGATGGAACCTACCGGTAGTGAATGTAGCCAACTTTAGCTCTGTCTTTCAGGGAAAATGGAAAAACCCGCAGTCTCATTGCTTCTTCAGCTGCTCGGTTGTAATTGAAAGTATCGCAAACTTTCAGGAAGTTGCTGATGTGGGCATTAGGATCTTCAGTTGCATTCCCCCCAAACTGTACTGACTGCTGAATCATCTTGATGCATGTTTTGATGTCACCTGCATTTGCTGGCAAGGGAGGAAGTACAGTACAAGAAATGAGTATGTCAACCACCGGAATGGTTCTGTCTCGAATGAGAATCGGTGGTGCAACGTTCAAAGGTTCAGGTTCCATGTTAATAATTGCTTCTTGGCCTTCTCGCCTTTCCCTTCTCAATTGTCTGATGGTTCTTTCAATTTCTGGGATAAGCGATCGGAGTTCAAAGCTTCTGGTTCGTCTCATGTAGTTTTTGAGAACCTGAAACACAAGAAAACAAAAACAATAAGTAAAAATAAATTAGATACAAGTAACGTATCTAACCCCAAAATTAATAATGAAAGATAAATAAGTCCCCGGCAACGGCGCCAAAAACTTGACCGGTGCTTACACACGCGTATAACGCAAGCGCACGTATCGTTCAAGTAGTATAAAAATATCGATCCCACGAGGACTTAATATCTAATCTATTAATTTTATGAGGTCAAATGATTACTAGTATCTAACATGTTGTTTGATTGATTTGAAATGGTGACGATTAAAAACAAGTAAATAAAATTGTTCGAAAGTAGGTTTTAAGAAAAATCAATATTAAAAACTATATAGGGTTGTGATTTTTCCAATATCATTTTAAAGATGAAGTGGTTATCTTAAAGTTGGGTAATATATTGATTTATTAACCTGGAACACTAAATTATGTGTAAGCCTCTATCGATAGTCAGACACAATATCCAGTTTAACCCAATTGAACCATATGTCTATGTCAACCAAATTATCTGGATTCATTAAGTTTAAGTTCCAATTATGGCTACCCCCGCCCGACAGGTATATGTCTATCAATAAGGAAATCTATTAAAGGGTTATCTATCCTCAAGGAAGATCGTGGACTATTGAGTCTAAGGTCTTAAACTTAAAATCCCTATGTCTAGTTCATTTTAAGTTTCCCAGTTCAATTTTATTAATGGCCAGTTAATGAAAAAACATTAAGATTAAGACTCAATAAATAAATCTTTATATTACCCAAGCTATAATCTAACCCCTTATAAACCGGTGATATGGATTTCATCACAACCCCAGATAATTGGCTTAGTTACGACACATATTTACGGGTAGTAAAAAAAATTTAAATAAAATAAAAGACATAAAGTAAAATACTGAAAATTAAATACTGAAAATTAAATGACGGAAAGTAAATGTTGAAATTAAATACTGAAAATTAAATGCTGAAAAGTAAATGCTGAAAGCAAATTACTGAAAAATAAATGCTGAAAGTAAATTGCTGAAAGTAAATTGCTGAAAAGTAAATGCTGAAAGTAAATTGCTGAAAAGTAAATGCTGAAAGTAAATTGCTGAAAATTAAAGAAAGAAAAGTACTGTGCGTAAAAGTAAATTACGTAAAGTAAAAACTGAAAAATAAAGAAAAGAAAGTGCGAAAGCGGAAATTAATTATTGAAAGCTATAAATAAACAAACATGATACAATCTTCTTATTTATTCTTTAGGAATTTCAAAGAAGAAAGTATGAATTTTACAAATGAAATGGCTTGGTATTTATAGGCAAAATTTTGCCTCCATCAAATCATCCACCAAATCAATTATTAATTGCTCCACTAATTGCTCCACTAATCTCTTATCGTGTTTGGTGATGATTTGATAATTTTTATTATTTATTTATTAATTTATTTTTTCTTTGAAAATGATTGAAAGTGACTTTAATAATTACACACAACACACTTCTGGATGGTTCATCAAATTCGGGCATGAAATCTTCAGAATTAGAAATTATTTTATCTTTTAAAGCTGTAGCTCTTTGAGTCTTCTTTAATCTGGCACTTGAATCAGCTCAATCCGATATCGGAGTAAAACGTTATGCCCAAAATACGACAGATGCGCAAAACTGGAATTTCCAAAACTGCACTTCGTCAAAAACGCCCTTTCAAGTTTCCAATCTCCAAAATTAAAATATCAAGTCCAATAATTGCCCTTATTTGACCCATATTTCATCCTAAATGATTTCATTGAGATCCCATATTATTTTATCTGCAAAATAAAATAAAACACATCAAAACGTTCATCAAACCCGAGAAACTAAACAAAATATTAAGTTAAAGGGGCGGTAAATATTGATATATTTTCCGCTCATCAAGGGGGATCAGATCTTTTAAAAGACCCGGTGAGTGAACGCTAAAGTGAAAAATGACGTAAAATATTTTAATCTGCGTGAAAACTAATATCTTAAGAAAATATAAATATTCTTTACTGATGAAATGTAATAAAATGAAATATGTGTGTTATAAAAGTTCATAAAGAAAAACTAATGTCCTGAAAAATCTCACCAGTGTCGCGGTCAAGGGGTGTGAAACCTACCTAGAGGACCTGACATCGCTTAGGCAGGGTGATGAGCGGAAAATATATCATTATTTACCGCCCATTTTACTTAATATTTTGTATAGTTCTCAAGTTTTATGAACGTTTTGATATGTTTTAGTTTATTTTGCAGATAAAATAAAAAGGGACTTAATGGAATTAATCAGGACGAAATATGGAACAAATAAGGGTAAAAACTGGACTTGACATTTTGATTTTGGAGATTGGAAACTTGAAATGCATTTTAACGAAGTACAATTTCAGAAATTCTAACTTTGTGCAATTTTTGTATTCTGGCCATAACCTTTTACTCCGATATTAGATTGAGGTGATTCAAGTTCCTGATTATCGAAGACTCAAAGATCTACAACTTTGAAGTTCATAATAATTTCGAATTCGGATGTTTCCATGACTGAAATTGATAAAATATTTGGAAGTGTGTTATGTGTAATTATTTAAGTCATTTTAAAAATAAAAAATATAAATTGTCAAACTTCCACCAAATATAATGTTATGTGTGCCATGTTTGATGCCATATTTAATGCCATGTTTGGTGGAGCAATTGGTGGAGAAATTGGTGGAAGCCTTTAGATTTGCCTATAATACCAAGCTAAACTTTGTAAATTTTTTATGCTTTCTTTGGAGGATTTCTCCATGAAAACCTAAAGAAATTGTCTTGTATATTTATTTAAGTTTTATTGTATTTTCTTTTTATTTAATTAATATAATTTTGTGTTTTCATTTACAACATGAGCAGGTAATCTCATTCTACTGGGGTGAAAATGTGAGACTTTTAATATAATAAATTAGATTAATCTCCCTTATTTTAATTAAATTTGGATTAATTAGTTACCACCTATATGGTCGGTTTAGGTGACAACCTTATTTACCGCCTATATGGTCGGTTTAGGTAATAACCTTGTTACCGCCTATATGGTCGGTTGGATTTAATTGAGACAAATGGAATTACCCCATTTATGGTCTGGATAAATATAATTAATAAATCGGTAAACATTGAAAATAAAAGAGATTTCTAATTTTGAAATATTAAAAGTGGATCCTCTAACCCTAGCATTTTCTTTTATTACTGTAATTTTACTTTTATTTATCTCCAAGTTATTTTTTATGATGTTTTATTTTTTTAAGTGTTTAGTAATCCTAAGTATGTTTTGTAACTAAACATATTATCTGGGGTTATGATGAATTCCAATATCACCGGTTTATAAGGGGTTATTTTGTATCTTGGGTAATATAAAGGTTTGTTTATTAAGTCTTAAGCATAATGCTTCTTGTTAACTGGCCATTAATAAGATTGATCTGGTAAACTTAAAATAAACTTGACGGAGGAATTTTAGGTTACAGCCTTAGATTTAATAGCCCACGATCTCCCTTAAGGTTTAGATACAACTTAATAGATTTTCTTCCAGGATAGACATATACATGTCGGGCGGGGGTAGCCATAATTGGAACTTAATCTTAATGAATTAAGGTAACTTGATTAACATAGACATATGATTAATTAGATTACACTGGGTATTTGCATCGGACCATCGACAAAGGCTTTTGCATAATTTCGTGTTCCATATTAATAAACCAATATATTGCACAAACATGAGATAACCACTTCATCTTTAAAAGATATTGGAAGGATTCACAACCCTAGATAGTTTAATAATATTGAATTTTCCTTTAATTTACATTCGTACTATTTTATTTACTTGTTTTATTTTAAAATCACCATCCAATCACCAACCAATCTATTAGATACTCGTAAACATTTGGCTAATAAATTAATAGCTTAGGTATTAAATCCTCGTGGGATCGATACTTCTTATACTACTTGAGCGATACGTGCACTTGCCTTATACGTGTGTGATCACGCTGATCACATGGGAAGTTGAATACTGAACATGCTGAGCTTATACTGAACTTAGCGCTAGCAGGGAGGCAACCCATGCAAATTGTGTATATATTCAGATTTGGTGTGTTTTATTTTTGTAGGTAAAGTCACATTTCAGGATGGAAGACGTTCTCGTAAATCTTCACAAGCAATTTCCTTCTCTCCCTCAAAACTCTATGATGAAAGTCTACAAAGCTCACTTGGAACGAATGAGACTTCTGATGATAAAAGGTATTCCTAATGACATTTGTTGGATTATTGAAGCACGGGTCCGATTGGCAAGTGAGTCCTCTGACTCTTTTATTTCATATCTGTCTGGTTTAGGAAGAATCACCTATGCTAAGAAAAGAAGATATAAAAGACTAGGTGTTCGCTATAAATGTGCACGCATGATGTGTAATACTCGTTTTTGTTCTTTAGTAATGATGTCTGATAATCGTGAAGATAAAATTAAATTCATTAGGGATGGCTTGAGTAAGGAGTCTTTGGATGACATATCATTGACTCTTGAGATGCATTCCAGTAGATATGTGTATCATGCAATTCGCATGTTACATGCACAATTCCAAAAAAAAAAACAACATTTAAGTGTCGGGAATCTGACTCTACAAGACCATGTTTGCCAATTTATAAGAAAATTGGATGGGAAGCTTTTCCCTGACACAGACGTCATTCAAGCCGTTACTTCTTGTAAATATTATTATCGCTTTATATTTATCTAATAATTGTGATTTGTTTTGTTATTTTCTTTTATTTTCTTCGACAGAATCCAGACTTTCATGATATATTTTACCGTTTAGCTAATAATTGTCATTTGGCGGGTACTAGTGCTATTATTACTCATCATTTTTCAGGTTATATAAATTCAACTCATCATTGCACTATTGAAGGCATCCAGACTTGAGAAAAAATACATAAAAAAAATGGAAGCAACTTCAAGAAGACGAGTTCTAAATATTTGTGTGTTTTGCGGTACTAGTGCTGGTTCTAAACCAGAATTCGTAGCGGCAACACATGAATTGGAACAAGTCATAGTTGAAAGGAATATGCACCTAGTATATGGTGGTGGCAATCTTGGACTAATGGGGTACGTTTCAAGGGCCTTACAGGAATGAGGTAGTCAAGTTCTGGGAATCATCCCAAAACCTTTGGCAGAAGCGAATCTTATAGAAATGAACGACTGGTAGAAATGATTAACCGTGCTGATGCTTTTATTGCTTTGCCAGGTTGCTTAGGTACGATGGAGGAAATTTTTACAGTACTATCTTGGGCGAACTTGAACATACACCAGAAACCGATTGGATTGTTTAATGCTGATGGATTTTATGATATTCTTTGTGTGTTTCTTGATGATGCCAGAGAAATGGATTCGTGTCGAAGCCTGTAAAAGATATCATCTTCACTGCCAGAACTGCCAATGATTTAATTGACCAACTTTTAGCCTTTGAACCACAAATTGACCCTATCATTTCCAAGATTAACTGGTCTGATAATGATCGTGGTAAGAAGCGTCGGATAAATCTGGATCTTAACCTTTAATTTTCTTTCTAGATGTAAAATTTCAACTAACCAGATACTGTCTTCTAAACTCTTATTCTTATTTTTAAGACATTGGGGACAATGTCTCAAATAGGTTTGAGGGTGAGGAATAATTGACTAGTATCTTGTGTTTATTTTTCGTTATGTTGTTTTTATTTGATTTTTAGTCAAAATTTTTCAAAATTCAAAAAAAAATATAAAAATCAAAAATAAAAAAATATATTTTATTTTTTGTGTTTTTAATTTGACTAATCAGGTGGAAATTAGTATTTGAGATAGCGTGTAGGAATTTCCACTCCTGAGACGTATCTCAACCTATTTCGTAACAAGTTAATTTTTGTTTATTTTTTTGAATTATTTAATTTGTGAATTCACCATAATACTGACTAAATTGGATCTTCATATGCTCAGTTGACAGGTATTATCAACATGCATGGTAGCATACGACCATGAGTTGTAAGTGAAAAGTTTGTAATATTCAATGCTCTAGTTTAATGGCAGGAAGCATCTAAAAAATCAATGGAAAAAAAAAACATCTGAGATCCGAGTAATTATGTCTGTAGGGGTGTCTTAACACCCAGTGCCCTAAAACCAACTGGTTTGGGAGTCACTGGCCCAAAGCTCGCTACATGGATTAAAGATGTTATAAATAAAGATAAAAAATAAAAACACATCTGAGATCCGAGTAATTAACTCCTTAGGGGTGTCTTAACACCTTGTGCCCTAAAACCAACTGGTTTAGAAGTCACTGGCCCAAAGCTCGCTGCATGGATCAAAGATGTTATTAAAAAAAAGATATCTGAAATTTGAGTAATTAAGTCTGTAAGGGTGTCTTAACACCTAGTGCCCTAAAGCCAACTGGCTTGGGAGTCACTGACCCAAAACTCGCAACATGGATGGAAGATATTGTATATAAATAATAATAAAAAATCCATTGCAAAAAAAAAAGGTGTGAATTCTGATTTAACTTTAGGACAAAAATATTACTCTCTTTTAAACTACACTTATAAATATTGTGAGCACAATGATTTGATTAATACCTTGTTGGTTGTGTATATGAAGAATGGTAAAAATAATCAGAGAATTTACTTATTTGGTAATTGGAAAGAAAGAAAACAACTACTAACTTGGATAATAAGTTTAACTTGTTTAGTCACTAACTTGTTTATTCTCTTTTCTCTTGTGTTTTTGCTTTTGTGTGCATTAGATTGACTTTTGTGGGTATCGTCACTGTAAGCCCTCACGAGACTACAACTCGTCCACTAAGGACATGTAGGGGTTTAAAGGCTTGTTGCATACGTTAAATGCAACCGTGATCCCTACGAAAGTAGCTTAATTTAATTTTAATTGTTTGTTGCATTTTATTTTGTTGTTTTGCTCGAGGACTAGCAAAATGTTAGGTTTGGGGGTGTGATGAGCGGAAAATATATCATTATTTACCACCCATTTTACTTAATATTTTGTATATTTTCTCGAGTTTTATGAACGTTTTGATATGTTTTAGTTTATTTTGTAGATAAAATAAAATCGGGACTTAATGGAATCAATCAGGACGAAATGTGGAAAAAATAAGGGAAAAAACTGGACATGACATTTTGATTTTGGAGATTGGAAACTTGAAATGTCATTCTAACGAAAACTTTGCGGAATATTCGTATTTTGGCCATAACGTTTTATTCTGATATCAAATTGAAGTGATTCAAGTTCCAGATTAAAGAAGACTCAAAGTGCTACAACTTTGAAGCTCATAAGAGTTTCGAATTCTGAAGGTTTCATTACCGGAATTGATGAAAACTACAAAAGTGTTTTATGTGTAATTATTAAAGCCATTTTCAAAAACAAAAAAATAAAATAAAATAAAAAAATGGAAATTGTCAAACTTCCACCAAACATACTTGCATGTTTGGTGAAGGATTTGGTGCTATGTTTGGTGGAGAAATTGGTGGAAGCCTTTAGATTTGCCTATAAATACCAAGCTAAACTTTGTAAAATTTTTATGCTTTCTTTGGAGGAATTTCTCCATGAAAACCTAAAGGAAAGTGTCTTGTATATTTATTTTAGTTTTCTTGTATTTTATTTTTATTTAATTAATAAAATTTTGTGTGTTTTCATTTACAGCATGAGCAGGTAATCTCATTCTGCTGGGGTGAAAAGATGAGACTTTTAATATAATAAATTAGAATAATCTCCCTTATTTTAATTAAAATTTGGATTAATTAGTTACCGCCTATATGGTCGGTTTAGGTGACAACCTTATTTACCGCCTACATGCTCGGTTTTACATTTCAGACGTAGTTTCCGCCTATATGGTCAGTTTAGGTAATAACCTTGTTACCGCCTATATGGTCGGTTGGATTTAATTGAGACAAATGGAATTACCACCTTTATGGTCTCGATAAATATAATTAATTAATCGGTAAACATTGACAATAAGAGAGATTTCTAATTTTGAAATATTAAAAGTGGATCCTCTAACCCAATATTTTCTTCATTACTGTAATTTTACTTTTATTTATCTCCAAGTTATTTTAATGATGTTTTGTTTATTTAAGTGTTTAGTAATCCGAAATATGTTTTGTAACTAAACATATTATTTGGGGTTGTGATGAATTCCAATATCATCGGTTTATAAGGGGTTATTTTGTATCTTGGGTAATATAAAGGTTTTTTTATTAAGTCTTAAGCTTAATGCTTATTGTTAACTGGCCATTAATAAGATTGATTTGGTAAACTTAAATTAAACTTGACGGAGGAATTTTAGGTTTCAGCTTTAGACTTAATAGCCCACGATCTCCCTTAAGGATTAGATACCCCTTAATAGATTTCCTTCCAGGATAGACATATACCTGTCGGGCGGGGGTAGCCATATTTGGAACTTAATCTTAATAAATTCAGGTAACTTAATTAACATAGACATATGATTAATTAGGTTACACTGGGTATTTGCATCTGACCATCGACTGAGGCTTTTGCACAATTTCGTTTTCCAGGTTAATAAACCAATATATTGCACAAACATGAGATAACTACTTCATCTTTAAAAGATATTGGAAGGATTCACAACCCTAAATAGTTTAATAATATTGAATTTTCCTTTAATTTACATTTGTATTATTTTATTTACTTGTTTTAGTTTAAAATTATCATCCAATCAACAACAATCTATTAGATACTCGTAAACATTTGGCTTCATAAATTAATAGCTTAGGTATTAAGTCTTCGTGGGATCGATACATTTTATACTACTTGAGCGATACGTGCGCTTGCGTTATACGTGTGTGATCACGCCGATCATAGGGGAAGTTGAATACTGAACATGCTGGGCTTATAGGGTGATCAGTGCCCAATTAGATAATTTGAGCGAACCCGGGATGCTAAAGCTGAGGAGACAACTCAATATTGGTGGTTTGAAAATGCTTATAAAACTATCATACTTAAAACTTAATTTCAATCTAAAACATGTGTCTAAAACTTGTGAACTCATAATCATAAAACATAATAAACTTATAACATAATCTTGAACCATATAAAGCTATCATGATCTGAAAATATTACATGAAACTAATCTGCTAAACTTGGAAACTTAATTAAGCTAAATATGTTCATGTAAATATGAAATTCAATATTCTATAATCTGAAAATTTAAGTTATAACACTATTTAATCCTGAAAATATAAAATGAAAAACATAAAGTTAGCATTCACTCACAATGCTAGGAATGATTCTTATAGTTTAAGCTGTCATATGGAACTTGACCGAATTCCTTGTATAGGATCTATGTTCATAGAATGGAAATGATTTTAGCATGCTTCAATACCTAAGATCCTAATCGCGTACATGAATGATACATGAGCCTATAACGACATGACATTGCAAGATGTATTTCGTAACATTCTAAGCTATTTGTGACACTATTTTTAGATGAGCTTCTAATGGCTCGGCCACATGTCTTGACATTGCCTTCAATGACAACTTTACTTAAGCTATTATTTAGCAATCTAAACATTAAACTAAATAAATCTTTCTTGCATCAACATCATCAAGCACCACACATTCAACCTCCTATATACAAGCATTCAGCCAACATACCAAATTTTATTCTCATGACATTTCACCAATAAAAGATTAATCATTTATCCTATACATAGCCTTACTAATTTTCATAATTACCATCACATCATCAAGCTTCTCTTAAACACCCCTTAGGCTCGGTCAAAGAGTTCCATTAACAAGCTTGTCCAATTCAAATTTATTCAATACATATACTATGATATATTACCATCCCCAACATCAAAACCATGCATAACTTCATTGCTTATATCCCTACAATGACACAACCAAGCATTGGATTATGCTAATTACCACTCGACTATTGCATATTCCTTACTTTACTTGACGTATCATCATCATTGAATCATAGAGGTCATGCTCCCTTTCAAACTTCATCATTTCGGCCAACATGCTACATTTTGCCAAAATTATAATAAACTTTACTCTAAACATAATCTCGCACCATTTACATCTTCACCAAATCATAACCACCACCAAAAACAAAATCCCCATCAAACCATCAGTTTTGGCCATACATAACTAAATTGTAAATTTGAAAAGATTTTAAAGAAACACACACTGAATCCTTCTATAATGATACTAAAAGCATAAATAATCACTAAAAACACAAAATCAAAACCCCTTTCAACCCTTCTAAATTCAAGCCCATACAAATCCATTTACAAAATTACAAATTTCAATCAACCACAAGCTTAGTTCATGCCATCATGTCATGAAATGCTTGAGTAACCCTCCAAACAATTTGTTCATGCAAAATGCATAAAACCCTAGTTTATTTCTTGATGATTTCGAATTGGGAGTGTGAGATTACATGGAAGGGATTTAAAAATTAAAAAGGGAAAGAGTTAGGGACTTACCTAGCATGGACAAGAAGCACAACAATCCACTCTTGTGGCTATCATGGAGGAGGATTTGAGAAGCAAAATTTTGGTGTAGAAAAATATAGAAGATTCTTGAGTTCAAATTAAAGAAGAAGGATGAATAGTACCTCGGGGGGTCTTATACAATGTGGGCTTGATTTTTTATAATAAAATATTATTTTTATAATTGGACACATGTTAAAAATATAACACTATTACTATCACTACACAGTATCAGATGAAAAACATGCATTTGTAGGTTAATTCTGGTCTTTATTTGGAAACATGATAAATAAGACAGTTGTAGACCTTTGTCTAAATTTTCCGACCATATAAGGATCACAGAAATCGGACATCAATAGCTCAAGTTATGGCTAAAATACTAAAGGTAGTCCAAAAATGACTGAAAAATAAATTTGTGTTGTAATTGCACAAAATTGACGGACTTCTGATTTTTTTTTTTTGCGATCAAAATATATCACGCATGTAGAATATGATTGTCGATATCATGTCATGATAACCAGGGTGTTACATTCTCCCTCCTTAAACTAGGATTCATCCCTGAATCCCATCTAAGGTTAAGTTCATTGCCTTGATCTGAAATCTCATGAAGCTCATCCAGTTTTGAGATACTTTAGGATTTCCCCATGCTGTTTCCTGGTTGTGTAATGTTATACAGCTCATTTATGAATCTTGAGAGACTCCTAAATCAACATCTAATTTAGAACTCAAGAACTCCTTAGTTGGTAAAGGCCTTACTCTATTCCTCTTTCGTTAATATGAGATTTCTCTATGAAAAATACGAATCATAGTTTGAAGAATGGGAATGAGAAGGAGTCATCGACCCGCAACAGATAGAGGAGGATTTATTCAATCACATAGTGTGGGCTCCTAGAATATGGCGTCCCTAGGGCTTTCTATTTGATTGTATTGAAAGGCCCAATTATTTTCTTTGGTTAACACTAACTGTAGTTTTTCCGATAGCTGCGGGTTCTTTAATTTTCTTTCTCCCTCATAGAGGAAATAAGGTGACTAGAGGATATACAATATATATATATATATATATATATATATATATATATATATATATATATGTGTGTGTGTGTTTTTTTTTTGGATTACATCCATTATCTCAAGTTTTGGATCGAACTAATCTATTGACACAAATAGTTCATGGGAGAAAATTGAGTTATTTGGGCCCCGAAGGATTGACAGAAATAAAGCATTGGGTCGAAGGCCCTGGCACACCCTTCGTGGACGAACCTTGCGGAACAGCCCAACCCTTGGAACATAATACAGCCCCAGGTGGTGAAGAGTCGACATCGAGGTGCCAAACCTTCTCGTCGATGTGAGCTCTTGGGGAAGATCAACTTGTTATCCCTAGAGTAACTTTTATCCGTTGAGCAACGACCCTTCCACTCGGCACCGTCGGATCACTAAGGCCGACTTTCGTAAACAAAAAATTCAATTTATATCATTCCACCGATTGCATGAGAAAAATGAGAATAAGAGGGGGAAAGTCGTATATACGGCTTGGAGGGAGATCCAATTAATTCACACTTATAGTACGTGCTCAACTTCAAAAACCGATCTTGCCTTACAACTACGACTGGAAGGGAGTCATAACATGATATGCCCTAATTTACTCCTATACACAAGAGTTTTGGCATATGAGAATTTAATCTTCAGGATGGACCTTGTCTGACATGATGGGAAAGCTATAATTGAAAGCTGGCTGGTCGTAAGTTCGTAAAACGTGAGCTGGATACATGACTTGGAAACTGAGACGTTAATTAAATACATATCCATGACATGGACTCCATTTCAGAATTTGAGGTTGTAACATGAATTGAGGGCTACATCGTGAGTTGAGAAACATAGACATAGATTGAATCATAATATGAATGGTAATCATGATCTAGAGGTACATGAGGGCGTCGAAATCTGATGGCACAACTTATGTGGTCTGCGAGGATCATAAATATATTATGAGTTATTCTTATTTGGTTGTCTTAATTCGACTTGACATTTTATCTAAGCTCATGACAGGCCTAACGAGGCGTCTGAGTGGGGGATGCTGGCTTATTGGTCCCAAAGGTTTAAGGCTTCAAAGTAATGTGCCTTTTTAACTGAGCTACATGTTTGGTACACTACTAGAAAAAGGGAAATAATGACACTTTTTTATTATAAAAAAATTATGTGATGAAATATGTGATATTTTTATGATATTTTTGTGTCATAAAATCACTTGTGTCATGATTTATGACATATGTATGTCATGAAACTCTCAGTCATTAATCCATGACAGATAATTATCATAAATTTTATATTTTCCAAACTTGCTCTCGTGTGTGGATTCGAACTGAAGACCTAATTTACCCAAACGTTCAAGTTGGAAAAAATAACCATTGAGAGAAAACTTTCTTATATAATTATGAAGACAACCTTTTATTTATATTCAAATTACCAAAAACTCAAATTTCCTAACCCAAAATCCACTCCTTCCCGCACAACAAAATTACTTCAACTGCCTCGTTTTGAACATGAAACTTTTTAAGGCATTTTAAATTAAATCTCAAATTAACACTGGCTCAGCCCTCAGACTCTCCTCGCTCTCGATATTGTTGTGATTCTCTGATCACTTTAGAGCATGTTTGAGGAAAAACCGAATTGAATTTCTATTACTACAAGAATAGATACAAAGTGTTTAAACTTTACAAAAATGAAAACCTCACTACAACACTCACTAAGCTCTCTACACATGGAGCTTACTCATATTTGGGGTGCTTTGAACTCACTGCAAAGCTCTGAATTTATAATACTCACCAGCTCAAAAATGTCAACAAACCTACAGTGATTTCCTTCAATCACTCCTAGTTTTATGGCAAGCTCAACATTTTCTTCAATCACCACCTAAAGTGTTTTGGCTTGATGCAGAAAATGGAGGATGGCAGCCCGTAAGCTTCCTATGGCAGTTGGATCTTGCTGGACTCATGCATGGGAAGCTTCAATGCAGCTGGAACTAACAATTCTCCCCCTCCAGCTGCATCTGAAACGATCTTCACTTGACAGCTATCCTGGCTATCTCTCTGCATAGCTCTAGCTTATCCCGATCACTGCTCATTTGTTGACATGTCGGCTGTGTCTCTGCACAGCTCACTTCACTGCATCTCTGTATATTATTCTTCTTTTATGTCTCTGCATAGTACAATCCACGGTGTCTCTGCACAGTAATCTTCTGTTTGTCTCTGCACAATTCTGCTGCCTTGTTTCTTCACCCATTTATTCCTCAGTGCCTTCTTGCCTTGTGGGAAACTCTCTGGCTCCCCCTCATCAGTAAGCAGAA
Organism: Zanthoxylum bungeanum; assembly: GCA_019454045.1. NCBI lineage: Eukaryota > Viridiplantae > Streptophyta > Magnoliopsida > Sapindales > Rutaceae > Zanthoxylum > Zanthoxylum bungeanum. The sequence goes on along the minus strand of SKCR01023441.1, from coordinate 85,515 downwards.
TATATTCGGATCCCGGATATCTGGTTGATGGAATCCTACCTCGCTCAGATTTTCTTGTCTGAGGTCCACTGGTTTCAGGAGGTTTGTTATCATCCATCATTGTGAATGCTCATGTAGCTTCTAGTGGAGTGGGTTGCGGATCCCCCTGCTCAACACTCTCTTCTGTAATCTTTGATGGAACATTCTGTGTCTCCCCCTGCTCAACATCTCTATCTGCCTCCTCTGTTTCTGCTTCTGGAATTTCCTTGTGCACCATATCTGTGGCCAATTGTGCTGGTGCTGGGTCTGGATTTCGGTCGGCACTGGAATTGGAAGACATCATGGGCATTTCAATGTCTTCAATTGTTCGGTCATCAAGAAACTCTACTTCATGGCTTCTGATGACCATCTTCACCTTCGGATCCCATAGTCTGTATCCAAATTTTTCATCTCCATGGCCTAGGAATATACATGGAGTTTTCCTTTCATCGAGCTTCTCCTTCAGCTCATTGGGTACATGTACAACGGCTAAACAATCGAATACTCTAGGGTGAGTGTATGAGGGATTCTTACCAGACCACACTTTCTCCGGAATCTCCATGTTCAACGATAAAGATGGTGATCTGTTGATCAGGTAACAGGCAGGACGAACAGCTTCTCCTCAGAATGGCTTTGGCAGCTTAGCCATACTGATTATTCCTCTGACTTTCTCCATAATGGTGCAGTTCATTCTCACAGCGACACTATTATGTTGTGGTGTGTGTGTGACAGTTCTATCATGTCGAATCCCATGTCTCCTGTAGTAGGCTTCGAACTCTGTGGAACTGTACTTGCCTCCATCGTCTGTGCGAAGGCACTTCAACTTCTTCCCTGTTTCATGCTCTACCATGGCGTGGAATAGCTTGAACTGATCTAGGACCTTATCCTTCGTCTTGAGGAAATACACCCAGATTTTATGTGAAGCATCATCGATGAAAGTCATAAAATACTTGTTACCGCCCAATGAATCAACCTCCAAAGGACCACAAACATCAGAGTGCACCAGACTGAGCAACTCTGATCTTCTCTCTGAAGAGAAATCAAATGAGACTCTGCGTTGCTTACCAATCGAGTAGTGGTTGCAAGGACCTCGTGTAGCATCTCTGGTAAGCTCCTTCTTGTTCAGGGTAGACAACCCTCTCCCACTCATGTGTCCGAGTCTCCTGTTCCATAGATTTTGAGAAGCCTTTTTTTCAGCTAAATTGAGGCTGTCTGCACAAATCTTCACATGAGTCTTGTATAGTGTGCCGCAAGCATGTCCTCGGGCGATAACCATGACACATTTTGTCATTCTCTATGTGCCATTTCTGAAGTGATTGTCATAGCCCTGTTTGTCAAGAGCTATCCCTGAGAGTACATTCAGCCGAAGTTCTGGAACATGCAAGACATCCTTCAAGGTCAATGTACACCCGACATTTGTCCGCAACTGAATATCACCCATTCCTATTATCCCAGAGGAACTGATATTTCCCATCTTCACTGATCCAAAGTCTCCTACTTTTTAGGTTGTGAAGAAATCTCAGTGAGGAGTGACGTGGTAGGATGTTGCAGTATCTACCACCCACTCAACATCTTGGGTTGCGTTGTGAAGGCATGTCTCTTCCTGCATGGAGCATATTGCTACATCTGCTTGGACAACGACCAATGTCTCTCATTCGTCATTCTTCGGCTGGTGATTGCCTTGTCCATGCTCTCGTTGTAGTTTTCAGTAATTCTTCTTTAGGTGGCCTACAATGCCACAATGGTAGCACTTATAGGTAGGCTTACTTCCATCTGAGGATCTACCTCTGGTTGTGCTTCTGCCTCTCTCTTTGTCTCTTCCTTGATGTCTTCCTCGAGTCTCTGTGATGAAGGCTTCTGTCTGTTCTGAGCCAACATCTTTTCTCCTGGACTTCTCATTCGACAGGGTATCTTTTACCATAGGCATGCTAACTTTACCTCCTGGAGCGGAATTGCTGAGAGTAACCACCAATGTCTCCCAGCTATCAGCTGCATGTAAGAGAGCTTGAACTTCATCTCGTAAGGGAACTGAGTAGTAAGAGGGCTTGAACTTCATCTCCCAGCTGCATGTCTACTGCAGACAGCTGATTCACCAAGCTCTGGAACTCGTTAGTGTGTTCCACAACGGAAGTTCCACTCTGTAGCTTTAGGTTCACCAAACGCCTCATTAACAGGGCTTTATTCCGAGCCGTCTTGGCCTGGAACATGTCTTCCAGTTTTATCCACATCCTGTAAGCATCTGTGTCCTGTGCTATGTGATGGAAGACACTGTGACCGATCCATTGCCTAATCTGACCCAAAGTTCTGTTGTTGATATTATTACAGTCATACTCCTTAACAGACTCTGGTTTCACTCCCTTCAACTCGATGACATCAAACAGATCTTTGCAATGCAAGAAATCTATCATCCGAGGTCTCCAGAGGGAGTAATTAGTTGCAGCTAGTTTAATCATTGCATCAGAAGACGAATCTCCAATTTCCATTTTAAGTTTTAAAGTTTAAAATGTAAATACAATAAAATTGTGCTGAATTTCATAAATCCGAGGTCACCGTTGCGTCCGGAACGGTCGAAAATGGTGGAATAGACACTTCATTGGTCTAAATCTGACACATAGGCTGATTTGTAAATTCCTAAAATTCTGGGGCAAAACTGTAAATTTCAAAACTTCAGGGGGCTGAATGAAATTTACCAGTATGCTGACGTGGCAAGTGGGACCGGTTTTGCTGACGTGGCTGACATGTGGCGTTGACTGTACGCTGACATGGCGCTGACTGTGCGCTGATGTGGCGCTGACTGGGCGCTGACTGTGCGCTGACGTGGCTGATGACGTGGCGCTGACTGTGCGCTGACTATGCAATGACATGGCGCCGACTCGGCGCTGACTGTGGGCTGATGTGTCGCTGACGTGGCGGACAGGTCAGCGTCTTCAACCTCCAGCCACACGCGCGGTGCATGCTACGAGTCTTGGCGCGTGACGATCTCTCTGCCTGGCTCGTGCGGCGCGTGTGGGCTTCCTGGATCTTCTTTTAATCACCGAAAAATACCACCGTGGTCGTCTCGACGTGAACTAGCTGATGGTATGCTCAAAGTTGATTTTTGACAACTTTACCGGAACCCGAATTTTCCGAACCGAGCTCCGTTCTACGATTTTTCGACCCCAAAGAAGAACCAAAGCTCTGATACCACTTGTTGTGATTCTCTGATCACTGTAGAGTGTGTTTGAGGAAAAACCGAATTGAATTTCTATTACTATAAGAATAGATACAAAGTGTTTAAACTTTACAAAAATGAAAAACCTCACTAAAACACTCTCTAAGCTCTCTACACATGGAGCTTACTCATATTTGGGGTGCTTTGAACTCACTGCAAAGCTATGAATTTATAATACTCACCCAGCTCAAAAATGTCAACAAACCTACATTGATTTCCTTCAATCACTCCTAATTTTATGCCAAGCTCAACATTTTCTTCAATCACCACCTAAAGTGGTTTGGCTTGATGCAGAAAATTGAGGATGTCAGCCTTGGCAGCTTCCTATGGCAGTTGGATCTTGCTGGACTCATGCATGGGCAGCTTCCATGCAGCTGGAACTAACAGATATCTCTCTATCTCTCTCTCTCTCTCAAACTCTCAATCTCGACTCGATACAGGGGGCAGGTCTCTCACTCTCACTCTTCTCGCAAAAATGCACATCATGGCTTGCTGATGAAACAAATCAGAGCGAAAAAACTTATCGATGTGCTTCTCTGTAGATGAGGATTTTTGGATCCATATGTAGTGGTGCAAGCAGAGTTGTTCAGAGAGCTATCCACATTCCCACTCACAGAATTATTGCCTTAAAGAAGATTAATATTTTTGAAAAGGTGCGCATATTTTCTTACTTATCAATTTGGCGTTTTTATGTGATGATCTGGCTTTTCTCTTTGTATATGATATTATTTCTCAAATGGAAGCTAAATTCATTGGCGTATACATCATATTATTGAGGAGTTTTTTGCATAGTATAGAATATAATAAAAATATTTGCAACCCTTTTTGCTTATTGATTCTTTTTTTTTTTAAAGAAAAGAAAGAGGACAATTTGTAGTAACCATTTAGTCCATTGAATTATATCTTTGGGGTGCTGGTGTCATGATTTTTGCTTGCATGCTCTGCTGCTAATAATACTCAGAGATTCACCTTCATGGGTAAGTTAAGAAATTTGGCTTGTGTAACCATGAACTATACTCAAACGACACTCAAGGCCAACTGGATTTAACTGATTTAAAGTGAGTTGCTTTGGAGACAAAATAATTAATAAAATGTTTCATCTAGTTAGCGAATAAACAGTCATGGATATTCTATTGTCTTAATAGGAGAAAAGAAACCAGCTTTTTACTGAGATAAGGATATTATGTGAGGTTGCTTATAATGAAGCATTTTATATGCCGGACTCAGGGCAAATAAGCATAGCTTTGGAGTACATGGATGGAGGATCTTTGGCGGATGTCTTACGAATGCAAAAAAGTTTACCATAGCCAATTCTTTCGTCTATGTTTAAAAAACTTCTACATGTAAGGACTTTCTTTCCTCTCGTTATTGTTTTACTCATGATAGAAGCTTATCATCTAATGTTTCATATCTTCTTACTAAGTTACTTGCAAGGAGTCAGACATTTAATTCATAGAGACATCAAGCCAGCAAATCTTCTAGTAAACCTCAAAGTGTTAGTTCCATGTGTGTTGGCAACTTCCGTAATAAAACAAGTTCAATTGAGTTGTAATGATGGTTGAAGATCTTGGATCAATGGGACACGTATTTGGACAACATCAGATGGAGATATCAGAGCGATGTTTACTCATTTGGACATTCTAGAAGATTTATAGCTCCAATTGACATGAGGTTAGTGTTATTGGAAAGTAAACTCGAAGACGATCGCGTATCTATAAAGAACGTATGATTTGGCAAAGGGATGTGAAAATAACAAGGTTTTAAGTTGCACCTCAAAACCAGTTCGCGACGTGCGTTCGAGTTGCGTTCGACTTCGAGTTTGAACGCCAGTGCGTAAGTGGGTTATTTTTTATGCGTTTTAAGCTAGTTTTACACAAGGAAAAACCTATTTTTGCCCTACTTATTTAAACAAATACTTAGCTACCTTACCCAGGGAAGAAACACTATTTTGAGAGACACCATATGCTTTGTTTATTCCTTATTAACAATCAACCTAGAAGACTTATGTGCTTTGGTAAGATTGTTCTTTGTTAACTATCAGCACAAAAATACAACCTTAACCTAATTTCCTAAGCCTTCAGAGTTCTGAAGGAGGAAGATTGGCACATGATTGATCACTCAGAGACTTCAGAGGTTCTGAAGAAGGCATTTTAATGCAGACTCAATGATTTCTTCGGGTTATTACAGTTCAGAGGTATTAGAGTCGGCGGAGGTGTTGCCATAGGTTTTATACTATCACTGTAAATTTTCTTATTATAGTGGATAGTGGCTGGTAGCCTGGATACCTGAAGTTAATTTTTTTTTACTCGTACAAGTTTTCCACTTTGTTAATAAAATTATTGGGGTTGATTTTGTTTCTCTGCTTTCATTATTTGCTTTGATTTTAATTGTTAGACTTAAGAGTGTTTGATGATTATGTTAATATATATAAATATCAATTAAGATTTGTATAAAAAAATTATTGTATTTAATTTCGCATAAGATCAGAACCTGAGACTAAAATCAAATTTTCACAAAGGGCAGTCGACAATTACAGATTTTGGTATAAGTGTTGGCCTAGAGAATTTAGTGGCCATGGTTAGTTATAGAATTATTTGTGATTTTATTTATTATCGATTGTTAATTTATGTAATGCATTGTTAGCACATTTTTTATTCGCATGTGTCCGGGACAAAACAAGTTCATTTGAGTTGTAATCTTTCATGAAGATCTTTGTGCAATTGGACTGGTTGTTGACTGCTGTGAATCAGACATGCGTTCATGGTACGTTCATTACAGCGTTCGAACGTGTGGCGTTAGTGGCACGTTCTGCTTTGGGTTCAAACATGAGCATTCCAGAGAGCAAACGTTTGAGTCACGTTCTTGATGGGTTCGAATAGGATCATTCCACAGAGCTCACGTTCATTGTGCGTTTGAGTGGCATTCGAACGAGTCTTCATAGAAAGGGCACGTTCGTGGAGCGTTCTAGTATGCATTCGAACGCGACTGCGATCTGAACGCATTTTTGGTCCTTTTCACTTTGAAAACCCTAGATTTTTCACCCTACCTATAAATATAACATGTAGCCGCCATTCCCCAGTTGGTTGAAACATATTTTCCTTGAGCCAAAATCTCTCAAAGCTTTCAACCTTCTTGATTCCACCATTGAAGACTTCTTCATCTTCTTGTCTTCTCCATTAACGGTGTGAATCCCTCTTTAACAAACCTTCAACACAACATAACCTAAAATTCATAATCCTTTAGAGTTCTTTAGGAGGAATATTGGTAGTCGGAGTTCCGACATCAGAGGTGATACAATATACTCAGAGACTTCAGAGGTTCTGAAGAATACCGTGGGTCACGGGCTTGATGAGTTGCCTTGAGTTCTTGCAGTATTGAGGTACTTGAGTCGGTGGAGTTGCCACCATAGGTCTTTGACCATCGCTGTAAGTTTTTCTCTATTTAGTGGATTGGGCTGGTAGCCGATATACCAGGAGTGGTTTTTTACTCGCACGAGTTTTCCACTTCGTCACCAAAATATTGTGTTGATTTTTTGTGATGTTTTTTTTTTTACTTTCCGCAATTTATATTTTGCATTAAATTGATATTGTGGATTTTATTGTTATTGGTTGACTTGCAATTGCATGTTAGATTTCCATAGTAACAGTAATCGGGACTTGTATTGATTATTGTGTAAAATTCCGCATAGGGTCAGAACCTAGGCTAATCGTGAATTTTCAATTGGTATCAGAGCCTGAACTAGATCCTTGACCCATTAGCTATTGAGCGTAGTCAACCTTTAAATTGTCCGCCATTTTTTGGTGGTATAGAATATTTACATTGGAAGGTTTGCATGAAGGCGTTCCTTAAGTCCTTAGATGAGAGGGTTTGGATGACTGTTGAACACGGGTGGAAATCTCTCATTGTTGTAGTTGATAGGGTATCTTCCCCCAAAGATAAATTGACCTGGTCGAAGGATGATTTTGACGCTAGCAATAGGAACAACAAGGATGTTAATGCCATACAAGGTGCTGTTTGTTCTGCTGAGTTTAGGAGAATCTCTATGTGTGAGATAGCCAAGGATGCTTGGGACATCCTGCAAACTGTGCATGAGAGCACACTATCTGTTAAAAATAATAGACTCCAGGATTTAGCCACTGGGTTTGAGGTCGCCCATATGAAAGATGATTAGACCTTTTGTTGAATTCTATGCTGAGATTAACGATATCTTTAACTCTAGTTTTAACCTAGGTGAGACTATATCTACCAATAGGATAGTTAGGAAAATCCTTAGATCCCAGTCTGATAAATTCCTACCCAAGATCATCGCCATCGAGGAAAACAATGACCAAGATAAGCTTGATTTAGAAGAACTCGTAGGAAAACTGCAAGTTTATGAGAAGAAACTTCTTGGGTATCAAAAGCCCAAAACTATAGCGATGAAGATCACAAAGGAAGTTGTTCATGATCCATCTAGTGATGATGATACCCTTACAGATCATGACTTGGCCATGTTTGCTAAGACGTTTAGGAAATTCCTTAAGCTGAAGAAGAATGGCCATAACAGTAGTAGGGATAGGGAGGATGAGTCTAAAGAGAGTAGGCATATCAGCAGAGAGTCTAGAGATGATAGGGATAGTAGATCCCGTGGTGTCCAGTGCCATGAATGTGAACGATATAGGCACGTTAGATCTGAGTGTCCCACATAACTTAGGGCTAAAGGCAAGAAAGCCATGGCAGCATCCCTTAGTGATTCTGAAGGTGATGATTCTCCAAAAGGCAATTATATGGCCTTTACAGCTAGTGTGACTGATGAGAGAGAGATTATTGTTAATGATGTTGATTAAGAGGTCTCTCTTGATGAGTCTGTTGATGAGGAAAGTCTTCAGGTAGCTTATATTGAATTGTTTAATAAGAGGCTAGCTATTAAGAAGACTAACATAGAAGTCAGTAGGAGGCTGAAGGAAGTAGAGCTAGAAAAGAATGAAACTCAAGCCAAATTTGAGCAAAGCCTTTTGATGGTAGATGACTTGGAGGAGAGGAATAGAGGCCTAGTTGATAGGGTTCAAACTTTAGAGACTGAACTTGAAAATGCTAAAACTCAATTGTCTGTATTTTCTAGTGGGAATAAGTAAGTTGATCGTATGTTAGGTATTAGTTTTGAGCCTAACTGTAATAAGGCTTTAACATCGAAAGATGTGCCTAAACCTCCCAAACATGACTTAGGTAAAAAACTTGTTCAGTGCAGTCATGTTATTCCTCCGTTTGTTCCTCGTCCTGTGACCCAACCTCTATCTAGAGGTGCTGTGGGTAAACCTCACTCTCATCCGATGTTTGTCTTGTGTGCCATCACTGTGGCAAGGCATGACACATTAGGCCTAAGTGCTTCACGTTGCACAAGCAAAAGAATAGGCCTAATAGTGTGTCTCCTACATTTGATTCTCCAAATCTAGTTTCTCAAGTTTCTGCACTAACCAAACATGCTATGTTCCTTAGTGAGAAACTTGCTATGTTGTCTAGGAATGCTCATGTGGAAGAGGTTCCTAGAAAAGTTTTGGTGAGGAAGCAAAATTTATTCCCCACTACTTCTTAATGCCTTGACAGGCATGATGAGAGTGAACTTTGGTGTAACTCTCCCTAGAAGTTGCATTTGTTTTTCCCATTGCATGTGTGTGTGCGTGTGTTTTATATTTTTGCACGTTTTCTTTATTTTCACTACAATATGGGTGTGTGTGTTTTGTTTTTGTTTAATGTCCCTTGGTATATAGGATGGAAACCCGTACATAAATTTCATAGCCGATTCTGAATGGACGGTAGTATGATTTGCACTCGGGATACAACTCCACGTACCATTGAATATTGACAAGCCATTTTGTGTCTTTATTTTGTGTGTGTTAAAACTGAAAAATCAAAAAGAAAATATTTATTTGAAAAAGAGCAAAAATTTTTTTTTTTTTGGCTTGTAAGAGCATAAATAGCATGTGCATGTGATCCTGGTATATATGATATATGATTATGCATATATGATATGCTTTTATTTTTCTTGATGCTCTATATGCATATGTGTGTGTGATAAAAACCCTTGGTATATCTTGTGCTTGCACCTCACATACACAATTTTATTTTGTCAAGGCTTGGTCGCATGTATGAGTTTTTGGAATGGCAATCTAATCTCTTCCATGCCTTGTTAGCTCAATAGTGTGACCTTTGACTTGTTGACCTTGCTATCCCCTCTTGCAAAAGAAAAAGAAATTAATAAAAAAAATGAGACTCAAGTGCAAAAGAGCCAATGTGGCCAAATTCAAAAGATAAGGGCAAAACCCTTCACTCGAAAGAGTTGTTAAATATGAGCTCATGATATTTATGGGGTAAACAATATAGCATGCAACAAATGTTGCTTATTTTTCAGGTCCTAGTGGTGCTGGGTTTGAATACATATTTTGTGGACTTGGTTTGTTTAGAGATGAATTTCTTTGGCTGTGTCCAGCTCATAAAATAAAGTCTTAAGCCTTGATTCGTTGTGCATTTTATTTTTCACGTAAGTGCTTGTTATGCTTTGGTGTTTATGTTATATGCATAAATATTTTATCTATCCAATTTTAAAATGATGCATATTGTTTCATGTCATAAAGAGCTAAATATTGATTGGGTATTATTGTATCTGCTTGAAATGCTGTTTTAGTCAATTTTGACAGGATTTTTGTTTATCTCATTGTGTGCTTGTATATGCTTCATATCACTGCATATCATTTATTTTGCATATCATTGAGTGTTTACTTCCCATTTGATTATTAATTTACTAACTGAGTTAGCCTATCAGTGAGAGGGAGTAAGTCATGTTTGTTTATGCTCTTGCATGTGTTTGTCTCATGTTGTTTTTTCCTATTTCCTTCGCCCTTTGTCATTTCATGACAAAAAGGGGGAGAGTAATATATTTAGGGGGAAAGCCTTAATATATGGGAGGGAGTCGTAGATTATCCTTTAGATATCTCCATTCTAGAGGGAGTTCAAATTAAGGGGGAGATGGATATCTACTTATACATGCATGAGTTTTATACCTGTTTATTTTATACTTGATAATCCCAATGCTTTTCACGGTATATTGTTGATTGTGGATGTTTCAGGTAAGCAGATATGTTGCTGCGGTGGCATTATTTTGAAGACTACTTGGTTAGGTATTAGATCGAGTCTTTATGTAATAAGTCACAGTTTTGATGGTTGACAGTTGACTATTTAATTTTTTGGTATATTACCATAGTCTTTGTATTATGTAGTGTTTTGTCACGGAATGTCAAAGGGGGAGATTGTTAGCACCTTTTTTATTTGCATGTGTCCGTGACAAAACAAGTTCAATTGAGTTGTAATCTTTCATGAAGATCTTTGTGCAATTGGACTGGTTGCTGACTGATGTGCATCAGAGCTCGTCGTTTCTCGAAAGTATCTTTTTTATAGCGTTCGAACGTGTGGCGTTAGTGGCACGTTCTGCTTTGGGTTCAAACGGGAGCATTCCAGAGAGCAAACGTTTGAGTCACATTCTTGATGGGTTCGAACGAGATCATTCCAGAGAGCTCACGTTCGTTGTGCGTTCGAGTGACGTTCGAACGAGTCTTCACAGAAAGGGCGCTTTCGTGGAGTGTTCAAGTATGCGTTCGAACGCGACTGCGATATGGACGCGTTTTTGGCCCTTTTCACATTGAAAACCCTAGCTTTTTCACCCTACCTATAAATATAACATGTAGCCGCCATTCCCTAGTTGGTTGAAACATATTTTCCTTAAGCCAAAATCTCTCAAAGCTTTCAACCTTCTTGATTCCACCATTGAAGACTTCTTCATCTTCTTGTCTTCTCCATTAATGGTGTGAATCCCTCTTTGACAAACCTTCAACACAACATAACCTAAAATTCCTAATCCTTTAGAGTTCTTTAGGAGGAAGATTGGTAGTCGGAGTTCCGCCGTCAGAGGTGATACAATCTACTCAGAGACTTAAGAGGTTCTGAAGAAAACCGTGGGTCACAGGCTTGAAGAGTTGCCTTGAGTTCTTGCAGTATTGAGGTACTTGAGTCGGTGGAGTTGCCAACATAGGTCTTGACCATCGCTGTAAGTTTTTCTCTATATAGTGGATTGGGCTGGTAGTCGATATACCCGAAGTGGTTTTTTACTCGCACGAGTTTTCCACTTCGTCACCAAAATATTGTGTTGATTTTGTGTGATGTTTGTTTTACTATCCGCAATTTATATTTTACATTAAATTGATATTGTGGATTTTATTGTTATTGGTTGACTTGCAATTGCCTGTTAGATTTCCATAGTAACAGTAATCGGGACTTGTCTTGATTATTGTGTAAAATTCCGCATAGGGTCAGAACCTTGGCTAATCGCGAATTTTCATGCATAATAATTTGAAGTTATTGGTAGCAACTTTAGGGTTATAATCCTTGACGAGATGTTACTTTCAATATCTCCAAGTTGTTGCTAACTTGTCTCAAATGTCATAAGCTAGTGTGCTACTTTTGTTGGTCTTGCTCTTTTTAAGTGTGGCACATGAAAATTTCCATATGCAGTTAATGAAGGCCCAATCAATTTGATGTTGCAGGTGATTATTGCTTTCATTTATTAAGTTGTTTAGAATTATACAGAAAATAATTTATTTATTGACCTGTTATATTTTTATTTATAACACCTTGATGTTTTTATGAAAGATCTTTGAGGATCCATTGCCATCACCCTCAAAACAAAAAATTTCACCAGAGTTTTGTTCATTTGTTGATGCCTGCCTGCAAAAGGATGCAAAATATTAGGCCCATAGCAGAGCAGGTAAAAGAGTGACACAGGAATCACACAAATAAATTAAAACTCTTCTGTGGCATTTTGAACCTTCTATGGATGTTATAGTAAATAAGATAGAAAGTTTCTTCAATTTGCGTCTATTCATAATGGTTCAAAACTAAGTACATTTGGGATTTTAACCAATTTGTATGTATATATATGTCAATTTACAGTAGCGTTGGTGTATGCATTTTAGTAGGTTGGCCAAGTGAAAACATATGTAACATGATATATTATTTACCTACCTACATTAACTTTAAAGCTAGGGAAAATCTCAAAGGATTCAAGTTGGATTTAGGATCACAATTTAATTCATTTTGGAACTTAATTCATTTTGTAAACTATGTCAAAATCGTAATGAGTTGCTTTTATTAAAAAAAATGATTTTTTTTTTTCAGACAGAGAGAGAGAGAGAGACATAGATTATAAATAAATGAAATTACGTTTCAAGGATACATGCCGATTTAACTGTCAAGACTTAAAGTAAATATGAATCCCTCATTATAGGTAAAAGAATGAAAACTCCACATCGGGTCTATACTGCATAATTCTCAATGTACTAAGTGCAGTAAATTCCAGAATAGCCCAAGTTCTTGCAGTTTTCATCTATGTCTGGCCGGACATAAAACCATCATGTCTGGCTGGACATGTATCACGTTTCCAATTTTACAGAAGAATTCAATTTTTTTTTCCTTAACCAATTTCCAAAAGGCCTCACTTTCCTCCTTAATTAAGCAATTTCCCTAACAGATGAGATTCTTTCCATATTAACTGAAACCCTGACACTATAAAAGACGATCAAAACACAGAAGGGGGGCATTTTGGAACAAGAAAAAAACAGCAAAACACATAAACCATAATCTCCCAGCTCTAGCCAAACCAAACTATTAGAGGTGTTTTCACAGCCAGGTTACACTTAAATTACGACCTGAGAACTCCAAAACCTTAACTCCGCATCTTATTTTTCCAATTCAATGAGGTTGTATATTCGGCCGAACACAAGGGACATAAAATTATCATACAAAAAATCTGACCACTCAACTTGCTACATCTGGCTGCTAGATTTGCTTCCCTATGGTATATAGGATGGAAACTCGGACATCAATTCAGTAGCCGATTCTGAATGGGCGGTAGTCTGATCTACACTCAGGATATAACTCTACGTACCACTTGGAAACAGTTACGGATGTCTTATTACTGCTTTATCATCATTGTTGATTGTGTGATTGCTTTAATTATTTTATCGCTATAGTTCTATTACTATATTACCATGCATGATCTTACGCTTTATGGTTGCTGGTTTTAAGTAAGTTGGACCTCATGTATCGCCATATTCTACATTTATGTCTTACATAGTAAAACTGGTTGGACATTAATTGGATAAAAAAATTTATCCGGCCAGGCTTCGGAAATATATGTTTACTTCGTATTTTATTATTGCTTTGATAATTTCTGGACATTCTGTAATTTTCTAATTTATTCTTTTATCATTCTTTTTGTTATGATTGTGTCATGCATGCTATATAAACTGTTGTTGTGTGATACAATATTATAAGATATTTGGATCATCTTTTGAACCTGGATATTATACTGGCACCAGTAAGAGACCATTTCGAACCAAATGGGTTTAAGATCGGACCTTGAAAAGTGCGACCTTAAATCATTCTCAATATCTTATATTGGGTAGCGACTCATTTATTATTTAGTAGTTCTTAGTTCCTCTATGGGACTATCTGTACTCTCTATGAGCTGCGAGCCCAACAGTGTCATAGTCGCCGACGAAATAAGCATAGCGGTAAACCCCATTTCGCTTCTACAATACTCTTTGGACATTTTGGGAGTGTAGTCAACATCCTTGTATGCCATGTCCATACGTGCCTCAAATCGGTCTGAGAACATTTCTATATGCCTTGGATTTTCTGGTTCCTAAGAACAACATTGAGACTAGAGCCATGGACAACTGCTACTATGCTTATAATAACTGCGCCACATGAGCTTGACCATAAGAGCCTGACATTTCTCTTAGGTCAACTTGTACGGAAAGAGCTCTTTAAGCAGTGGCAGCTAACTAGGTCTTTTCATGAACCACCTCAACTTTCTAAAATCAACATACTTCTGTTCTTGAACGTCTGCTACCAGATAACTTGTCATAATATCCTCACTTGCTTGAGCTATACATAACATGATTATGTTACTTGTTGCAGCATCATGCTTACATAAGTAGCAATCACTGGAGCCTAGCTTGTAATTACTTAGTCATGTCTTTACTTCTTTAATGTCCGTCTCCAACTTTGCACCATATCCAGTAACAGGGTCGTGTAACCGCTATTGATGTTGCTGTCTGATTGATCTGAAAAGATCATGGATCTGATTTCTAGTTACATGGCTTGCTAATATTTGTGCTTCTGTAAGTTTACTACATAGGGTTGCGATGCAAAATTACTAGGCTCAAATGATTGTTTAAAATAGTCATTGTTTCAGTTTCTGACATGGTCATGCACTGATAGTCATGTTTCTGTTAACATGGTATCCAGAGGTTTAGACTCATTCTGGGCCTTTCTGTACTCTTTTGATTACATGTGTTGACGGTTGGTTTTCGTCTCAGGGGCAGTAAGGGAATATATTGCCCCCGGGATTCAACCTTCCTTCAGTAATGAATTTGTTTGGTTGTAAGGAAATCGAAAGCAAACTTTAGTAGAGGGAGAAGAGCATGCAGGTTAACACAAGAAGTTAACGTGGTTCGGCGGATCGAGTCCAACCTACGTCCACGGGCACAAAACGGATGGGTGTTTTATTACTGAAATATGCTCGGACTGACCTGTTGTGGTCGGTCTAAATGGGAACCGAGCTGTTTTACAAAGGGAATTATAAAACTCTCTCAATCTCACTCATTTTTTGTGTCTCCGTGTGTGTGTGCCTCTATCCCTCCCTTTACAAAAAGACTTCTTCTTATATATATATACTAAGTTTGAGGCGGCAAAGATAAGGCGGTTGCTGCTCCTCATTCTGCAGAGTCTTCCAAGTGAACCTGCTTCATTTATTAAGCTCTCTGGCCTCGGTCTGCTCTTGTCGAAAGTGAACCTGCTCTCTGACATCCCATCACATCAATATAACTCTTCACTGCCACATGCATTTAATAATGATGACAGCCTGGTGGGTACTTCCGTGAAGTGACATGTGTAAAGGGAAATTATAATTTCAAGACTTCTGTCGGTTGCTAAGTGGTCGGTCTAATCATCTGCCGAACCATTCGAACCATTCCCGTCCTACCTTGAACTGTCTGAGCCCTTCGACTTACTAGGGAGCAGAGTAGGCCCGAAACGATCCTACTGAGGCAGAACTGTCTGGTCGGTTTATGGAAAGCCGTGTCGAGGCACATGCTATGGCCTGTCTAAACTGAGGGATTGTGTTTGGGCTTCTACCGAGCCGAGAAGTGTTTAACACTTTTTGAATATCAGCTAAGGAAAATTCCACCCTTGTCTCTGGCTCACACTGCTTGATTTATATGCTGATTTCTACCACCAACATATATCTTACTAGTTCTTTGTATCAACGAGTTTGTGAGTTGATGATGAGAACTATTATAAAAACGGTGTGTTGTTGCCCTGCTGGTGGCCCCATATTATCCATCTGCCAATAATCCTGCCACTATTCCCAGTCATGTCGCATCCATGTTTCCAGCTGCTTGAGAAGTCTGCTGCTTGAATTTCCTGCTTCTGTTCTTCAAAGAATATGTATATGAAACTAGAGGATCTCTTCTGCCGAGCCTGCAACCTCCCCCTGCCTGGTAACTTCATGTGACTTATTTTCTTCCATCCTTTGCTTGCTCCTCTAAATCTGGATGTGAGGAGAGATTCTTAAGTCTGACCACCCTTGAATCTGGCCATGAGACGGACATTTTGCTTCTGAGCTGATGACAAGTCCATTTGATGGAGCGTAATAGGACTTCATGCTGAGAGGAAATATCTGGTTACAGGAGAATGTTACATCCATTAGTCCACAGAATCAGACTCGGTGGGAATCACCCCAAACCGGAGCTGAGCAAAGTACTTAGATCTGGGGGGAATGATACATCCCCAGTTGAAGAATCAGATTCGGTGGGAATAACCCCAAACCCGACTGAGCAAAGTACTTAGGGTCTATGATGGAACAAATTCGACCCAAAGCCGAATAACTACACGATCTCGGCGGAATGAAATCCAGCCCTAAGCAGAACAGCAGCACAATCTTGGCGGAACGAAATCCAGCCCCGAACCGAATAATAGCACAATCTCGGCGGAACGAAATCTAGCCCTGAACCGAATAATAGCACAATCTCGGCGGAACGAAATCCAATCCCGAATTGAATAACTGTCAAGACTTACACGTAAGGGAAATAAATCAACCTTCGAGGCTCTACTGATTCTGGTGCGGGCGTCCCCTTACCAAACCAGCGAAAAAACAAAAACAAAGTTTTTAGAATTAAATTGGTAAACGATGTGGGTGACTTAGCGCATACCTCAAACGAGAAATTTCACAAGTGTAAATAACAACACGGATGCCTCAAGGCAGCGTCCTGCCCGAGGTCTCCAAAACATAATTCCTAATCTCTCAACGGCCTCGGCGGAACAAATCCAGCCCCGAGCCGATGGCACACAGAGGCCTCGGCGGAACAAATCCAACCCCGAGCCTAGACACCATGAAGCCTCGGCGGAACGAATCCAGCCCCGAGCCGATGGCACACAGAGGCCTCGGCGGATTACATCCAGCCCCGAGCCTAGACACCTTGAAGCCATAGCAGAACGAATCCAGCCCCGAGCCGATGGCACACAGAGGCCTCGGCGGAACGAATCCAGCCCCGAGCCTTGACATAGATGCAAGTCATGGGGTAGTTACGCTCCGGCCTCAAGAGTCTGATCCTGCAACGAGGGGTTCACGCGCTCCCTCATGCACTTCATCCCTTGAAGTAACTCCCCCTTAAAATGAAAAGAGCCAGACTGGCGCACTTTACCCAGGGGTTTGATAATGACACCAGTGTTTGGCATGCCACAGGTTTGGTGCCCTTTCTGATCTCAAATAATTATCTTCGCATCGAGCATGCCAAAAAAAATAATGGAAACAACTTTCACGTTTAATTAACAAACAAGCGAGATGTGCAAGTTTTTAAAAAAAAATGAGAGTTTTTTTTTTTTGCATATTTAAAGGACATACTGCCATTCTTACAACTCTTTGCGGGACATTTTAAGATAGGCTTTTACATTTTCTTTCTTCTATTTTCTACTTCGCGGTCCAACCGCATCTTCTGATCCGAGCTCCGAAAACTTCCGATGCATATGCCAGAGTTGTAAACTTCACACTCAAGCTGGCTCTTGCATCAGGCGCTCCGTCGGGATCCTTCGATCTGAACTTGATCCCAAGGTTTCCGAACTGGATCACAGGGTCTGCCGAACCAGGCACTCCGTCGGTGCTCCTTCAACAATGCATTTCCCCGGTGTCTGGTACCTCCCGATCGACCCTGGGCTTCCGAGCGAGTCCGTCAGTCTTCGCTTTACGTGGTTTTCCCGAATACTTTTTACCTTCTTTCTTCTCATTCGGGGAAGACCACCACACCAATTGAGAACTGGACCGACGGACGTCATCCCTCGCCTTTGGCTGACTAGCTCTCTGATCAATCCTCAAACACAAGTAACTTGTGAAGCTGGCGATTGGTAGTTTGGGAAACGTAGTTCCTTCCTACTGAGGAGCCTGGTCAGCTACCGCCAACGGACGTAACCCTTCCCCCTCGTTACATTTCATTCGACAATTCACCTCGGATGGGTGTCCGTTGGCCAATACTTTTATATTTCATTCCACAATTCAAAAAGAAAAGGTTTTTGTCCATGCAGACCCTTTTATTCCTCCCGTTCCGGCTTGCTTCTTCCCATTCATTTCCCCCTCCATTCATTTTGCTGTTGAGCTGCTTGTGAAAACCACCACTTTCACCTTCCACCATCGTCTTACAACGTGAGCTGCTTCTTGTTCGACTCCCCACAGACGGCGCCAACTATTGATGGCTGGTTTTCGTCTCAGGGGCAGTAAGGGAATATATTACCCCCGAGATTCAACCTTCCTTCAGCATTGAATTTGTTTGGTTATGAGGAAACCAAAAGAAAACTTCGGTAGAGGGAGAAGAGCATGCAGGTTAACATAAGAAGTTAACGCGATTCGGCGAATCGAGTTCAGCTTACGTCAACGGGCACAAAACGGATGGTTGTTTTATTACTGAAATGTGCTCGGGCCGACCTGTTTGTGGTCGGTCTGAATGGGAACCGAGATATTTTACAAAGGGAATTATAAAACTCTCTCAATCTCACTTCTTTTTTGTGTCTCTGCATGTGTGTGCCTCTATCCCTCCTTTTACAAAAAGACTTCTTATTATATATATACTAAGTTTGAGGTGGCAAAGATGAGGCGGTTGTTGCTCCCCATTTTGCAGAGTCTTCCACATGAACCTGCTTCATTTATTAAGCTTCATGCCATAGGTCTGCTCTTGTCGAAAGTGAACTGCTCTCTGACATCCCATCACATTAATATAACTCTTCACTACCACATGCATTTAATAATGATGACAGTCTGGTGGGTGCTTCCGGGAAGTGACATATATAAAGGGAAATTATAATCTCGAGACTTCTGTCGGTTGCTAAGTGGTCGGTCTAATCATCTACCGAACCATTTGAACCATTCCCGTCCTGCCTTGAACCGTCTGAGCTCTTCAACTTACTAGGGAGCAGAGTAGGCCCGAACCGAGCCGACGAGTTAATGTGGTCGGTTTATGGAAAGCCGTGTCGAGGCACATGCTATGGCTGGTCTAAACTGAGGAATTGTGTCTGGGCTTCTACCGAGATGAGAAGTGTTTAACACTTTTTGAATATCAGCTAAGGAAAATTCCACAACTGCCCCTGGCTCACACTACTTGATTTATATGCTGATTTCTACCACCAACAACATGTTCCTAAATACCATAGTCTGATACTTCCTCTGAGACTCTCTTTCATTCTCTAAGAAGTCTTCATATGGTGCGTGTAACATTCTTCTGGTACATGTCATGTCTGCCTTAAGTGCTCGTATTACCGAGCTTCAAAACTATCAGCACCTAAATTCACGATGGGGCTAAGTTGACTTCGTTGTGACTCGGACATGCATAAAGTGGATCTGGAACATTTCCCTTTCCAACTTTGTCACATATAATGAATGGATCTTCATAAGTTTTACTAGTTTATCTGACATGTTTCCATGCGCTATACATTTCCTGCTAGATTGCTCGTGAACTGAGGTGATCTGATTTGCATGCTGTCAACGCATTACGTGTCTGACTGCCATCCTCAGTGAGCTAACTTGAGTCTATGGTAGGTTCTCCGATTAAGGAATAAGTGAATACATCATAATGCTCTTACTATGACTTATCCTAAATCAACTAGGAACTGATCAAGTGACTAACACTAAAAAAATATCAAATGGGAGAGGATTGTAGCTTTTGCTAAATATTGAAGTGTACCAGTTACTACTATCTGTTCTGAATCACTGAGGTTTGTTGGGCAGTTAGATACCATTGGAATGGAGGGTTACCGATATGGTGGGGATGACTATCTTATTGAGGATATTGAGACTAATGCGGTTATTGGCGGACAACCAACTCTGCCAACTTGCACATATATTATTATATGAGCTACATGTCTTGATTGAGATCATCCTCATCATATGCCACACTAAATTTACTGACTTTTCTTGGTGTTTTGAATGGGATTCTAATGAAAGTGCGTTTGACAAGATTTGGGTCACCAATGTTACTAATTATCTTGATTCGCTTGAGGTCTGATTGAGTGGTTAATTCCTATTGAGGTGGGGTAAAAAGGTAACCGATTTGGGGTTTTTCCATTAGAGGGTCGCATGTTTGGCTACTGCTGACGTCTTGGATAATTGTGACCCATAGCGTCACTATTTGTACATATCATGGTGTTGTTGTACAAATTAACTATGTGACAAAGGAGATTGCACTCTTATCATTTGTGATTGGATCACCTTAGATGTATAAATGATGAGAGGTCCCTATGATTTGTTCCTGGATGAGAATGATATGAGACAGTATCAGTCCACGTAGGATAAATCATTAAATATCCCTAGTTAGAGTATTATCGAGATTGGACATCGACAAATATGTAAAAGACTAGTATTGCACTTGTGCGCGTTGTGAGGGCACAACGACATAGTTTTTCTATATTTGGGTATTGGATACTCATGCAAGTGTAATAGGAGGTTGTGTTTCACCGATGGTACGGGAAACAGCTTCGCTCTGGATAGACCCCCTCGGAATCCCATTGTAGTATGACTATGTGTCTATGGGAGTCCGACATCAGGGTAGGTGTATTTGGTCTTAACCTGAGACTTGCACCGCTAATGCTTACGACAATCAATATACTTTAGTTGAGGTCGTCCAGGGCTGTAACAGGTTCTGTGTACGCCGATACTTGGTATATTGAGAATTGTAGAGTATTGGGTGTGATGTCAAGACGGAGATATCACTCCAGTCATAGTGGGATGATGTCACGAAGGATACGGTATTAGTGCTCTTAAGTGTTGCGCAACCATCGGGATGTTATACTAGGTCATGTATATCCGATTATAGAGACTAGTTACCAGACATCCGACAAGTGCTTCGTACGGGGCAGACACAACTCCAGCCCCAGGCCTAGCACGTGACCATCCGATACTGGACCGACATACGCAATACTACGGTATACTATGCTTGATATAGATCCTTTATTCTTGTAAGGATATTTCCGAGAAATTGGGTAGGCATGGCGCTTTGCTAGAGGCCAACCTTGTCTTGTGAATCGGTGTAAACGTGGGTACGAGGTACTTGCGTGTTCGGATAGTCCGATGACCGTATTTACTGCCAACTTATCCGGGGATCTCATGGGTCGCTTCCCAAAGATTCACCGATGACGTATGACTCGCACTCATAATTAATCTGGGATTAATTTGATGAGAGAGAAAATTAATCTGGGATTAATTACGGAGATATTTTATCTGGGATAAATATCGTCTAAAGAGAGAAAACGATTGATTTAGAATTATCGGGTAAATTAATATATTTGATATATCAATCGAAATTGGATTTCGACGCGAATTGAAATTGGATTTTAATTCGGGCGAATGAATTAATTTAGAATTAATTCGTTAGCGACGTGAATAGTGAATTCACTAGGCGTAATCATTTAATTACGACGCAATAGAAAATTTGCTAATTAGGAATTAGCGAACCCGAGCCCGAGAGTGATTACGAGCGCATTCGTATTTCGAATTCGATCGAGTGCGGCACTCAAGTCACATCAAGCGTCAAATCATTCGTCACATCAAGCGTCAAATCAAATGTCACTTTGATTGATGTGACAACTTGTCACTTGATTGAATGAAAGATGTGACTTGATGTAGTTGGTAGTGGTTGGAAAAGGCTTTTAAAAGTTGATGGTAATATATTATACATATATATTACTTTGACTTTTGAAAAGTGTATATCATATATTTAATTTTAGAAATCATATATAAGGTATACCAAACCATTTTAACAACCACACACAACTTCTTCTCTTCTATTTTTCTCTCACCATTCACGCCCAATGGGCTGTGAAAATGCTCACTGGTTGGCTTCAAAACCGTGAGTTAGGGAGGCAATGGGTGTTGATTTTGTGGCAAAATCAAGTAGAGCTAGCACTCCGATAGACATGCGAAGGTGATAGGGAAACTCACCCACGAGCCGGGAATCGTTTGACGCAAGTTCGAGGCTCAAATTCATGAAGCAATTCTGAATTTTCTGGACAGAAAATCTGCATGCAGTGGGCGTGGAAATGGAGGCCAAAAATGTTTTGTTCTTCATCAAATCGTCTCAACCGATCGATGTGAGTATTCCGCAACTTCTTTGATTTGTTTTCACACATTATTCATGCTTGTTATGATATTGGGACCTAGAATAAAACCAACAATGGCATCAAGAGCCTAGGTTCAAGCATGAAACTTTTAGGACCTAAAATTGGGTAAACTTGTTTTGAGCATGATTTGAATGAATTGAATGTTGAGTATGCTTATAACATGTTTAATTAAGGATTGATTGGTTCAATTTAATGAAATAATGATTGGATCAATTTTTCCCCAAAATATCACCTTGGCCGAATACATTAGGCATTTTAGAATTCTTGGAATTTTTTCATTTTGATTCATTGGATGAGTTGTAATGATGTTGGATGATGTTAATTTAAGATTGAATTGGATTTAATATTGAATTGAACAAATCCCCAAAATGCTTATGGTGGCCGAATGCTTAAGCTCTATTTAGTCTTGGATTTTTGATTTTTGATAATTGGATGTATTGGAAATCATTCGGGAAGTTGATTCGATGTCGATTGTGGAATTAATTGTATTGAATTCAAATCGGACAAAATTATCTCCCTTGGCCGAGACTTTAAGCATGTAATTGGGTTTGATTTTTCATTAATGTGTTGGACATGTAATAATGATGTAAAGCATGATTAATTGGACTAATTTGATGTTTAGGAAATATTGATTTAGGTGATTAATCATGATATACACTTTAGGTTAATTAAATTGGAAATTTGGAATTTGATATTTAATTATTTGGCCTTTAAATTGGATTTGGGCTTATTATGTTGTAAATGGGCTTTTTTGGGCTTTGTTGTACAAAGTTGGATTTAGGCAAATTGGATTGGATCCAATTGGGCCCAAAACCACTTCCGTTAAGCCCAAATGAGACTTAATGAACCTTTAAAGTTTAATTGGGCCTAATGGGCCAAGATTGATTTATGGGCTTATGGGGTAAATCCCGGATTGGATTTTGGTTATTCGGTTTGACCCGAGTTGACCAAAAGTCCACGCCTTAAGAAATCAATTAAAAGCCCATTGGACTTTAATTGAATTGACGTTGGACGTTAATCGGTCTTTGAGACGCGTTACGATTAAATTTGGAATTTAAGTCGTAAAATGTTTATTAATAAAGTGTAATATTTAATTTGGAATTAAATAGTGAGTTAGTATTAAATACATATTAAATTGGATTTAATGTTGTAGTTTAATTAATTCGAGAATTCGTACTTTGAGTACTTATTCGCAAAACGAGTTTGACTCGCGCAAAATCAAATCGTTGTTTGAACATTGGATGATCACTAATTATCAGATTAATTAATTTGATTAGATTGATTGATAACATGCTTGTGTGAATACATGGTTACGATGAATGAATAATGTATATCGGATGTATATTAGTCGGGTGGGGCAATTTTGGAAATTGTTGTAATAAATTTGATTTATTAAATTGGACCTGCGTGTCCAGCCTTATCACCTCTATTCTCTTTGTATTCTCTTCTCACATATTCCCGTCAATGTAAATGAGGTTTCTTTAGAAGTGTAGTGTAACGGGTAGAAGTAATACAAGTGCTAGCTTGAGAGAGAAAGGGAGAGATTTGATCTAGGATCAATGTGTTAAGTATCCATCCGCATATCATTATTATTTATTTTCATACGCGCTTTATTATGTGTTTAGAATGCATGTTTAAGGTGTATGATGATGAGACCTTAACAAAGATAATAAATTGGTAGCCAATTTGCACGCGAAAAACCTTCATCAAATATCATGCGTTTTTCCTTCCATTGAGTGATTCCTACTCAAGATCCGAGACTGGCATTGGGTTGGGGCCAAAGTCAAGCCCTTTGTCCGTCGAAGATGTGTTTGAATCACGAGAGCTTTGTCCCATATCGGTGTCTTGTCCAAGTTGTGGTTTGTTGGCCAAAGTCAAGACCACTTCTTGTCACTCGACATTGATTACGAAGCTTTCCATGGTCAATGGGTCGCGCTTGACTAGAATCATTAAGTTTGTTTGCCAAAGCCAATGCTTAATGGTTTAGAGGAAAAGGTTAGGTAATACATTGGATGTATTGGCATATATTAGATATATGTTTAGGATTTGGATATCCGCCTACTGGATCTAGGAATTGGATTGGATCCAATTGATCTTTGAGATCTACCTAGTTAAATATCATACAATTTGTTGGCCAAAGTCAAGATTGTGTGTTATTTAACGGGATTCTAGCCCACTAGGAAGCACGATTTCCCGAGTACTCGACAGAGGGTTAGAGGCTCGCCGAAAAATAGTGGGAGGCAAGAATTGAATTTGCAATATTCGTTCAAATTACTCGCCATACGCGCTCAAACTAATATCACTCGTCAAATAATTAAAAGTATTAGTTGGACTAATATTTAAAGTTGTTTTAATGATATAGTTGGACTATATTCAAACTTTCAATAAATAGTTGATTTTATAATTGGATTATAGTAATCAATATAATTGAATTGAAGTAATAGTTGATTTTATAATTGGATTATAGTAATCAATATTAAAATTATAGCTGATTAAATAATTGGATTATTGTAATCATTATATAAATAGTACCTGAAATAAATTGATTAAATAGTTGGACTATTGAAATCAAGGTAAAATTGAAAAATTTAATATTTAAAATATAATCTTGGATTAAAATATTTTAAATGATTTAATTTTCAAAATAGGGAATAATTTCATGATGGTCCTGGAATAAATAATAAGTTACTTTATTTGATAAAATAACCTATTATGCCTAAGCCCGAGAATTAAGCAAATAGTAGAGCATAATCTTTGGAAGATTTATGTGATGATGACTTTAATGCTTAATCTAATAGACTTATCATAAATCTATGTTTAGATTTAAGAAGTATTAAAATTGCAATTAATAATTCTTGGAGAATTAATGACAAATCTCAAGGAGATAAAGTCGAACTTTTCAATTAGGTAAGTAGCGCAAGACGCACTTACTACTTTACTATATTCTAGAAACCCAAGGCTTGGCCAAAGGCTTCTGAAATATTGGAAAGGGCAAAGGCAAAATCATTATGATCTTCTGGAAGATAAAGGACGTATCCCAAAGTGACTGCCGTTTGGATATGGCAGACATGAAGGAATTAAAGAAAGGGCAAGGCTCTGACTTTAAGAATGTTTGTCAAAATTATGTCTATTACTAGTATTAAAATTGGATTTTTAAATACTTAGTGTGGTACATGAAATATATGTATTGATGTTCAGAATGCTGGTGAGTAGGATACTGACTTCAAGCTCAGATTCATCTGCGAATCGGAAACGGGACGAAAGTCGCTGTTTCGACTGTAGATACCTAAGTTTTAGGAACTAACCTTCGGGTGAGTACCTATATTAGGAAACTGTTATAATGTAACTAGTTTGACTAGAAACATTATCTATATGTCAGTGTTTAATCCGTTGTGGATAAACCTTTATATTCTAGAACACTAAAGTGTTTCATTATATAAAGATGACAATGAGACAAACACATTAGATATGAATGACAGTATTTATATTTTGAATATAAATAAAATCTCAAACGTATAACATGACAAATAAATAGCTCTAACTGATTTGATCAGAAGAGACTTATTTGTGGCATTGTTGTCTGGGACACAATTAAACAAGAGTCGTATATCCACACTTTTGAAGAGTGGGTACTAGGACTGATTTGACTATTCAAATAAAATCTACGAATGTAGTTTATTAGGTAAAGTACCTAAAACACTATTTACTTGGTAATAGTGTAAGTGCCACCGATCTGTTAGCCCTATTCATAGTGAAGTAAGTGGGCCCATATCTAGCTAGGCTAGAAATGGATATGAATATTTCGTGACCTAACGGATGTGGCATCACGTTATGGCTATGTGTTTCTTTTGAAGAACACAAATCGGAAACTTTTAAAGTTTAGACATGAAATAGACAAACAGATCGGCTAAAGTATTAAACCGTCACGGTAAGACCGTAATGGAAAACACTTAAGCAATAAGTTTAACAAATACATGAGAGAGTATAGTATTCTTTCAAATGAGGACTCCTCCCGAGACACGTCAATTTGATGGTGTGTCCGAACGGAGAACCCAATTTTGTTGGACATGATAAGGTTTATCATGAGTCGCTCTGAGCTACCATTTCCTTCAACGGATATGCATTAACAGTGAAAAACTTATTTAGAATAAGGTTCCATAAAAATCTGTTTGACAGAATTCATATTGGATATGAATGGGAAGAAACCGGTTTCACAATCCTGAAAATTTGGGAATGCAAGGCATACGTTTGGATGATACCAAACCAGAAACCAAATTGATAAGTGCCAAATTATAGGTTATCCTAGGGGAAACCATAAGTATAGTACTTATAAATCTCACAAGAGAACAATGTGATTGTTGCTCACCATGTGATATTCCTTAGAAGAATACCGATATGCAGTGGTCAGTGGGAGGACAGTAAAACTCGATGAAAATCGGAGTAATACTGTTCAAGGCATGAAGTCCTTATAGGAACATAAATAGATCATCAAGGATGAATCTGTACCATTAATCTTCGAATACACAAGAACCGCGTAGATCGGAGAGAATCAGAAACAACCTGGGGTATGAGTTTCTGATCTCACCTCATAAAGATGTCAATCTTGTTGAGGTATACCAACCAACTACGTTTGAGAAAGTGATACAAGGTATCGACTCCATTTATGCAAAGTGCCATGAGTCCTAAATGGATTCCATGTATACCAACTATGTTTGGACACTGGTTGTCGTACCGTAAGCATTGTCCCTATTGGTACTATATAGGTCTTCAAGGAAGACATACATGGATGGCAACATACCAACGTACCAAGCTAGGCTTGTGACGAAAAGGTATCGTTATCAACATTATGTTGATTACGGTTCAACCTTTTACCTGTTGCCATGGTAAATCCATTTGGATAATTCTTGCTGAAACTGTACATTTATGAAATGTTTCAGTTAAAGATCAAAATCGCTTTCCTTAAACGAAAAACTTTTGGAGGATGTTTATAACATCCTGACGATTTTGTCGTACTAAAACCAACAAACAAGGTTTGCGGGTTAATTCGATCCATGTTTGGATTGAAGCAAGCATAAGGTTCTTGGAACTAACGTTTTGATGTAATCATAATGGTTTATGATTTGATTCAAAACGGAAATGATTCTTGTGTATATAAGGAGGTTAGTGGGAGCGCACTGACAGTGGCTGTCCTATAAAATAATGATAATATAGTCATTCTTGGAAATGATATTCCCATATAAAACAATCGGCGAAAGCTTGGCTTTCGAGATAGTTCTCCATAGAATTCTTAGGAGTAACAATCTTTATTCTAGGAATAAAGATCTACTGGGATAGATTTAGATTTGTTGACACTCTCTGAGAAATTGTACATTTAAAATGTACGTGACCTGGTGTCTCATACGCTTTGAGCATATGGATTCACAAACAAGCCAATCCGAGTGATAGTCACTGGATTGAAGTTAAGAACATACTTAGTATCTTAGAGAACTAAGGATGCTGTCTTAATCTATGAAGAAGGAGAACTTGAAGTGACTGGGATCACTACTGCAAGTTTCCAAGCCGATATAAACAACGGTACTATAAAGTTAGAATAACGGAACAGTAAGCTGGAAATCTTCCAAGCAAGATATTGTTGCCAAATAAACAATAAATGCGGATTATTGCTGCAGCTGAGGCAGCAATAGAAGCCATTTGGGTCGATAATAAATCTAATTAGATTAGATATAGTTCTGTTAGCGGCTGAGCTAGGCGTCAGCACAGATTAAAGAATTAATGGTCTCATCAACGATCCAGATATATACTTCGATATTCATCTGATTCGTTCGGATCATACATCGTGGCGATGTGATGATCGTATAAATCGCGTCAGACGATAATCATATAAATCCGCTGACGAAAGCTTTTCTCAACAGTTTGAGCCAACTGTACATAGTTCGGGTGTAAGACACTCGAGTGACTGGCTATAGGCCAAGTGGGAGATTGTTGGATAATTATGACCCCTAGCGTCAATATTTGTACATATCATGGTGTTGTTGTACAAATTAACTATGTGACAAAGGAGATTGCACTCTTATCATTTGTGATTGGATCACCTTAGATGTATAAATGATGAGAGGTCCCTATGATTTGTTCCTGGTCAGAGAATGATATGAGACAGTATCAGTCCACGTTGGATAAATCATTAAATATCCCTAGTTAGAGTATTATCGAGATTGGACATCGACAAATACATAAAAGACTAGTATTGCACTTGTGCGCGTTGTGAGGGCACAACGACATAGTTCTCATATATTTGGGTATTGGATACTCATGCAAGTGTAATAGGAGGTTGTGTTTCACCGATGGTACGGGAAACAGCTTCGCTCTAGATAGACCCCATCGGAATCCCATTGGTAGTATGACTATGTGTCTATGGGAGTCCGACATCAGGGTAGGTGTATTTGGTCTTAACCTGAGACTTGCACCGCTAATGCTTACGACAATCAATATACTTTAGTTGAGGTCGTCCAGGGCTGTAATAGGTTCTGTGTACGCCGATACTTGGTATATTGAGAATCGTAGAGTATTGAGTGTGATGTCAAGACGGAGATATCACTCCAGTCATAGTGGAGATGATGTCACGAAGGATACGGTATTAGTGCTCTTAAGTGTTGCGCAACCATCGGGATGTTATGACTAGGTCATGTATATCCGATTATAGAGACTAGTTACCAGACATCCGACAATTGCTTCGTACGGGGCAGACACAACTCCAGCCCCAGGCCTAGCACGTGACCATCCGATACTGGACCGACATACGCAATACTACGGTATACTACGCTTGATATAGATCCTTTATTCTTGTAAGGATATTTCCGGAGAATTGGGTAGGCATGGCGCTTTGCTAGAGGCCAACCTTGTCCTGTGAATCGATGTAAACGTGGTACAGGTACTTGCGTGTTCGGATAGTCCGATGATCGTATTTACTGCCAACATATCCGGGGATCTCATGGGTCGCTTCCCAAAGATTCAGCGATGACGTATGACTCGCACTCATAATTAATCTGGGATTAATTTGATGAGAGAGAAAATTAATCTGGGATTAATTACGGAGATATTTTATTTGGGATAAAATATCGTCTAAAGAGAGAAAACGATTGATTTAGAATTAATCGGGTAAATTAATATATTTGATATATCAATCGAAATTGGATTTCAACGCGGAATTGAAATTGGATTTTAATTCGGGCGAACGAATTAATTTAGAATTAATTCGTTAGCGACGTGAATAGTGAATTCGCTAGGCGTAATCTTTTAATTACGACGCAACGGAAAATTTGCTAATTAGGAATTAGCGAACCCGAGCCCGAGAGTGATTGAATTCGAGTGCGGCACACAAGTCACATCAAGCGTCAAATCATTCGTCACATCAAGCGTCAAATGAAATGTCACTTTGAGTGATGTGACAACTTGTCACTTGATTGAATGAAAGATGTGACTTGATGTAGTTGGTAGTGGTTGGAAAAGGCTTTTAAAAGTTGATGGTAATATATTATTACATATATTACTTTGACTTTTGAAAAGTGTATATCATATATTTAATTTTAGAAATCATATATAAGATATACCAAACCATTTTAACAACCAACACACAACTTCTTCTCTTCTATTTTTCTCTCACCATTCACGCCCAATGGGCTGTGAAAATGCTCACTGGTTTGCTTCAAAACCGTGAGCTTAGGGAGGCAATGGGTGTTGATTTTGTGGCAAAATCAAGTAGAGCTAGCACTCCGATAGACATGCAAATGTGATAGGGAAACTCACCCACAGCCGGGAATCGTTTGACGCAAGTTCGAGGCTCAATTCATGAAGCAAATCTGATTTTCTGGACAGAAAATCTGCATGCAGTGGGCGTGGAAATGGAGGCCAAAAATGGTTTTGTTCTTCATCAATCGTCTCAACCGATCGATGTGAGTATTCCGCAACTTCTTCGATTTGTTTTCACACATTATTCATGCTTGTTATGATCTTGGGACTACTAGAATAAAACCAACATGACAGTGGGTAAACTATTAGGGTTGGTGCTCTGAGAGCCAATCCGGATTGTATTTATGTCCGATTCATGAATACGAGCAATACCTTTTTCCATAATATTACTAATTTAAATAGTAGCACCTCTTATCTTTTATATACGTATTCGATCTAATTTCGATTATATCAATTAGATTGAAACTAAATCTGGTTTAGTGATATGTATATATATTAGACAAAGACCCCAAGATTTACAACGTAATGCGCAATTACAACATAGTTTGTAATTGACATTGGGAAGTGTCACTATAAGTTGTATATCCTTAAATTAAGTTCCTGGTCAAGATTTACTGACACGGGTCGGTTAATAAAATCCACTGAGACTAGTACATGTCGTATATCGGACTTAATCCGATGGTTTATCCCAATTAACCATGAGTCTTGGGAGACTCGTATAGACGTGTAGGTGTTTATTGGATAAATACTGAATGACTCACCGAAGATTTCCTAATAGATGGTACACCAACGTCAATAGGAATTTTCTCGGGTTGAGTAGCATAGTGATTCTTTGACTTGAGATACCACTGTGGATATATGAGTTATCATTCACACTTAGATGGCAGTCACGTCACCGATCTATTTAGATTAGACCCCTGCCTGTTCGTTGGGTGTGGACTCATGCTCATGATATCCTGTGAGTATCAAGAAATGATCTTTCAGTTCTGTGTACATAGCATAAATAGTCCATAATTGATTAGCAATATGTTAAATCTATGGCCATAGTATACTTCGGAAGTGAGTTCCGAATGTTATTTAGAGATTGCTCATAGATACGTCGACGAGATTATTCCTATAGAGATTTGGCGTTTATATCTATATCTCTAAGATAATCTAGATACATGTGACGGAGTGATTATACGTATGTAATGACCTCGACCTGTATGATTTAACGAGTTTATCCATGGTCGTCATAATTTACCGGTGGGTGAATTATGGACACGAAATTAGATTTCATGACGGATATGCCTGAATCTAGAAAGTCTCACTAATGAAATATACTCGTAGAGCACTAGGGAAACTGTTATGAATAATACTGATTATTTATAACTCGTTTAATGGTTAAACGAAAAATACATGCAATCGGGACCTAACGGTCATTTCTGAATTAATGTGTATTTGTATTTAATACTTGATTTTATTAAATACACATTAATAAAATATCAAATTGTGATTTTTGATATATATCATTAATATATGTATTTGAGATATTTATTGTAAATATAATACATATATTTAAGATATTTATATTTGTTATTTAATTATTTAATTGTTAAATAATTAAATTTATTTATAAAGTAAATATCTTTTATAATGATTTGCTTTATTAAAGCTTGGAAATGACATGATGCCATTGGAACACATTTTGTTTGCTTTATTAAAGTTAAAGTGTTAACTTTAATTTTGCAAAATGTGTGACAATTATTTTTGAACAAATAAAAATAATTGTTATTTAATTTTGTTAATTGAAAATTCGGCCTAGATGAAAATTGCATAAAAAAAATTATTTTTTTTCATTTTTCATACTTAGACAAGTTTAACAAAATTTTACAAAATGTGTTGAGAGAAAATTGAAGAAAGAAAGGAAAATCAAAGCCAAATATTTGGAATTTTTGTAAGTTTCTTACACTTTCTTCTATATAGAAAATGTTTATATTATTCTTAACTTCAAATTGTGTTGTTAAGTTTATTTCTCTACTCTTTGAATTTGTAATTAAATTTTTTAGAAGCTTGTTTGAGGGTGTTAAGCATGTATAATTAATTTATAAGCTTATTAGTGTAATTAAGCTTAATAGATTAATTAGAAATTAAAGTTTTCATTCTAGAGTTGCTTAGCCATTCATAATTAACCTAAAATTTTTCTTGAGTAATTTCATGATGGTGAGACTTGATTGGTGTGGTAATTGAATGATTAAAGTGTTGAATTAATTCAATTTAATGTAAATTGTGTAATTTGAGTAATATATGAAATTATGGTTCTAAACCTAATCCAATTTTGGAGCTTTTCATATATGTAATGTAATTTGATATATATTTGATGTACATTAAATTTGGGATTGATTGGATTTGATCTTGATGTGTTTTGAACAAATTGGGTCAAATTGTAATTAATAAAAGTTCAGGGGTTGTTTCGGTAATTCAGGAAAATTTCTGGATTTGTGTTGTAATTTGTGTTTTCATGTATTAGACATGTATAAATCATTTTGGGATTGATTTGGAATCACTTAAATATGTATTTGACAATTTAATGACCAAAATGATCAAAATGCAAAGTTTAGGGGTCTCATGGAAATTAATGATAAGTCTAATTTTTCAGATAAAAATTCAATTTTTATTTATTGCGTAATTAGAATAAATTGGTTTATTTTAATTTCCCAAGAAAAATATTTATCGGAAATTGTTTCGGAGTGAAAATACGCGAAAACGGTGAAAAACGACGTTACCGGTTAACGGCTGCCCAAACAGTGAACTGGTCACTGTTCGGACATCCCACGAACTTTCCAAATATTTTTGGGGCTGACCTGGGCAGTCCCCATGTGCATTGGTTGGTCGGTTCGACCGGAAACGCGTTTTATGTTATTTTGCATAAAAACGTTTTCGCAAAAGTTTCACGGTGTTTCTATATTATTTATGTCGTTATATGATATCGAATAAATATGTTTAGGTGAAATATGAATGAATTATTAATATTGGATATTAAATATTTTATTCGTAAGTTTAAAAAATTTTAAACTATGATTTCGCCCGAACCGCGCTTCTTCCGCAGCGCCTCCCTGATTTGACCCCCACAACAAAATTGTATCAGAGCGAGTCTGATCCTGGACACCCGATATGATTAGCCCTTTAAAATTAAATTTTTAATTTAATCATTACTTAATACATGCATGTGTTTATTTAATTTGATTAAATAAAGTAAAAGCATCTTTTGTTGGAAAATCCGCGTTTAAATAAGGTTTTAAGAAAGTGACTAGTATTAGGTTAAAAATCCTTAACTTATGAGGTGTGTAATATTATGTAAATTGTCACTAATGTTGTTCCTTATTCTATTAGTTTGAAAAAATTAAAATTTTATCCAATGCATGCATATTATATATATGGTTTCTGACTTCAATTATGGTTGCAGATTTCTAGAATTGGTTCTTGATTAGAATAGATAATGATATAATCCTTCTAGACAGGATAGTTTCTTATGCAGTAAAGATTGACATGAATTGGTTCATGTCTCGAGATTCTTCACTGGCATCAAGAAAACCCCATTAGGTATTTGTTTATCTAATAATGACGTTTCTTGGCTTTAGTGACATTTAGAGGTCACATGTTAGACACTATTTGTTTTCGATTATTTGCAAATGTTGTAAATAATTTTAAAGTAAATAATAAAGGTAAAGAAAGAAGATGTGTATAGTTGTGTATAGAAAATATTGATTTTCATTATACGACCACTGTAGATATTGGATATCAGATCTCTCGTCTAGTTATTTAAAATATTGTTGAATGATTATTTCGAAATTTGATATCAGAACTTGTGACTATTTGATAGTTACTTGTTCTTTGTAAACAGTTGTCACATATTTTAAAACGACTAGTAGTGTCATTAACGAATAGATAAACATTAAGAAAAATATCCGGTTAAGTAAATAACTTAGAACATTATTTTATGACATTTTATCACTTAAGTATTGGATGCTTATTCCATATGGTAAATGATGGTCTGATATGAGATCACACCACATATCCTTATCCATTTAACGAATATTGTAATCGGGAAAGTGACTAAATCTCATTTAACCAATGATTGTCATTGGACCAGAAAATTTATTAAACTGATACATTGGATGTATGTAATTTAATAAATTGTAAATTGCTTAAGGTAGTTTTCTTTATTTTTTAACTTAGTCGATGAACTGTCTTGACTTAGCGATGAGTGGTAAATGGATCACTATTTTCCCCTTATTTAACTTAATATTTTGCATAGTTCCTTGAGTTTTGTGAATATTTTGATGTGTTTTGTGGTATTTTATAGATAAATAAAATAACAGGACTCTTTGGAGGCAATTCGGGGCCAAAACAGCAGAAAACGGAAAAAAAAGGGCAAAAATATAAATTTCCTGCTAAAATGCGCCGTTTGCTAAAATACGACGTGCTAAAATACATCGTCTGCTAACATGCGCCGGAGACTGCTAACATGCGCCAGACACGTGGACCAATAATAGAAGTTTTGCTAAAATGTGCCATTGTTATCATGCGATTGCCATGTGTCAACATCTGCTAACGTGCGCCGGACACGTGTCACCATCACATGATGCTGACAATCATCATCAACACGTGTCAATGTTGATGTCAATGTCGCGATGCATAATAACTTTTCACGTCGCGACGCCGACATAATTATTGAGCTGTCGACGCTGACCCTGCCACATATCCTCATCTCCGGAAGTTTCGTGCCACGCGTCCACCATCAATCGCGTGTCAAGACGCGTGAAGCCAAAAATTTTCTATAAATAGTGGCCAAAATTTCATTTGTAATTCATACTTTCTTCTAAGGAATTCCTTAAGAATACTAGGAAGATTGTATCTTATTTGTTTATTTACAGCTTTTAGTTTTTAATTTTCGCTTTAGCACTTTCTTTTATTTACTTTTCAGTCTTTACTTTTTGTAGTTAATTTCAATTACTTTTACGCAATAGTACTTTCCTTTCTTTACTTTTTAGTAATGAAGAGGTAACTCCCCCTATTGGGGTGAAAGGTAAAGCTTTTATTACTAATATTTAGATTAATCTCCATTAATTATAATATATAAACTATTTAAAACCTGACTTAATAAGAATACCGCCTTTATGGTCGGTTGGACTTTATTATAAAATTGGTTTTAACCTGACTAAACATGATACCGCCTGTTTGGTCGGTTGGAATTAATTATAAATTTGACTTAATCAGGATACCGCTTATATGGTCGGTTGGTAATATCACGCAAAGTTAATAAATTATAATTAATGAGATATCTAAAATAGAAGTAATAAAAATGGATCCTCTAACCCCAAAATTTTCTTTTATTGTACTTTTTAATTTCCAGCATTTACTTTATTTAATTTCCAGCATTTACTTTATGTCCTTTATTTTATTTAAGCTTTTATTAGCCTTGGATATGAGTCGTAACTAAGTCAGTTATCTGGGGTTGTGATGAATTCCAATATCACCGGTTTATAAGTGGTTATTTAATAGTTTGAGTAATATAAATGTTTATTTATTAAGTCTTAAGCTTAATGCTTCTTGTTAACTGGCCATTAATAAGATTGATCTGGTAAACTTAAAATAAACTTGACGAAGGAATTTTAGGTTTCAGCCTTAGACTTAATAGCCCGCGATCTTCCTTGAGGATAGATAACCCTTTAAAGATTTCTTTACAAGATAGACATATACTTGTCAGACGGGGGTAGCCACAATTGGAACTTAATCTTAATGAATTCAGGTAACTTGGTTGACAAAGACATATGATTAATTGGGTTACACTGGGTATTTGCATCTGACCATCGACATAGTCTTTTGCATAATTTCGTGTTCCAGGTTAGTAAAGCAATATATTACACAAACATGAAATAATCACTTCATCTTTAAAAGATATTGGAAAGATTCACAACCATGGATAGTTTAATAATCTTGAATTTTCATCAATTTACTTTCGCACAATTTTATTTACTTGTTTTAAGTTTAAAGTCACCATCCAATCAAACAATCATTCCATTAGATACTCGTAAAAATTTGGCTTCATAAATTAATAGCTTAGGTATTAAGTCCTCGTATGATCGATACATTTATACTACTTGAACGATACGTGCGCTTGCGTTATACACGTGTGATTACGCCGGTCAAGTTTTTGGCACCGTTGCCGGAGACTTATTTATCTTTGACTATTTATTTTGGGGTTAGATACCTTTACTTGTATCTAATTTCTTTTTGTTTATTATTTTTGTTTTCTTGTGTTTCAGGTTCTCAAACATTACATGAGACGAACCAGAAGCTTTGAAATCCGACCGCTTGACCCATAAATTGAAAGAACCATTATACAGTTGAGAAGGGAAATGGAAAAGTCCAAGAAGCAATAATCAACATGGAACCTGAACCTTTGGAGGTTTCACCACCAATTCCTATTCGATATAGAACTATTTCGGTGATTGACGGCTTCATTTCCTGTATTGTACTTCCTCTCTTACCAGAAAATGCGTGTGACATCAAAATTTGTATCCAGATGATACATCAGGCAGTTCAGTTTGGGGGGAATGCAACTGAAGATCCTAATGCCCACATCAGCAACTTCCTAGAAGTTTACGGCACTTTCAATTACAACCGAGCAGCTGAAGAAGCAATGAGACTGCGTGTTTTTCCATATTCCTTTAAAGACAGAGCTAAGGCTTGGCTACATTCACTACCAGCAGGTTCCATCACAACTTGGAACACTCTAGCCACAAAATTCCTTGTAAAGTACTTTCTACCAGCCAGAACTGTAAAGCAGAGGAATGACATCACATCCTTTGTGCAACATGACTCAGAGTCCCTCTGAAAAGCTTGGGAAAGGTACAAGGATTTACTCAGAAAATGTCCTCACCATGAAATTGCAAAGTGGCTACAAGTCCAAACATTCTATAATGGACTTTCTGGAATAATGAGAACCACAATTGATGCTGCGGCTGGAGGAGCTTTAATGGAAAAAGGAGAAGATCAAGCCTGTGATTTAATTGAAGAAATGGCCAACAACAATTCATTGTGGCCAACAGAAAGGAGCATGATTCAAAGAATTGCACGGAATTTATGAAGTTGGAGCCAACACAGCAGTGAATGCCAAGCTGGATCAGATATGCAAATTCATGGAAACTCTTAGCATGCAAGGCAATATTGGATCCACAAGTTCACCATATGGAGGAGCACCAGAGACAAACCAACATACAGAAACGGTGAATTACGTCAATAATTTCAACATACAGGGGAACAATCCATATTCCAATACCTATAACCCAGGGTGGAGGAATCATCCCAACTTTACATGGAGCAACAATTCAAGACAAAGGAATAATCCACCACCAGGATTCCAACAGCAAAGCTAGGAGCATGAAAAAGAACCAGGAATAGCGGAAGTGCCAGCCCAGTTAAAAAAATACGATGCTATGTTTCAAAGCTAATCCGTATCTATAAAAGCACTAGAAAATCAAATTGGACAACTGGCCAATGCTCAGAGTTACAGACCGAAAGGTACCCTTCCTAGCAACACAGAACCAAATCCAAGGAACATAGGGAAGGAGCAATGTTATGCCATCATTTTAAAAAGCGGTACATAAATTAATAAAGATGTTGGAATCAAGGCATCCATTGAAGAAGTTCGAAAAGAAAGCAGCGAAGTAGTTCCACAGATGGAGGAAAAAGAAGCAAAAGAAAAGATCAGGAAAGAATCACTCTACCTCCAAATTTTCCACAGCGTCTCCAGAAAAACAAACTAGATAAACGGTTTTCTCGATTCCTGGAGATCTTCAAAAAACTACATATCATCATTCCATTTGCAGAAGCTTCGGAACAAATGCCTAGCTATGTCAAATTCATGAAAGATATTCTTTCACGAAAGAGAAGATTGGGAGATTACGAGACAGTAGTAATAACAGAAGAATGCAGTGCTATCATCGAGAGGAAGCTTCCCCCAAAATTGAAGGATCCTGACGGTTTCACCATTCATTGCATCATATGAGAGCGTAACTTCGATAGGGCTTTGTGTGATCTATGTGCGAGTGTTAACTTGATGCCTTTTTTCTATTTTCAGGACATTGCATATTGGAGAAACAATGCCCACCTCAGTTTCTCTGCAACTTACTGATAGAACGCTCGTATTTTCGAGAGGTGTAATTGAGGATGTGCTGGTCAAGGTTGAAAAATTTATTTTCCCAACAGATTTTATCATCCTCGGGAGACCATTCTTGGCAACAGGTCGAACCATTATTGATGTACAAAAAGGAGAACTAACCATAAGGGTACAAGTTCAAGAAGTAACATTCAATGTTTTCAAAGCCATGAATTTCCCGGATAACGAAAAGAAGGAGGAATGTTTCAGACTTGATGTGATACATAGTACCATCCAGAACTCTAATGCAATGCAAGGTTCTACTGACAAACTTAAAGCATGTCAACTATCTGTGGAGCCTAAAGATAAAGTGTACTGCGCACTGAAAAAGCCTATTCTTGCACTACAAGCAACATAAGAGAAACAGTTCCACCAGCTCAATGAATTATAGGAATTTCACATACAGCCTTTTGAGAATGCCAAATTGTATAAAGAAAAGGCCAAAAGGAGACATTTTGAGAAGTTAGTGCGCATACAACTAGAACCAGAGCAGATGGTACTGTTAAACAAATCAAGGATGAAACTGTTTCCAAGGAAGCCAAAATTACGGTGGTCAGGTCCATTCTTAATCACCAAAGTTTTACGAGATAAAGCCATTGAGTTACATGATCCCAACTCCAACAAAATATTCAAGGTTAAAAACAAGCGTGTCAAACACTACTGGGGAGAATCCTTTGAGCGACAAAAAGAAAGTGTCACACTTTCATATCCAGCCTAAACGTTCGGGCAGTCATGTCTAGCTGACGACGTTAAACTTAGCGCTAGCAGCGAGGCAACCCATGCAATTTGTGTATATATTATGATTTGGTGTATTTTATTTTTGTATGTTTAATTTGTGTTTTATTTTTGTGTGTTTTATAAATTCAACTCATCATTGCACTCTTGAAGGCATCCAGAGTTGAGAAACAAAAATGGAAGCTACTTCAAAATGATGAGTTGTAAATATCTGTGTCTTTTGCGGTACTAGTGTTGGTTCTAAACCAGAGTTCGTAGCGGCAGCACATGAATTGGGTAGAGTCATAGCTGAAAGGAATATGCACTTAGTATATGGCGGTGGCAATCTTGGACTAATGAGGATCATTTCAAGGACTGTACATGAATGAAGTAGTCAAGTTCTTGGAATCATCCTAAAACCCTTGGCGGAGACGAATCTTATAGGACCATCAAACGGAGAAGAACTTATCGTGCCAGGTATGTATGAATGACTGGTAGAAATGATTGATCGTGCTGATGCTTTATTGCTTTGCCAGGTGGCTTGGGCACAATAGAGTAAATTTTTACAGTGCTATCTTGGGTGAACTTGAACATACACCAGAAACTGATTGGACTGTTTAATGCTGATGGATTTTATGATTTTCTTTATGTGTTTCTTGATGATGGCCAGAGAAATGGGTTCGTGTCAAAACATGTAAAAGAACTTCTCTTTACTGCCAGAACTGCCCAAGATTTAATTGACCAAATTTTAGCCTTTGAACCACGAATTGACCATATCCTTTACAAGATAAATTGGTCTGATAATGATCGTGGTAAGAAGCGTCGGATAAATCTGGATCTTAACCTTTAATTCTTCATTTAGATGTAGAATTTCAGTTAACCATGTATTGTTTCTAAACTCTTCTTTTACTTTTTAAGACATTAGGGACAATGTCTCATTTAGGTTTGGGAGAGGGGAATAGTTGACTATTATCTTGTTTTTATTGCGTTATTTTTAGTCAAAATAATCAAAAAAATAAAAAAAATTTACAAAAATAAAAAAAAAATATTTTGTGTTTTTAACTTGATTAATCAGATGAAATTGGTATGAGATATATGTGTAAGGAATTTCCATTCTTGAGACGTATCTCAACCTATTTCGTAACAAGTTAATTTTTGTTTATTTCCTTTTGAATTATTTAATTTGTAAATTCTCCATAAAAACTGATTAAATTGGATCTTCATAAACTCAGTTGACAGGTATTATCAACATGCATGGAAACATACAGACATTAGTTATAATTGAAAAGTTTGTAATATTCAATGTGGATCCCCTAACCCCAAATTTTTATTTTATTTTATGGAAGTCATGAAACACAATATCAACATGCTTAATAATTGATTTAATTATATTATTGGTAATTCTTTAGTTTGTTTATTGAATCTTAAGCCTAATGCTTCTTGTAGCCTGATCACCAATAAGATTGATGTGGTAAACTTAAAATGAACTTGGAAAATGTATTTTAGGTTTCAGCCTCAGATTCAATAGCTCACGATCTTTCTTGAGGATAGATAACCATTTAACAGATTTCCTTATAGGATAAGAATATACTTATCGGACGGGGGTAGCCATAATTGGAACCCGAACTTAATGAATTCAGATAACTTGGTTAAAATTGGAATATGATTAATTGAGTTGTACTGGGTATTTGTGTCTGACCATCGGAAGAGGCTTTTGCTTAATTTTGTGTTCCAGGTTAGCAAATTGATTAATTACACGTATATAAGAGAATCAATTCATCTTTATAATAATATTGTGTGGAATCACAACCCTAGATATTTGAGTCTTTTGTTTATTTTCTTTAGTATTTTCTTTTGTGTATTTATTTATTTATTTATTTAGCAAATCCACATTCAACCAACCAATCAAGCAATCATTATCTCCTCCCTTTAATTAGATACCTGTAAATAAATAGAATCAATAATTAATAACAATAGTAGAAATTAAGTCATCGTGGGATCGATATTTTTATACTACTTGAACGATACGTGCACTTGCATTATACGCGTGTGATTACAACGATCAAGTTTTTGGCGCCGTTGTCGGGGACTTATGTTTCTTGAGTTATTAATTTTGAAGCTATCTAATTTACTTGTATCTAATTTTCTTTATTTTTATCTGTAATTTTTATTTCATTCTTTTATTATTCAGGTGGTTGACATGTATCTTAGTTGGATGATAAAGGAATTACGAGTTTTACGATGAGAAAATACATCCTAAATAAGGGAGCAACATTCCTGTGTTCTAAGGCCTGTTGTCCAGCCTAACAATTATCTTTGGATGTCAGAGCCATTTAACACAACTTTTGCTCAACAGAACGCAATGGGGAGATGTGAGATATGTGATGGTAACCACCCGAGCATAAATCACTACTACAATTCAGGGTGGCAGAATTATCAGAATCATTCAAGATACAAGGAACCAACATATTTCACTGAACCACATTTTTCATCTTATCCACCATCCATCTATGATCTTTATCAAGAATCAGAACCATCAGAGGAAGATCACTTGATTGACATGTTCAAATATTGGCTCGAGGAACGGGAAGCTTAATTTGATGCACAATTTCAGAGTCAATCAGCATCCATACAGAGAATGAAAGATCAGATTAGACAATTAACAAACAACCTGAATTACATATCTCACGGAGCAAATTCAAATAACACTAAGGAAGCCTTCGAGTATCCAGAGTTTCATCATGACACCTTAACAAATGACGAGGCTGACCAATATCAAGAATCAGAGGTATCAGTTCAGGAGCCCGAACCAACAAAGTCTCAA
This sequence comes from Zanthoxylum bungeanum, assembly GCA_019454045.1. Taxonomy (NCBI): domain Eukaryota; kingdom Viridiplantae; phylum Streptophyta; class Magnoliopsida; order Sapindales; family Rutaceae; genus Zanthoxylum; species Zanthoxylum bungeanum. The sequence continues at coordinate 44,049 of SKCR01023441.1, read as the reverse complement.
TTTGATTTTAATTATTCATCGGATTCTGACGAAGATCAAGAAATAAAACTGTTTGTACCAACTGCATCAAAAATTTAGGATGAAATTCTATATCCTTAAAATGAAGATCTTGGAGCTTGCACTGTACAAATGTTTGAAGAAGAGCTACCTGAGCCAGTCATATCAACCATAGAGGATGAAGACCTAAAATCAGACACATCTTTACATTCTCAGGTTGACACTTATCGAGCATGCATTTTACAGATGATAGATGAAGAGCTGAAGGAGGAAATCCTAAAATACATCGGTGAAGAAAAGATGGAGCAAGATACAGAACTAATGGAAGAGCAAATGTCTGACCATATTAAAGATCTCATGCATTCAGGAGAAACGTCATTGTTTTGGGAGGTACAAATCAAAGATATCACCCAGAAGCTTGACAGAATGGAACTCCCATTCCAAGTCAAGCACCATACGAGACCTCCTGATTTTCTTTCTTTATTTTCAGGAACCACTGGAATGACAAAGTTTAAAAAGGTGGCACAAGCACTTAATAGACAAAATTCTTTTTGCCACTTTATCGTTGGAAGAGACCCTTCAAAAACAACGCTCATGGGATTGTCTTTGATCGGACATCCAAAACCACGCTGAAACCTCAATGACAGATGGATTTCAGTCACGTTTGGCTGAAGATGAAAAATTTAGTACTAGTAGAGAGGCATCCCATACAATTTGTTGTAAATTTCTACTTTCATATTTTCTGTATACATGTTATAGAATTTGTTAATTTTGGGTGTTAGTTTTTCAGGGAAAAGCACAAACGAAGCATTTAAGCCAAAACAAGATGAGAGGAATGGTGTTTGGCAATCACAAAGATGAGAGCTAATTCATTAGTGATGGCTGAGTAAGGAATGGATTCTTGAGACACATTCTAATGGATTTATATACCAAACGAGTGGCGTATTACGTACACAATTCCTTTGCCTTAATAATTTCTTTGATTTGTTTTTCTGTTGTAATTATCTTTATTTTCACAAACAGGATCCGGACTTTTTGACCTTTCAAGATTTCTTTTAATGTTTAGCTAAGAATCGTCATTGGGAAGATACTAGTGTTGGTTCTAAACCATAATTCGTAGTGGCAGCGCAGGAATTGGTTCGAGTCAAAGCTGAAATGAAAATGCATCTAGTATATGGCGGTGGCAATCTTGGATTAATGGGGATCGTTTCAAAGGCTGTACAGGAAGGAGGTAGTCAAGTTCTGGGAATCATCCCAAAACCCTTGGCGGAGGCGAATCTTATAGGACCATCAAACGGAGAGGAACTTATCGTGCCAGGTATGTCTGAACGACTGGTGGAAATGATTAACCGTGCTGATGCTTTTATTGCTTTGCCAGGTGGCTTGGGCACGATGGAGGAAATTTTTACAGTGTTATCTTGGGCGAACTTGAACATACACCATAAATCAATTGGACTATTTAATGCTGATGGATTTTATGATTTTATTTTTGTCTTTCTTGATAATGCTCGAAGAAATGGGTTCGTGTCAAAACCTGTAAAAGAACTCCTCTTTACTACCAGAACTACCCAAGATTTAATTGACCATATTTTAGCCTTTGAACCACAAATTGACACTATCATTTCCAATATAAATTTGTCCGATAATGATCCTGGTAAGAAGCGTCGGATAAATCTGGATCTTAACATTTAATTCTTCATTTAGATGTAGAATTTCAGCTAACCAGGTTATGTTTCTAAACTCTTCTTCTACTTTTTAAGACATTGGGGACAATGTCTCATTTAGGTTTGGGGGAGGGGAATAGTTGACTAGTATATTGTTTTTATTGAGTTATTTTTAGTCAAAAATAATCAAAAAAATTAAATAATTTTACAAAAAAAAATATATATATATTTTGTGTTTTTAACTTAATTAATCAGGTAAAATTGGTATGAGATAGTTGTGTAAGGAATTTCCACTCTTGAGACGTATCTCAACCTATTTTATAACAAGTTAATTTTTGTTTATTTCCTTTTGAATTATTTAATTTATAAATTCTCCATAAAACTGATTAAATTGGATCTTCATATGCTCAGTTGACATGTATTATCAACATGCATGGTAACATACGGACATGGATTGTAATTGAAAAGTTTGTAATATTCAGTGCTCTAGTTTAATTGGAGGAAGCATCTAAAAATGCGATGGAAGAAAAAAAATTTAAAAAATTTAAATAAGTAAACACCTCTGAGATCCGAGTAATTAAGTTCGTAGGGGTGTCTTAACACCTAGTACCCTAAAACTAACTGATTTGGGAGTCACTGACCCAAAGTTCGCTACATGGAACAAAAAGATATTATAAAAATAAATAGAGACATCTGAAATCCGAGTAATTAAGTCTGTTGGGGTGTCTTAACACCTAGTACCCTAAAGCCAACTGGTTTGGGAGTCACTGACCCAAAGCTCGTTACATGGATTGAAGATGTTGCTTTCTTTATTTTACGGACAAAAAAAAATAGCCGCATGTCGAGTCAATTTGCCACGTCACCATCCGCCAATCACGTTTCGCCACGTGTCAACATGTCATTGGATCAAATAAACCGCGTGCCACGTTTCAGCATTCTATTGGGCCGATAGATTCCGCGTTCCGCGTCATCATATAGTTGTGCAAACTGTGTCTGTCACGTTGCCACATCAGATGTCGCGATGCGCAGACCATTGCGCTTCGCGACTCGCAGAGGAAAAATTTGTCTATAAATTAGATTCGATTTCATTTCATTATTCTCATGCTTTCCTTAGGTTTCTAATAGGAATTTGAGGATTGCATCTTGTGTGTATTTATTTTAAATATTTTAATTATGTATTTTTATTTTCAGTAATAGTAATAGTAATAGTTTATTTTTTTTACTTTTCTTTTATGTTTTGTAATTAAATTTCCGCTGGGGGAAGGGTGAAACATTTAATATAATTAACTAGGTCAATCTCACTTAATTATAATATAACTGGACTAATTAATGGCAGACTATGTTACCGCCTATATGTAAGTGTCATAGACATGCCACGGGATCTCTAAGCGTGATTATTGTGTGAATTAATCAAGAAAGTTGCGGAATACTTACATTGATCGGATTTAGGATTTCAAAAATTTCATGGATGTTGAAGCTTCCAAGCTCATGGGTGAGTATCCCTATCACCTTCATTTGACTCCCTTATGTGCTAGCAAGAACAAATGGAAGAATTTTTCTCTCCAAGAGAAGCAACAATTCAGCCAAGAGAGAGGGAAGCAATTTTGCTTTCTATTTTAAAAAGAAAAGCAGCAGCCACTTTCTAACTTTTAATTCAGTAAATGCCAGGGAGAGAGAGATAGAGATTAATTTTCAAAATTAAATGTGTTGAGTGTTTTACAAGATTCCACCAAAACCCATCACCCATATCTATCACCAAAGATGACTAATGATGTAAGTGAAGTGGGCCCCACTTAAATTCAAAATTAAAGTGTGCTTGCTCAACACACTTTTGGGCTCGGGTTCGTTTAATCTGATTAAACGAATTTTTCGTCGCGACGCAATTAAATCAAATTTAATTAAATAATTATGCCCCGCAAAATTATTATTAAAGTCGCATACGAATTAATTCAAAATTAATTTGTTCGCTAGAATTAAAATCTAATTTAATTTAGCTTTGAAATCCAATTTCATTTAATATATTTAATATATTATTTTAGACCAATTAAATAAATTAAATAGTAAAATCTAATTTAACTATTAAATTTATTTTACCGATTAATTCCAAATTAATCGCGTTCTCTCCTCTAGACGAATTTAATCATAGATAAATTCTCGCCGTAATTAATCCCAGATTAATTCTTTCTCTGATAATTAATTCCCAGATTAATTATTGCCGTAATTAATCCCAGATTAATTTTCTCTCTTAATAATTAATCCTTGATTAATTTTCTCTCTCATAATTAAACCCAGATTAATATTGTTCGAGTCAAGTATCATCGGTGAATCATTGGGATGCGACCCAAGAGATCCCTGGATATGTTGGCAGTAAATACAGTCATCGGACTATCCGAACACGTGCGTACCCGGTACCACGCACTTACCGATTTACAAGACATGGTTGGCTTCTAGCAAAGCGTCGTGCCTACCCAATTCTCCAGAAATATTCTTCTACGGAATACAAGATCTTTATCAGGCGTAGTATACGTAGTATAGCGCATTGCGATCCAGTATCGGATGTCACATGCTAGGCCTAGGGTTGGAGTTGTGTCTGTCCTGTACGAAGTATATATCGGATCACTAGCAACTGTCTCTTTATGATCGGAAAGTCATGACCTAGTCATACTTCCCCGATGGCTATAGCACTTAGAGTACCAGTTTTGTATTCATGCGTGATCATCATCTCCATATGAATGAAGTGATACTTCCATCTTGACATCACAACCAATACACTACGATTCTCAGTATACCCAGAAGAGGTGTACACAGAACCTGTTAAAGCCTCGGACGACCAAAACCAAAGTATATTGATTGTCGCAAGTATCAGCGATGCAAGTCTCAGGTTAAGACCAAATACACCTACCCTGATTTGGATTCCCATAGACACATAGTCATACTACCAATGGGATTCCGAGGGGTATATCCAGAGCGAAGCTGTTTCCGTACTATCGGTAAACAGAACCTCCCATTACACTTGCATGAGTATCCAATACCCAAATATATGAGAACTATGTTGTTACGCTTCCATAACATGCACAAGTGTAATACTAGTCTATTCCGCATTATCGATGTCCAGTCTCGATAATACTACGACTAGAGATATTTAATGATTAAACCTTTAAGGATTAATATTGTCTCATATCTTATTAATCTGGTACTAATCATATAGACATTTATCATTTATATATCCAGGTAATCCAAATAGAAATGATAAAAGAGCAATTTCCTTTGTCACATAGTTAATTTGTACAACAACACCATGTTTTGTGCAAATAGTGATGCTATGGGTCATATATGTCCAACAATCTCCCACTTTGCCTATAGCCAATCACTCAAGTGTCCAACACATGAACTATGTATGGGTCGCTGAAACTTCTGCTGAGAAACAGCTTTCGTCAGCTGATTTACAAGGTTATCATCTGATGCGATTTATTTGATCATCACATCGCCACGATATATGATCTTACGAATTAGATGAATTAGTCGAAGTACATACTTGAATCATTGATGAGACCGCAATTCCTTAGCTTGCGTTGTAGCCTAGCTCAGCTGCTAACAGAACTACTCCTAATCCGATTAGGATTATATAGATCCAAAAATTCTTCTTTTCCTGCCTCAGCTGCAGCAATGTTCCACTTTTGTTATTTATTCGGTAACGGTATCTTAGTTGGAAGATTTCCAGCTCACTGTTTTGTTGTTCAAACTAGATACCTACCCTTATTGTGACTTAAAGTCGTCTTTGTCGGTTTGGAAACTTGCAGCAGTGAACCTAGTCACCTCAAGTTCTCCTTTCCCCATTTTCTCAGAAAATATATTTGGTTCGTCCAAGATACTCAAGGATGTTCTTTACATCAATCTAGTGACCATCACCTGGATTGGCCTGATTGCGTCTACATATGCTCAAACCATATGAGACATCAAGTCACATACATATCAAAACGTACGAACACTGAGAGAGTGTCAGCAGCTTTCTAGATTTATCCCAGTAGATCTTTATTCCTAGAATGAAGCCTGCTTCTCCCAGGTATTCCATGAAGAATTTTTCATGAAAGCCAAGATTTCACCGATTTTATTATGGGAATATCATTGCTAAGAACCAATACATCATCAATGTATAGGACAATCATTGCCAGTGCGTTGTCACTAACCTTCTTATATACACAAGAATTATCTTCATTTTGTATGAAACCATATACCATTATGATCTCATCAAAACGTTGGTTCCAAGAATGCAATGCTTGCGTCAATCCATGAATAGATCGATTTAACATGCAAACCTTGTTTGCATGTTTTGGCATGAAAAAACCGTCAGGATGTTACATACTAACATCCTCCAAAAGGTTTCCGTTAAGGAAAGTGGTTTTGGCGTTCAGCTGTCATATTTCATAAATGAAATATCCAGCAACAGCAAGCATTATCCGAATGGATTTAATCATGGCAACATGTGAAAAAGTTTCATTGTAGTTGACATTATGTCGTTGACGATACCTTTTCTGTACAAGCCTAACTATGTACATTTGTATGTTGCCATCCTTGTATGTCTTCCTTGAAGACTCATATAGTACCAATAGGCATATTGCCTTCTGGTACATCAACCAGTGTCCAAACTTAGTTGGTATACATGGAATCCATTTCGGACTTCATGGCACTTTGCCATAAAAGGAGTTGATACCTTGTATCAATTCCTCATACGTAGCTGGTTCGTCTTCCTTAATAAGATTGACATCTTCATGAGGTGAGATTAGAAACCCATACCTCCCAGGTTATTTTCTGACTCTCTCCGACCTACGCAGTTCTTGTGTATTCGAAGATTATTGGTACAGTTTCATCCCTGATGAACTGTTGTGTTCCATAAAGGAGTCAGTGCTTGGAACAGTATTACTCTGATTTTCACCGAGTTTTACTTTCTTCCCACTTACCACTACATATAGGAATTCCTTTTAGGAAAACCTCATGGAAAGCAATAATTACATTGTTCTCTTGTGAGTTGTATAAGTACTATACTTTGGTTTCCCTATGACAACATACAAATAGACACTTATCCGATTTGGGTTCTTGTTTGGTATCATCCAAACATTTTGCGCATGCCCAGCATTCCCAAATCTTCAGGAATGAGAAACCCGGTTTCTTTCCTGTTCATATCTAATATGAAGTCTGTCTAACAGTTTTTCATGGAACCTTATTCAAAATAAGTATTGCACTGTTTAATACATATCCCTAGAAGGAAATTGGTAGCTCTGAGAGACTCATATGTTTAAGTATTGTCCATCATGGTCTAACCATAATGTTCTAATACTTTTACCGGTCTGTTTTCTTACTTCGTGTCGAAACTCTTTGAATTACTCAAAAGTTTCTGACTTGTGTTTCATAAGATACACATAACCTTAATGCGATGTCACATCAGTAAAGGTTACGAAGTATTCATATCCATATCTAGCCTAGCTAGATATTGTCCCACTTATGTCACTATGAACGAGGGCTAACAGATCAGTGGCACTTGCACTTTTACCAAGTAAAATGTGTTTTAGGCATTTTTCCTAATAAACTAGATTCGTAGACATCATTTGAATTAGAATCAAATTCGTCCTAGTATCCACTCTTCGAAAGTGTGGATATACGAATCTTATTAATGTGTCCCAGACAACAATACCACAAATAAGTCTAATTTGATTTACTCAGTTTGAGATATTTATTTGTCATGTTATATGTTCGAGATTATCAGCAGTGAACATATATTCATGTCTCACATCTAGTATCAAAAATCCAATTTTAAAACCAGTAGTGAACATGTTTATAACAAACATTCTTGAAGCCGAATCCTAGTCCCGTCTTCACTTCCTTCATGTCTGCCTTGTCCATACGGCAGTCACGCTTCTAGTGACCTCGTTTGCTGTAATTTAGGCAGACAACTTGGATATGTCCTGTTAAGAAGCTCTGGCTGTGCATAACGGATTGAGCACTAAAGTTATCATCACAATGAGTCTTCCTAAGCTCATGCTCTACTATTCGCTCAACTCCGGGCTCATGCTCGAGAGGTTCTACTCCCAATCTGAAAATTAAAGCCGTTAAAGACATTTTCCCCAAGATTATGTCATTTGACGCTAATCTTTCAGTCATCTTGATTGCTATAGTCCAACTATCCAATCAACGATTTCGGGTACAATTAAATATAATGATTACTATAGCCTAACTATATAATCAACTGTAATTGATTGTATACATTCAAATGTATTTATTACTATAATCCAATTATATAACCAACTACAAATGAAGTAGTTTGAATACAGTCCAACTGTTAAATTAAAACAACAAATGAATATTAGTCCAACTAATATATTTATAAATAATGACGAAAAATGAAATGAGCGCGTATTGGCAAGTATCTAAACGAAATTGCAAATTTAATACTTGCCTCCCACTATTTTTCGGCGAGCTTCTAACCCTCTGTGGAGTACTCGGGAAACCTAGTTTCCTAGTGGGCTAGGATCCCATTAAATAACATACAACCTTGACTTTGGCCAACAAGTTGTATGAAACTTAACTAGGTAGATCTCTAAGATCAATTGGATCTTATACAATTCCTAGATCCAGTAGGTGGACCTTCAAGTCCGAAACATATATCCAATATATGCCAATATATCTGATATATTTCCTAACCTTTTCCTTTGAATCAACTAAGCCTTGGCTTTGGCTCAACAAGCTTAATGAAACCAGTTAAGCGTGACCCATTGACAGTGGAAAGCTTCATATTCGAGGCCGATGAACAAGAAGTGACCTTGACTTTGGCCAACAAATCACAACTTGCCCAAGGCGTACGATATGGAACAAAGCCTTCATGCTTCAAACACATCTGCGATGGACAAAGGTCTTGACTTTGGCCAACAAACCAGTGCCAATCTTGGATCTTGAGAATGAATCACTCAATGGAAGTAAAACCCTTAATATTTATTGAGGGTTTTTCGCATAAATTGGCAACCAATTTATTATCTTTGATTAGGTCTCATCATACACCCTTAAGCATGCATTCTAAAAGCATAATAAGGCACGATAAAATTAATAATGATATGCGGATGGATATATAATACAATTTGTTCCTAGAACAAATCTCTCCATTTCCTCTCTCCCGCTAGCAGTATTCTTACTTCTACCTAATTACATAATACTTCTAAAGAAACATCATTTACATTGAGGGGAATTGGTGAGAAGAGAAATACAATGAAAAAAAAAAGGTAATAGGCTGGACACGTAGGTCCAATTTAATAAATTCTAAATTTATTACAACAATTTCTAAAATTGCCCTCACCCTTCTAATATCCATCTGATATACATTATTCATACATACATCCAAGTATTCACACAAAGCATGTTATTCAATCAATCTAATCTAATTAATTAATCTTTGATTAATGACCATCCAATGTTCATACAACGATTTGATTTGCTCGAGTCAAACTCGTTTAAGAATAAATACTCAAAGTAAGTATTCTTGAATTATATCGAACTATAATTTTAAATCCAATTTAAATTGTATCCAATATTAATTCATATTTAATTCCAAATTAAATAATTACACTTATTTATGTGCCTTAAAGACTTGGATTCCAAATCCAATTTTAATGAGTCTCAAAGGCCCAATTAGTATCCAATACTATTCAATTAAAGTCCAATGAGCTTTTGGCCAAAATGGATCTAACTATAATGCCTAGGCCCAATAGGAATCACCATATGCCATAGAATCAATTTTGGCCGATTAGGCCCAATTAAATTGTTAAAGGCCCAATAGTCATATATTTGGACTTTATGGAAATGGTTTAGGCCCAAATATAATTCAAGACTAAAATTTGGCCCAACCAAGCCCATTAGCCCAAATACAACAAATTAAATTAATATATCATTCCAAATTAAATATTAATTCAATTAAAGTGCAATTAACACAATTAATTAATTAATCTAGTATTTCCAAAACACTAATTAATCTAATTAATCATGCTTAACATTTTAATTTATGTCCAACACAAATTAAAGCACAATCAATCCATTCCAACATGCTTCACACTCACGGAAAAACATGAAATTAACATTCAATTTTGATTTCAATCTAATTAAATCAACAATTAACATTCAATTTCATGTGAACCAACATATCCAATAGTCTAATTCAAAAAATTACCATGAGCAATTCCTAGGGTTTATTCGGCCAAGGTATAGATTTTAGGGAAAATTAATCTAATCCATTTTTCACAAAATCAATCATGCATAACTCCAAGTCATCATCATCCAACCATGTCCAAACAACCAATTTAGGCATTTACAAGCTCCATGCAAAATTACCTAAATAAAGTCTATAGACCCTAGAAATTAAATCATGCTTAGATCTCGCTCTGATACCATTGTTAGTGTCCTAGACATGCCACGGGATCTCTAAGCGTGATTATTGTGTGAATTAATCAAGAAAATTACGGAATACTTACATTGATCGGATTTAGGATTTCAAAAATTCCATGGATGTTGAAGCTTCAAAGCTCATGGGTGAGTATCCCTATCACCTTCATTTGACTCCCTTATGTGCTAGCAAGAACAAATGGAAGAATTTTTTCTTCAAGAGAAGCAACAATTCAGCCAAGAGAGAGGGAAGCAATTTTACTTTCTATTTTAAAAAGAAAAGTAGCAGCCAATTTCTAACTTTTAATTCAGCAAATGCCAGGGAGAGAGAGAGAGATTAATTTCCAAAATTAAATGTATTGAGTGTTTTACAAGATTCCACCAAAACCCATCACCCATATCTATCACCAAAGGTGACTAATGATGTAAGTGAAGTGGGCCCCACTTAAATTCAAAATTAAAGTGGGCTTGCTCAACACACTTTTGGGCTCGGGTTCGTTTAATCCGATTAAATGAATTTTCCATCGCGACGCAATTAAATCTAATTTAATTAAATAATTATGCCTCGCAAAATATTTATTAAAGTCGCTTACGAATTAATTCCAAATTAATTCGTTCGCTAGAATTAAAATCTAATTTAATTCAGCTTTGAAATCCAATTTCATTTAATATATCTAATATATTATTTTAGCCCAATTAAATAAATTAAATAGTAAAATCTAATTTAACTGTTAAATTTATTTTACCGATTAATTCCAAATTAATCGCGTTCTCTCCTCTCGACCAATTTAATCCTAGATAAATTCTTGCCGTAATTAATCCCATATTAATTCTTTCTCTGATAATTATTTCCCAGATTAATTATTACCGTAATTAATCCCAGATTAATTTTCTCTCTTAATAATTAATCCCAGATTAATTTTCTCTCTCATAATTAATCCCAGATTAATATTGTTCGAGTCAAGTATCATCGGTGAATCTTTGGGATGAGACCCAAGAGATCCCTGGATATGTTGGCAGTAAATACAGTCATCGGACTATCCGAACACGTGCGTACCCGGTATCACGCACTTACCGATTTACAAGACATGGTTGGCTTCTAGCAAAGCATCGTGCCTACCCAATTCTCCAGAAATATTCTTCTACGGAATACAAGATCTTTGTCAGGCATAGTATACGTAGTATTGCGCATTGCGATCCAGTATCGGATGTCACATGTTAGGCCTAGGGTTGGAGTTGTGTCTGCCTTGTACGAAGCATATATCGGATCACTAGCAACTGTCTCTTTATGATCGGAAAGTCATGACCTAGTCATACTTCCCCGATGGCTATAGCACTTAGAGTACCAGTTCTGTATTCATGCGTGATCATCATCTCCATATGAATGAAGTGATACTTCCATCTTGACATTACACCCAATACACTACGATTCTTAGTATACCCAGAAGAGGTGTACACAGAACCTATTAAAGCCCCGGACGACCAAAACCAAAGTATATTGATTGTCGCAAGTATCAGTGATGCACGTCTCAGGTTAAGACCAAATACACCTACCCTGATTCGGATTCCCATAGACAAATAGTCATACTACCAATGGGATTCTGAGGGGTATATCCAGAGCGAAGCTGTTTCCGTACCATCGGTAAACAGAACCTCCCATTACACTTGCATGAGTATCCAATACCCAAATATATGAGAACTATGTTGTTACGCTTCCATAATATCAACATGCTTAATAATTGATTTAATTATATTATGGGTAATTCTTTAGTTTGTTTATTGAATCTTAAGCTTAATGCATATTATTGTCTGATCACCAATAAAATTGATGTGGTAAACTTAAAATGAACTTGGAAGATGGATTTTAGGTTTTAGCCTTAGATTCAATAGCTCACGATCTTCCTTGAGGATAGATAACCCTTTAATAGATTTCCTTATAGGATATGAATATACTTGTCGGGCGGGGGTAGCCATAATTGGAACTTGAACTTAATGAATTCAGATAACTTGGTTAACCTAGGAATATGATTAATTAGGTTATACTGGGTATTTGTGTCTGACCATCGGAAGAGGCTTTTGCATAATTTCGCTTTCCAGGTTAGCAAACTGATTAATTACACGTTTATAAGAGAATCAATTCATCTTTATAATAATATTGTGTGGAATCACAACCCTAGATATTTGAGTCTTTTGTTTATTTTCTTTAGTATTTCTTTTTGTTTTTGTTTTATTTTTTTAGCAAATCCACATTCAACCAACCAATCAAGTAATCATTATCTTCTCCCTTTAATTAGATACGTGTAAATAAATAGAATCAATAATTAATAACTGCAGTAAAAATTAAGTCCTCGTGGGATCGATATTTTTATACTACTTGAACGATACGTGCGCTTGGTTATACGCGTGTGATTACAGAGATCACGTTTTTGCGCCGTTGTCGGGGACTTTTTTTTCTTGAGTTATTAATTTTGAAGCTATCTAATTTACTTGTATCTAATTTTCTTTATTTTTATCTGTAATTTTTATTTCCTTCTTTTATTATTCAGGTGGTTGACATGAATCTTAGTTGGGTGATAAAGGAATTACGAGTTTTACGAGGAGAAGATACATCCCAAATCAGGGAGCAACCGTCCGGTTTTCTGAGGCTAACACAACATTTGCTCAACAGAATGCAATGTGGAGATGTGAGATATGTGATGGTAACCACCCGAGTATAAATCACTACTACAATTTAGGGTGGCAGAATTATCATAATCATTCAAGGTACGAAGAACCAACATATTTCACTGAATCATATTTTCCATCTTATCCACCATCCATCTACGATCTTCATCAAGAACGAGAACCATCAGAGGAAGATCAGTTGATTGACATGTTCAAAGATTGGCTCAAGGAACATGAAGCTCAATTTAATGCACAATTTCAGAGTCAAGCAGCATCCATACAGAGAATGACAGATTAGATTAGACAATTAACAGACAACCTGATTTACATATCTCACGGAGTAAATTCAAATAACACTGAGGAAGCCTTCGAGTATCTAGAGTTTCATTATGACACCTTAACAGATGACGAGGCTGGGGAGTATCAAGAATCCGAGGTATCAGTTCAGGAGCCCGAACTAAAAAAGTCTTAATTTGATTTTTATTGTTCATCGGACTCTGACGAAGATCAAGAAGTAGAACTATTTGTACCAACTGCATCAAAAATTGAGGATGAAATTCTATATCCTCAAAATGAAGATCTTGGAGCTTGCATTGCACAAATGTTTGAAGAAAAGCTACCTGAGCCAGTCATATCAACCATAGAGGATGAAGACCTAAAATCAAACACATCTTTACATCCTCAGGTTGACACTTATGGAGCATGCATTTTACAGATGACAGATGAAAAGATGAACGAGGAAATCCTAAAATACATCTGTGAAGAAAATGTGAGAAAGATACAGAACTAATGGAAGAGCAAATGTCTGACCATATTAAAGATCTCATGCATTCATGAGAAACATCACTGTTTTGGGAAGTACAAATCAAAGATATCACCCAGAAGCTTGACAGAATGGAACTCTCATTCCAAGTCAAGCACCATACGAGACCTCCAGATTTTTTTTCTTTCTTTTCAGGAACCACTGGAACGACAAAGTTTAAAAAGGTGGCACAAGCACTGAATGAGACAAAATTCTTTTTGCCACTTTACCATTGGAAGAGACCCTTCAAAAGCAATTCTCATGGGATTGTCTCTAATCGGACATCCAAAACCACACTGAAACCTCATTGATAGATAGATTTCAGTCATGTTTGCCTGAAGACAAAAAATTTAGCGCTAGCAGGGAGGCAACCCATGCAATTTGTTGTAAATTTCTGTTTTCATATTTTGTGTATACATGTTGTAGAATTTGTTAATTTTGTGTGTTAGTTTTTCAGGGAAAAGCACAAACAGAGCATTTAAGGCAAAACAAGATAAGAGGAATGGTGTTTGGCAATCACAAAGATGAGAGCTAATTCATTAGTGATGGTTGAGTAAGGAATGGATTCTTGAAACGCATCCTAATGGATTTATATACCAAACGAATGGCGTATTGCGTACACAATTTTGTTGCCTTAATATTTCCTTTGATTTGCTTTTCTATTGTAATTATCTTTATTTTCACAGACAGTATCCATGATTTTTGACCTTTCACGGTTTCTTTTATTGTTTAGCTAAGAATCATCATTGGGAAGATACTAGTGCTATTATTACTCACCCTTTTCAGGTGCTATAAATTCAACTCATCATTACACTTTTGAAGGCATCCATATTTGAGAAAAGAAATACATAAAAAAAATGGAAGATACTTCAAGAAGACGGGTTGTAAACATTTGTGTGTTTTGCGGTACTAGAGCTGGTTCTAAACCAGAATTCGTAGCGGCAAAGCAGGAATTGGGTCGAGTCATAGCTGAAAGGAACATGCATCTAGTATATGGCGGTGGCAATCTTGGACTAATGGGGATCGTTTCAAAGGCTGTACATGAAGGAGGTAGTCAAGTTCTGGGAATCATCCTAAAACCCTTGGCGGAGATGATTCTTATAGGACCATGAAACGGAGAGGAACTTATCATGCCAGGTATGTCTGAACGACTGATGGAAATGATTAACCGTTTTGATGCTTTTATTACTTTGGCAGGTGGCTTGGGCAAGATAGAGGAAATTTTTACAGTTCTATCTTGGGCGAGCTTGAACATACACCAGAAACCGATTGGATTGTTTAATGCTGATGGATTTTATGATATTCTTTGTGTGTTTCTTGATGATGCCCAGAGAAATGGATTCGTGTCAAAGCCTGTAAAAGATATCATCTTCACTGCCAGAACTGCCAATGATTTAATTGACCAACTTTTAGCATTTGAACCACAAATTGACCCTATCCTTTCCAAGATTAAATTGGTCCGATAATGATCGTGGTAAAAAGCGTCGGATAAATCTTTATCTTAACCTTTAATTCTTCATTTAGATGTAGAATTTCAGCTAACCAGGTTCTGTTTCTAAACTCTTCTTCTACTTTTTAAGACATTGGGGACAATGTCTCATTTAGGTTTGGGGGAAGGGAATAGTTGACTAGTATCTTGTTTTTATTGCGTTATTTTTAGTCAAAAAAATTAAAAAAAAATTTACAAAATTTACAAAATAAAAAAAAAATATTTTGTGTTTTTGTGTTTTTAACTTGATTAATCGGGTGAAATTGGTATGAGATAGCTGTGTAAGGAATTTCCACACCTGAGACGTATCTAGACATATTTCGTAACAAGTTAATTTTTGTTTATTTCCTTCTGAATTATTTAATTTGTAAATTCTCCATAAAACTGATTAAATTGGATATTCATATGCTCAGTTGACAAGTATTATCAACATGCATGGTAACAAACGGACATGAGTTGTAATTGAAAATTTTGTAATATTCAGTGCTCTAGTTTAATGAGACGAAGCATCTAAAAAGCGATGGAAAAAAAATAAAATAATAAATAAATAAATAAACACATATGAGATCCGAGTGATTAAGTTCGTAGGGGTGTCTTAACATCTAGTGCCCTAAAACCAACTGATTTGCGAGTCACTGACCCAAAGCTCGGTACATGGATCAAAAAGTGGTTATAAAATAAATAGAGACATCTGAAATCCGAGTAATTAAGTCTGTTGGGGTGTCTTAACACCTAGTGCCCTAAAGCCAACTGGTTTGGGAGTCACTGACCCAAAGCTCGTTACATGGATTGAAGATGTTGCTTTCTTTATTTTACGCAAAAAAAAATAAATAGAAAAATCAGAAAAATATTCCATTGCTAAAAAAGGTGTGAATCCTGATATAACTTTAGGACAAAAATATTACCCTCTTTTCAACTACACTTATGAATATTGTGGGCACAATGATTTGATTAATACTTTGTTGGTTGTGTCTATGTAGAATGGTAAAAATAATCGGAGAATTTACTTATTCGGTAATTTAGAAAGAAAGAAAACAAAGGAGTTTCACATGTTTAGTCACTAATTTGTTTATTCTCTTTTCTCTTGTCTTTTTCCTTTTGTATGCATTTGTATTAGATTGACGTTTGTGGGTATCGTTGCTGTAAGCCCTCACGAGAGTACAACTCGTCCACAAGGGACACCTAGGGGTTTAAAGGCTTGTTGCATACGCTAAATGCAACCGTGATCCCTACGAAAGTGGCTTCGTTTAATTTTAGTTTAAAATGTTTTTTATTTTATTGTTTTGCTTGAGGACTAGCAAAATTTTAGGTTTGGGGGTGTGATGAGTGGTAGATATATCATTATTTCTCACTCCTTTTACCTAATATTTTGTATAGTTTCTTGGATTTTATGAACATTTTGATGTGTTTTGTGTTGTTTTGCAGATAAATAAAGTTTTAGGAAGCAATGGAATCAAATCTCTGTCAAAATAGTGAAAAATGGACAAAAAGGGCAAAATAGTAATTTGGGCATCGCGACCGCTAACATGCGCCGAGTATTGCTAAAATGCAATAAACACGTGTCATCATCAGAGAAGTTTGCTATCATGCGCACTTGCTACCGTGCGCCATCCACGTGTCAACATCACAACCAATCTATTAATGTGAATCGTGCCACGTGTCATCATCATGTGTTGCCGACAATACGAGTACCACGTGTCATCATCCGAATGGATCACATCAACCGCGTGCACATGTCAGCCACGTGTCTGACACGTGTCAACCACATCAGCCGCATGCCTAGTCAACTTGCCACATCACCATCCGTGAATCACCTTTCGCCATATGTCAACATGTTATTGGACCGAATAAATCGTGTGCCATGTGTCAGCATTCTATTGGGCCGACAGATTCCGCGTGCCATGTCATCAGATAGTTGTGCAAACCGTGTCTGCCGCGTTGCCACATCAGGAATCACGACGCACAGACCATTGCACTTCGCGACTCGGATTATCTAGGGTTGTGATGAATTCCAATATCACCGGTTTATAATGGGGTATTTTTTAGATTGGGTAATATAAAGGTTTATTTATTAAGTCTTAATATTAATGCTTCTTGTTAACTGGCCATTAATAAGATTGATCTGGTAAACTTAAAATAAACTTGACGAAGGAATTTTAGGTTTCAGCCTTAGACTTAATAGCCCACGATCTTCATTGAGGATAAATAACCTTTAATAGATTTCCTTACAGGATAGATATATGTCTATCGGGCAGGGGTAGCCATAATTGGAACTTAATCTTAATGAATTCAGGTAACTTGGTTGACATAGACATATGATTAATTAGGTTACACTAGGTATTTACAACTGACCATCGACATAGGCTTTTGCATAATTTTGTGTTCCAGGTTAGTAAAGCAATACACTACACAAACATGAGATAACCACTTCATCTTTAAAAGATATTGGAAGGATTCACAACCCTGGATAGTTTCTTAATATTGAATTTCCATTAATTTATTTTCACATTGTTTAATTTACTTGTTCTAAGTTTAAAGTCACAATCCAATCAAACAACCAATCTATTAGATACTAATAAATATTTGACTTCGTATATTAATAGCTTAGGTATTAAGTCCTCGTGGGATCGATACATTTATACTACTTGAATGATACGTTCACTTGCGTTATACGCGTGTGATTACGCCGGTCAAGTTTTTGGCACCGTTGTCGGGGACTTATTTATCTTTCACAATTAGTTTTGGGGTTAGATACCTTTACTTGTATCTAATTTCTTTTTGTTTATTTTTTTTTTCTTGTATTTCAGGTTCTCAACACTACATGAGACGAACCATAAGCTTTGAAATCCGACCGCTTGACCCAGAAATTGAAATAACCATAAGACAGTTAAGAAGGGAAATGCGAAAAGGCCAAGAAGCAATAATCAACATCGAACCTGAACCTTTGGAGGTTGCACCACCAATTCCTATTCGAGACAAAACTATTCCGGTGAATGACGGCTTCATTTCATGTATTGTACTTCCTCTCTTACCAGTAAATGCGTGTGACATTAAAACATGTATCCAGATGATACATCAGGCAGTTCAGTTTAGGGGGAATGTAACTGAAGATCCTAATGCCCACATCAGCAACTTCCTGGAAGTTTACGACACTTTCAATTACAACCGAGCAGCTGAAGAAGCAATGAGACTGCGTGTTTTTCCATATTCCTTTAAAGACAGAGCTAAGGCTTGGCTACATTCACTACCAGGAGGTTCCATCACAACTTAGAACACTCTAGCCACAAAATTCCTTGCAAAGTATTTTCCACCAGCCAGAACAGAAAAGTTGTGGAATGACATTACATCCTTTGTGCAATAAGACTCAGAGTCTCTCTCCGAAGCTTGGGAAAGGTACAAGGATTTGCTCAGAAAATATCCTCAACATGAGATTGCAAAGTGGCTATAAGTCCAAACCTTCTACAATGGACTTTCTGGAATAATGAGAACCACAATTTATGCTGCGGCTGGAGGAGCTTTAATGGCGGAAGGAGAAGATCAGGCCTGGGATTTAATTGAAAGAATGGCCAACAACAATTCATTGTGGCCACCAGAAAGAAGCATGATCCAACGAATCGCAGGAATTTATGAAGTTGGAGCTAACACAACAGTGAATGCCAAGCTGGATCTGATTTGGAAATTTATGGAAACTCTTAGCATGAAAGGTAATACTTTATCCACAAGTTCACCATATGAAGGAGCACTTGAATAAGAAGCAAACCAACATGAAGAGTCGGTGAATTATGTCAACAATTTCAACAGACATGGGTAAAATCCATATTCCAACACCTAAAACCCATGGTGGAGGAATCATCCCAATTTCGCATGGAGCAACAATTCAAGGCAAAAGAACAATCCACCACCCAGATTCCAAAAACAAAACAAAGGCCATGAGTTTGAAAAAGAACCATAAATGAAAGAATTGATTGCAGAGATGTTCAAAAAGAAACAAGCAAAATATAATGCTATGTTTCAGAGCCAATTAGCTACTACAAAGGCACTAGAAAATCAAATTGGAAAACTGGGCAATGCTCAGAGTTACAGACCGCCAGGTAATCTTCCTTGCAACACAGAACCAAATCCAAGAAACCGAGGGAATGAGCAATGTCAAGCCATTACTTTGAAAAGCGGTAATGAAATCAACAAAAATGTTGGATTCAAGGCATCAATTGAGTAAGTTCCAATAGAAGCAGTTCCATAGATGGAGTTGTAGGCACTGCATTTTTGCAAAAGCCCGATGATGAGCCTCGTATGGAGGCACTACTAGAAAGTTGCGGAAGTCGCGAGAAATGAATGCCAGAATGAAAGAAAGCCTCTAAAATTAACCCCTCATCGGATTCGGAATCACTAGCCCGCCTCGGCCCATCCATTCCACACGCCCATGGCCCACCACACAAAGCCCACATGCCTAAGCCTTCCCAAATAAAAATCCCATGCAAAACACATGTCAAAATCCATCAAATCACCTTCCAATTTAAAAAGATATGAAATCCCATCCTCACCAAATTTAGAGATTTTGTTCCCTAAATAAATTAAGAAAATATCTCTCATATTTACTTGATTTATTTCCTTGCATAAGAGATCCATTGTCACTATAAATTGGAGACCAAATCACCAAGGGAAACCTACTCGGCAAACACAACAAAAAACCCTTGAGAGACATACGGCAAACACACTCTTTCAAACACACACACAGAGCTCACTCTTTCAAACAAACACATATAGGTCACTCTTTCAAACACACACACATGGCTCACTCTTTCAAACACACACATAGGTCACTCTTTCAAACACACAAACACGGATCACTCTTTCAAACACACACACACGGGACACTATTTCTAGACACACTCACACAAGGCAATCACAAGGCTCTCTTGATTCTCTCAATCTTAGACCAAAAAAAACACCTTGCATGAAAAAACACAAGACACACTCACACACGACAATCACAAGGCTTTTTTTCTTCTCTACATCTTAGAAACACATACGGAAGCCACACAATCAACAACAACAAACACACTCATCACCAAACACACACACACACACACACACTTAATCGACACAAAAGCAACAAATCAGCCAAAGCACCGACACAGACAACAATAAATCAGCCATCAACCGACCAAGCCACAATGAATAGCAAATAACCCTAAACCGACAAAAACAACCCCTTCACCAAACACAAAAACACACGGAAAAAGCCTTAAATTACCCAAAATAAATAGTCCCAAAACATACCCTAAATTACCGAAAACCAGCAGCCCAAAAATAGCGAAACAGCGAACCAGCAAACTAGAAAAATATGAAGATTTAATCCTTTCGGCAACGGCCTAACGCACTTCCAAGGAAGCGACTTAAAAGGTAAGACCTGAAGGCACCCTTACCCTATTTATTTTTATAGTTCTGGACACGGCATGCTTAGCTAGACGTGAAATACGTACAGCCGGGTATACGAAGTCCTATATTAAGGACGGCCAAGTTTCTGGTCACATTACTTTTCTCTTTCGGCATTTTTAATATTTATTTTTATCAATTTTGTTATTTATCTTTTTGTTTATTTATTCATCGTTATTTATTATTTCGCATTTATTTAGTGTTATTTATATTTATTCATTTTTATCGTCATTTTAATATTCCACATTTACTTTTGTTTTTGTTTTACTATATTATTTCACATCTACTTTCATTGCATTAATAATTGTGTGTGATATCCTTTGCGGTATATCGGATGGAAAGCCAGACTTAAATTCTGTAGCCGAATCCGAATAGACGGTAGTGCGGTCTGTACTTGGGATACAGCTCCACATACAACTTGGGAAACACTCATATATGCATGTTTAACCCCCTTTTTGTGTGATATTTATTTATTGATGTTTTTCCCTCTTTACATTGTTTATTGTTATTTTCGTTATTGCATCTCGTACTTCTTAATATAATATGCTTTCATTATTTCTAATCATGTTTATGGGTGTGCAAATTTGTGTTTATTTGAATTATCTTGGATGAACTGCATAAGACTTGGCTATATCATTGTGTGGACCCGTCCATTATACTAGCATAAGTAATGGACCATTCTGAACCCAACGGTTTGAGGTATTCCCTTGGGAGGGGTGAGTGCGGCCTTAAATATTTTCCCAGTTCACACTGGGTGGCGACTCATTTATTCTCCGATTTAGTCCCCCGTGGGCTACTCCGTACTCTCTACGGGCTGCGAGCCCAACAGTGTCGTGGTCACCGAACATCATAGGTATAACGGTAAACCCCGCTTCGCTCCTACAGATGGCGACTCCACTGGGGATAGAGAATCGGCCCCGAAATAATGCCATGTAGGCACTGTATTTTTACATAAGCCCGATGATGAGCCTTGTATGGAGGCACTACCTGAAAGTTGTAGAAGTGGCGGGAAATGAATGCCGGAAGGAAAAAAAGCCTCCAAAATTAACCCATCATCGGATTCGGACTAACTAGCCCGCCTCGGCCCATCCATTCCACATGCCCATGGCCCACTAGACAAAGCCCACACGCCCAAGCCTTCCCAAATAAAAATCCAATGCAAAACACATGTCAAAATCCCTCAAATCACCTTCCAATTTAACAAGATATGAAATCTCATCCTCACCAAATTTAGAGATTTTGTTCCCTGAATAAATTAAGAAAATATATCCTATATTTACTTGATTTATTTCCTTTCTCAGGAGATTCATTGTCACTATAAATTGGAGACCAAATCACCAAGGGAAACCTACTCGGCAAACACAACAAAAAACCCTAGAGGGACATACGACAAACACAATATTTCAAACACACACACTGGGGTCACTCTTTCAAACACACACACACGGCTCACTCTTTCAAACACACACACATAGGTCACTCTTTGAAACACACACACACGGCTCACTATTTCGAACACACACACACACACACGAGACACTCTTTCTAGACACACTCACACACGGAAATCACAAGGCTCTCTTTCTTCTCTCAATCTTAGACCACAAACAGACATATTGCATGACAAAACACAAGACACACTCACACACGGCAATCACAACGCTCTCTTTCTTCTCTCAATCTTAGAAACACATACGGCAGCCATGCACTCAACAACACACACACACTCATCACCGAACACACAAACACTCAAGCGACACAAAAGCAACAAATCAACCAAAGCACCGACACAGCCAGCCAACAAATCAGTCCTCAACCGACCAAGCCACAATGAACAGCAAATAACCATAAACTGACCAAAACAGCCCCTTCACCAAACACATAAACACATAGAAAAAGCCCTTAAATTACCCAAAAAATAGTCCCAAAACAGCCCTTAAATTATCGAAAAACAGCAGCAAAAAAACCCCAAAAATAGCAGCCCACAAATAGCGAAACAGCGATCAGAAACAGCGAACCAGCAAACCAGAAAATAGCAAGCTTTAATCCTTTCAGCGACCACCTAACGCATTTCCAAGAAAGCGACACAAAAGGTAAGACCCGAGGGCACCCTTACCATATTTATTTTTATAGTTCTGGATACGGCATGCTTAGCTAGACGTGAAATACGTCCAGCCGGGTATGCGAAGTCCTATATTAAAGACGCCAAGTTTCTGGTCACATTACTTTTCTTTTTCTGCATTTTTTAATATTTATTTTTATCAATCTGTTATTTATCTTTTTGTTTATTTATTTTTATCCAATTTAACAAGATATGAAATCCCATCCTCATTAAATTTAGAGATTTTGTTCCCTAAATAAATTAAGAAAATATCTCACATATTTACTTGATTTATTTCCTTGCTTAAGAGATCATTTGTCACTATAAATTGGAGACCAAATCACCAAGGGAAACATACTCGGTAAACACAACAAAAAACCCTAGAGAGACATACGGCAAACACACTCTTTCAAACACACACACATGGGTCACTCTTTGAAACACACACACATGGCTCACTCTTTCAAACACACACACACACACACACACACGGGACAATCTTTCTAGACACGCTAACACACAGCAATCACAAGGCTCTCTTTCTTCTCTCAATCTTTGAACACAAACAGACACCTTGCACGACAAAACACAAGACACACTCACACACGGCAATCACAAGGCTATCTTTCTTCTCTCAATCTTAGAAACACATACGGCAGCCACACACTCAACAACATACACACACTAATCACTGAACACAAACACACTCAACCGACACAAAAGCAACAAATCAGCCAAAGCACCGACACAGCCAGCCAACAAATCAGCCCTCAACCGACCATGCCACAACGAACAGCAAATAACCTTAAAATGACCAAAACAGCCCATTTACCAAACATAAAAACACACAGAAAAATCCCCTAAATTACCAAAAAAAAACAGTCCCAAAATAGCCCATAAATTACCGAAAAACGGCAGCAAAAAAACCCCAGATAATAGCACCCAAAAATTATGAAATAGTGAGCAGAAATAGCAAACCAACAAACAAGAAAAACAGCAAGCTTTAATCCTTCCGGCGACGGCCTAACGCACTTCCAAAGAAGAGACATAAATGTAAGACCTGAGGGCACCCTTACCCTATTTATTTTTATAGTTTTGGACATGGCATGCTTAGCTAGACGTGAAATAAGTCCAGCCAGGTATGCGAAGTCCTATATTAAAGACGGCCAAGTTTCTGGTCACATTACTTTTCTCTTTCAGCATTTTTAATATTTATTTTTATCAATTCTGTTATTTATCTTTTGTTTATTTATTCATCGTTATTTATTATTTCGTATTTATTTAGTGTTATTTATATTTATTCGCTTTTATCGTCATTTTAATATTCCACCTTTACTTTTGTTTATGTTTTGCTATATTATTTCGCATCTACTTTCATTGTAATAATAATTGTGTGCGCTATCTTTTGCAGTATATCGGATGGAAACCCAGAAGTAAATTTCATAGCCGAATCCAAATGGACGGTAGTGCGGTCTGTACTTGGGATACAATTCCTTGTCCCACTTTGGAAACACTCATATATGCATGATTAACCCTCCATTTGTGTGTTATTTATTTATTGACGCTTTTCCCGTGTTAGATTGTTTATTGTTATTTTTCGTTATTGCATCTCGTACTTCTTAATGCAATATGATTTCATTATTTCTATTAATGTTTATGGTGTGAAAATTTGTATTTATTTGAATTATCTTGCATGAACTGCATAAGACTTGGCTAAACCCGTTCATTATACTGGCATAAATAAGGGACTATTCTGAAACCAATGGTTTATGGTATTCCCTTGCGAGGAGTGAGTGCGGCCTTAAACTTTTTCCCAGTTCACACTGGGTGGCGACTCATTTATTCTCCGGTTTAGTCCCTCGAGGGCTACTCCGTACTCTCTACGGGCTGTGAACCCAACAGTGTCGTGGTCGCCGAACATCATAGGCATATCGGTAAACCCCGCTTCGCTCCTACAGATGGCGACTCCACTGGGGATAGAGAAGTGGCCCCGAAATAATACCATGTAGGCACTGCATTTTTCCATAAGCCCGATGATGAGCCTCGTATGGAGGCACTACATAAAAGTTGTGGAAGTCGCGGGAAATGAATGCTGGAAAGAAAGAAAGCCTCCAAAATTACCCCATCATTGGATTCGGACTCACTAACCCGCCTCGGCCTATCCATTCCACACGCCCATGGCCCACCACACAAAGTCCACACGCCCAAGCCTTCCCAAATTAAAATCCCATGCAAAAAAACATGTCAAAATCCCTCAAATCACCTTCCAATTTAACAAGATATGAAATCCCATCATCACCAAATTTAGAGATTTTGTTCCCTAAATAAATTAAGAAAATATCTCCCATATTTACTTGATTTATTTCCTTGCTTAAGAGATCCTTTGTCACTAAGAATTGGAGACCAAATCACCAAGGGAAACCTACTCGGCAAACACAACAAAAAAACCTTAGAGAGATATACGGCAAACACACTCTTTCAAACACACACATAGTGGTCACTCTTTCAATCACACACACACGGCTCACTCTTTCAAACACACACACATGGGTCACTCTATCAAACACACAAACATGAGTCACTCTATCAAACACACACACACGGGACACTCTTTCAAACACACACACACGGGACACTCTTTCTAGTCACACTCACACACGGTAATCACAATGCTCTATTTCTTCTCTAAATCTTAGACCCCAAACAGACACCTTGTACGACAAAACACTAGACACACTCACAAATGGCAATCACAAGCCTCTCTTTCGTCTATCAATCTTAGAAACACATACGTCAGCCACACACTCAACAACACACACACACACTCATCACCGAACACACACACACTCAACAGACACAAAAGCAACAAATCTGCCAAAGCACGGAAATAGCCAGCCAACAAATCAGCCATCAACCGACCAAGCCGTAATGAACAGCAAATAACATTAAACATACCAAAATAGCCCATTCACCAAACAAAAAAACACACAGAAAAAACCCATTAGTTACCCAAAACAATAGTCCCAAAACAGACCATAAATTACCGAAAAACATCAGCCAAAAAACCCCAAGAACAGCAGCCCGAAAATAGCGAAACAGCGAGTAGAAATAACGAACCAGCAAATCAGAAAAACAGCAAGCTTTAAACCTTCCAGCGACGGCCTAACGCATTTCGAAGAAAGCGACTTAAAAGGTAAGACCTGAGGGCACCCTTACCCTATTTATTTTTTTTGTTCTGGACATGGCATGCTTAGCTAGACGTGAAATACATCCACCCGGGTATGCGAAGTCCTATATTAAAGACGGCCAAGTTTCTGGTCACATTACTTTTCTCTTTCGGCATTTTTAATATTTATTTTTATCAATTCCGTTATTTATCTTTTTGTTTATTTATTCATCGTTATTTATTATTTCGCATTTATTTAGTGTTATTTATATTTATTCGCTTTTATCCTCATTTTAATATTCCGCATTTACTTTTGTTTATCTTTTGCTATATTATTTCGCATATACTTTCATTGCATTAATAATTGTGTACGATATCCCTTACGGTATATCGAATGGAAACCCATACGTAAAATCCATAGCCGAATTTGAATGGACGGTAGTGCGGTCTATACTTGGGATACAACTCCAAGTACCACTTGGGAAACACTCATATATGCATGATTAACCCCCTATTTGTGTGCTATTTATTTATTGACGCCTTTCCCACTTTAGATTGTTTATTATTATTTTCGTTTTTGGATCTCGTACTTCTTAATGTAATATGCTTTCATTATTTCTATTCATGTTTATAGGTGTGCAAATTTGTGTTTACTTGAATTATCTTTCATGAACTGCATAAGACTTGGCTATACCAATGTGTGAACCCGTACATTATACTGGCATAAGTAAGGGACCATTCTAAAACCAACGGTTTAAGGTATTCCCTTGCGAGGGGTGAGTGCGGCCTTAAACGTTTTCCCAGTTCACACTGGGTGGCGACTCCTTTATTCTCCGCTTTAGTCCCCCGTGGGCTACTCCGTACTCTCTACGGACTGCGAGCCCAATAGTGTCGTGGTCGCCGAACATCATAGGCATAGCGGTAAACCCCGATTCGCCCCTACAGATGGCGAATCCACTGAGGATAGAGAATTGGCCCCAAAATAATACCATGTAGGCACTGTATTTTTGCATAAGCCTGATGATGAGCCTCGTATGGAGGCACTACCTAAAAGTTGTGGTAGTTGCGGGAAATGAATGCCGGTAGGAAAGAAAGCCTCCAAAATTAACCCCTCATCGGATTCAGACTAACTAGCCCGCCTCGGCCTATCCATTCCACACGCACATGGCCCACCACACAAAGCCCACACGGCTAAGCCTTCCCAAATAAAAATCCCATGCAAAACACATGTCAAAATCCCTCAAATCACCTTTAAATTTAATAAGATGTGAAATCTCATCATCACCAAATTTAGAGATTTTGTTCCCTAAATAAATTAAGAAAATATCTCCCATATTTACTTGATTTATTTCCTTGCATAAGACATCCTTTGTCACTATAAATTGGAGACCAAATCACCAAGGGAAACCTACTCGGCAAACACAACAAAAAAAACCCTAGAGAGATATACGGCAAACACACTCTTTCAAACACACACATAGGGGTCACTCTGTCAATGACACACATATGGCTCACTCTTTCATACACACACACATGGGTCACTCTATCAAACACACACACACGGGACAGTCTTTCTAGACACACTCACACACGGCAATCACAAGGCTCTATTTCTTCTCTCAATCTTAGACCACAAACAAACACCTTGTACGACAAAACACAAGACACACTCACACACGGCAATCACAAGCCTCTCTTTCTTCTCTCAATCTTAGAAACACATATGGCAGCCACACACTCAACAACACACACACACACTCATCAACGAACACACACACACTCAACCGACATAACAGCAACAAATCAGCCAAAGAACGGACACATACATCCAACAAATAAGCCATCAACCGACCAAGCCATAACGAACAGCAAATAACCCTAAACAGACCAAAATAGCACATTCATCAAACATAAAAACACACAGAAAAAGCCCATTAGTTACCCAAAAAAACAGTCCCAAAACAGACCCTAAATTACCGAAAAACATCAATCAAAAAACCCTCAAGAACAGCAGCCCAAAAATAGCGAAACAGCGAGCAGAAATAACGAACCAGCAAACCAGAAAAACAGCAAGCTTTAATCCTTCCGGTGACGGCCTAACGCACTTCCAAGGAAGCGACTTAAAAGGTAAGACCTGACGGCACCATTACCCTATTTATTTTTATAGTTCTTGACACGGTATGCTTAGCTAGACTTGAAATACGTCCAGCCGGGCATGAAAAGTCCTATATTAAAGACGGCCAAGTTTCTGGTCACATTACTTTTCTCTTTTGACATTTTGGACACGAAATTGGATTTTGTGACGGATATGCCTGAATCTAGAGAGTCTCACTAATGGAATATACTCGTAGAGCACTAGGGCAACTTATATATAAATAATATTGACTATTTATAAAGTCGTTTAAAGGTTAAACGCCAAATACATGTGATGGGACCTGATAGTCATTTCTTTAATTTTTGTGTATTGTATGCAAATACACATTAATTAATTGTCAAAATGAGATATTTGACTAATATCATAAATGAATATATGTATTTAATATTTAATGTAAATATTATACATATATTTAATATATTTGTATTTAATTAATTGATTGATTATTTAGTTGTTAAGTGATTAAATTAATTAAAGTATAGATATTTTAAAGTTATGATATTTGTTTTAATGGTTAAGTTGAAATTTGACTTGGTTGAATTTATCATTAAAATGTAATGATCATTTAATCAAGTTGCAAGTTGAAATTCAAATGGAATTAAAACAAATTTCTTGTTTATTTCCTCAGGCAATTTTCGGCCAAGGCAAAATGAAAGCAAGTATATATTGTTTTGTTTCATTTAGGGTTTAATAACCTTTTCACACTTTACCTAAAACTCCATTGAAAGAACACATAGAAGCTTGACAGAAAGAAAAGCAAAAATAAGGAAAAGCTTGGAATTTAGTATGTATTTCTAACTTGCCATTAGAGAGAAAAATGGTCCTCTTGTTGTGGTCTTCATCTTGTGATGTTCTTAGGTTTTTCCTATTCTTTATTCTATGTATTTTTGGAGAATGGAAGTTTTTGGAAAGGGTTGAGCATGTATAAAGATCATAGAATGTTACTAATGAGTTAATAAGTATTCTATTGATGTTTTAAGAAACTAGTTGCCATTCTAGAGTTATTGACCCACTCTTAGATGACCTAGAATTGTTCTATAGTTATTTCATTATGGTGAGGCTTGTAATGGTGTTTTAGAAACTTGATTTAAGTGTTGGTTTCAAGTTTCTGACCTTGTACCACTGTTTGGCTTTTCATTTATGTTGAGTATTGGATTTGTATACGATGCATGTAAAATACTCGTTTGTTTGACCCTGGTCGAACCTAATGTGGTTGTTGTGATATTTTTATATCGTACCGCAAGTGTACGGTGTCAAGCTTTAGTATAAATCGGTGAAAGAGTGTCGAACCCACAGAGATTGCGTTAACTCGCACTAAGTACTACAATTGATAATCCTAACTTTATTTAGAAAATAAATAATAAAGATTTTAATAATTAAATAAAATATACAAATATTTAGATAGGAGGAACTAATACGATAGAGATTCTGGATCCTGATTTCACCTAGCTGTCTCCTATGTATTTTTCATGCCAATTAATCTTTGTTCAGTTATATTATTTATAAGTCAAGATCCTAAAATATTCACTCCCTCTCTCGAGTGCCGAGTGAAAATATTATCAACTATAGACTTCGATATCTCTATAAAAATCCAATAGTTGACAACTCATTACGATTTGTGATTCTATTTTAATGACTTCAAAGGACTACAGATTATCTCGAACTCTATAAAATCCTAGGTTATATTATCTAGATCTATTCAAAATCCCCTCTCTCGAGTGATAGATTCTAAACATTCATCATCTCAAATTGTGGCCAGGAATCAAGAAGCATTAAACTTAAAAGAATATAAATAATTAATAAAACTTCATTACAAAACTGATAAACAAAATACAAGGTTCAAGCATCAATTACAATCGTTCTCCAAAATTAAGGAGTAAATTCATGACAAAAGATAAAACAATAAATAATCAAGCCACGAATTTAATGGAAATCATTAAAGTTTTAAGAAAGAAATAAGAAGATAAAACCCGAATTGAATCTCTTCCTCTCCGGATATTACAGCCTTTGTCTCCTCTTGTCGCTCTTCAATCCTCTCCTTGGATCTCTAAAAATATGTATTCTGTGTTTTGTGCTATGTATTAGCCTCCCTTTGAGTGTTGGATGTAATGTTATATTTATAGTTGAGACTGGGAGTCTTTGGGTGACATTAGGATTATTAAAAACCCTAAAATCACTTTCCCGAAACGTGTCAGGTCTTCTCGCAGCTTTTGTAAGTTGGCGCCGCGGCGCTTAATTGTCGGGAAATTGTATGGGTGAGGAGGCGCCGCGGCCTTTGTTTAATTAAGCAACTGGCGCCGCGGCGCCTCAATTGCTTTTGCCAATGGCGCCTCAATTGCTGGAAAGTATATGTGATTTTGGCGCCAGTTGATTTGGCAATGCTCTGTGCTCATCTTGTGTTCCCGAAACTTCCCAAAACACGTGCAATTATTCCCCGATCCATATATTAATGCTCCTAAAAATAAAACATAAATTAAATTATAAATTATATTAAATATCTTGAATTATAACAAAATAATAAGCTAAAGATATTGGAATAAGTGGGTATAAACCACACTTATCAAACACCCCCAAACTTAAGGTTTTGCTAGTCCCGAGCAAAAGATAAAAATAAAAACTAAATAAAAATTACTAAATTAACTAAGCCACTTTCGTAGGGATCACGATTGCATTTAGCATATGCAACAAGCCTTTAAACCCCTAGGCGGCCCTAGTGGACGAGTTATAGTCTCGTGAGGGCTTACAGTGACGACACCCACAAACGTCATTCACACACAATCATGCAAAAATAAAAAATAACAAAACATAGTCTCGATAGTTACGCATAAATATATCCTCAAAGAAAGCTTATAAATGAAATTAGAGAACCTTCAAAGTACGCAATTGCAACTCGAATCCAAATTCTCGAATGAATTATCTAAGAGAGACTCAAGGTGTGTGTGTGTAAAGGTTCATTCACAGCTTTGATCTTAAGTAAGCTAACTCAATGATTTCGTTTAAAAATTAGAATCGATGGGTCAAACCAACCTAGATATCTCAATTATGCTTTGTAATTGCCTTATTTTGTGTTCGATATGGTATGGTTTTTCTTTTATTTTCTTGTCTCTTTTTTTTTCTTTTCTCATTTTTGCACTTTTTTTTTCCAACTCACCTACCCTTTAAGGTAGCATTTCTCCTCATGGTGGTCCTAATACTCACCCATGGGTAGCTTCACGCTTATCGGTTATAGGTGGTTTATTTTCTTTCTTTAGAGACATTTTTCTTTTAGCTATACCATACTTCATAACACTAGCAAATCAAGATAGATATCTAAGCAAACGGTCATTCATCGACATGCAATTTCTTCAACTAGTCACATTGTCAACTACTTAAGTTTTACTGCTAAGAACCTATTTTTAAGTGCTTACGAGTCTAACATAGATCAATTATTCAAGGTATCAGATAAAAGTAAATTAGGCACTTATCGTTTCTAAAATTTCACTCATAGACAAACAATATTATCACAAGATTTATGCTTTACTATCAAAGATTAAAACAAATTTTCTTTTTTATAAATTAATAAACAACTAATTAGCAAGTAAACAACATGCACACACCCCCAAACTTAAAATTTGCATTGTCCTCAATGTAAGATAAATATCAAGAGCAAGAGTGAGGAACAACACTACCGTGCATGGAGTTGATCAGACTCTTGCTGGTTGGAATTTGGTTGCGCGGGCGTTGTGTGTCTCGTGCTACCTGCATAAATAACATGCAAATAAATAAATAGCACACAATAAAATAAAATAAAATAAAATAAAAAGTAAAGAAAATAATAATAAAAGAAATGCAAGGGTTGCCTCCCCGCTAGCGCTAAGTTTAACGTCTTCAGCCAGACGCAACCACTCAAATGGTGGTCATGGTAGCTTCTTCTTTTGTATCCACTGACTGCTTTGACATGAAAAAGATAGCTTGGCAGTTGTGGCAATTTGATCCAAATACTCCTACTGCTGCTTGGTTATGGAGGATGCAATCTGCCCAATCTGTGTTTCTAAAGACTTCATTGTAGCCTCCATATTTTCCATGTGTATCTCAATATTGTTTAGCCTTGACTCAGTCTTCTCAAATCTCGCTGAAGTACTAGCAGCAAACGTGCTCACGAATTCTTCTAAGGAAGATTCCTGCTCATCTTTTCTATAGTCAAAACCAGACGAAGGCTGCAAGGTATTCTCTGTGTTAGCATATGACAGGTTTGGATGATAACGATTAGGCATAAGATTTCCTCTATAGCTGTTGAAGTTCCGATTGTTCACATATTGGACTTGTTCAATGTTCGGGTTTCCTTCCACTAACTGCATATTTGTAGCTGTCGCTGATTCAATAGATGATACTCGTGGTTTTGTCAGGGCTGCTACTTGAGTGGCCAAGGTGGAAATCTGAGCTGTAAGTGCCACAAGAGGGTCTACTTCATAAATTCCAGCCACTTTGGTTACCGTAGCGCGTTCACTTGGCCATTGATAATGGTTAATGGCCATTTCTTCCAATAAATTGCGCGCTTCCTTAGCTGATTTCCTGAATAGAGCTCCCCCAACTGCTGCATCAACCACAGTCCTATTCGGACCATTCAACCCATTATAGAACAACTGAATCTGGACCCAATCTGCATAATCATGTTGTGGGCATCTTCGTAGTAAATCCTTAAAGCGCTCCCATACTTCATACAAAGTCTCAGTTTCCAGCTGCTTAAATACACTGATTTCTGCCCTCAGTTGAGCTGATTTAGCTGGTGGAAAGAATCTCTCAAGAAATTTTGTGGCCATATCCTGCCATGTCATGATACTCCCTGTCTGTATTGATTGCAGCCAATCCCACACTTTATCCCGTAAAGAGAATGAAAATAAGCGTAGCCTGATAGCCTCTTTACTCACGCCATTTACTTTTATGGTATCTGCGATCTCCAGGAACATCCTTAAGTGCAAGTTGGGATCCTCTACAGCTGAACCCCCAAACTGATTCCTTTGTACCATGTTGATCAATGCAGGTTTTAACTCAAAACTGTTGGCGTTGATTGGTTGATGGGCAATCCCAGAGCATATATCATCAAGGACCGGTTTGAAGTGATCTCTGATTGCCACATGGCGTGGGTTGTTCTCTATGTTTTCAGCTGCCATTGCTTCTTTTTCGATTTTTCTTTCTTTTCTTAGTCTCCTCGCAGTTCTTTCTAATTCAGGATCAAACAGGAGCGAATTGAGACTTGTGGCTTTTCGCATTCACTGAAGCACCAAAAGAAAAATAAAAATCAATAAACAAAATAAAAATAAAAATTAAATACAAAACAAAAATAAACTAAAAATAAAAATAAAAATAAAAATCTAAATTAAAGCTAAATTACTTGGTAGTAGTATTAATGTGAATTAACAAACAATCCCCGGCAACGGCGCCAAAAACTTGTTGTGATATTTTTATATCGTACCGCAAGTGTACGGTGTCAAGCTTTAGTATAAATCGGTGAAAGAGTGTCGAACCCAGAGATTGCGTTAACTCGCACTAAGTACTACAATTGATAATCCTAACTTTATTTAGAAAATAAATAATAAAGATTTTAATAATTAAATAAAATATTCAAATATTTAGATAGGAGGAACTAATACGATAGAGATTCTGGATCCTGATTTCACCTAGCTGTCTCCTATGTATTTTTCATGCCAATTAATCTTTGTTCAGTTATATTATTTATAAGTCAAGATCCTAAAATATTCACTCCCTCTCTCGAGTGCCGAGTGAAAATATTATCAACTATAGACTTCGATATCTCTATAAAAATCCAATAGTTGACAAATCATTACGATTTGTGTTTCTATTTTAATGACTTCAAAGGACTACAGATTCTCTCGAACTCTATAAAATCATAGGTTATATTATCTAGATCTATTTAAAATCCCCTCTCTCGAGTGATAGATTCTAAACATTCATCATCTCAAATTGTGGCCAGCAATCAAGAAGCATTAAACTCAAAAGAATATAAATAATTAATAAAACTTCATTACAAAACTGATAAACAAAATACAAGGTTCAAGCATCAATTACAATCGTTCTCCAAAATTAAGGAGTAAATTCATGACAAAAGATAAAACAATAAATAATCAAGCCACGAATTTAATGGAAATCATTAGAGTTTTAAGAAAGAAATAAGAAGATAAAACCCGAATTGAATCTCTTCCTCTCCGGATATTACAGCTTTGTCTCCTCTTGTCGCTCTTCAATCCTCTCCTTGGATCTCTAAAAATATGTATTCTGTGTTTTGTGCTATGTATTAGCCTCCCTTTGAGTGTTGGATGTAATGTTATATTTATAGTTGAGTCTGGGAGTCTTTGGGTGACATTAGGATATTAAAAACCCTAAAATCACTTTCCCGAAACGTGTCAGGTCTCCTCGCAGCTTTTGTAAGTTGGCGCCGCGGCGCTTAATTGTCGGGAAATTGTATGGGTGAGGAGGCGCCGCGGCGCCTTTGTTTAAATAAGCAACTGGCGCCGCGGCGCCTCAATTGCTTTTGCCAATGGCGCCGTGGCGCCTCAATTGCTAGAAAGTATATGTGATTTTGGCGCCACGGCGCCAGTTGATTTGGCAATGCTCTGTGCTCATCCTGTGTTCCCGAAACTTCCCAAAACACGTGCAATTATTCCCCGATCCATATATTAATGCTCCTACAAATAAAACATAAATTAAATTATAATTATATTAAATATCTTGAATTATAACAAAATAATAAGCTAAAGATATTGGAATAAGTGGGTATAAACCACACTTATCAGTGGTCGGCACTTATGTGGTCGCCTCGTCTGGTCGGACTTAATGTGGTCGGACCTCGTCTGGTCGGACCTAATGTGGTCGGCACTTATGTGGTCGGACCTCGTCTGGTCGGACCTAATGTGGTCGGCACTAATGTGGTCGGACCTCGTCTGGTCGGACCTAATATGGTCGGCACAAAGGGCCTTTTGTGGTCGGATTATTGCTTCATCTCATTGGATCATACACATGAGTAATTTTCTTTAGGTCTAGGTGAAATCCGAATAGATTATTCATATTAGATATTGAATATTCTACTCGGTATTTTGAAAAGGTTTTGAAATACGATTTTCGCCCGGACCCGAGCTTCCGCTGCGCCCGACCCGAGAATCCCCAACAGAACCTGCACCCAAAGTGAAACTGGGCGGGAGGTTAAGTCCGAATTTTCCAGCCTTACAAAGGCATATTAAAAACCCTAAAAGATTCCAATCTTGAAGTTGTTGTTGGAGCCCTAAACGAAGAGCTAGAACAACTCGCAATGGATCAATCTTTCGCTAATAAATGGGTTCAAGAAAATATTTTAGCATTCATTCCTGGAGTGAAATTCAGATACATAACCGTTGGAGCCGAAGTGATTCAGGGGCCTTTGGCAAATCAAATACTTGTGGCCATGCAAAACATACAAAGTGCCCTAAAAGCTGCTAATGTTAGTATTCCTGTTACAACAACCGTTTCCTATGCAGCATTAGGATCATCTTATCCTCCTTCAACTGGGGAATTTTCCATTCAGACTTGGAACGTATTGGCACAAATCGCCACATTTTTATCAGAGAATAAGTACCCTCTACTGGCAAATGTGTATCCTTGTTTTGCTTATTTTGCCGAGCCTACGAAGATTGATGTAAATTATGCACTAGGGAATTGGAATGCTCCAGTTGTGTACGATAGTGGTCTCAAGTACAACAACTTGTTTGATGCAATGATTGATGCCATGTATGCCGCTTTGGAAAAGGTTGAAGGAAGAGATGTCAAGATTGTGGTTTCGGAAACAGGATGGCCAAGTGCTGGTGCGGATTTGGCAACCATCAACAATGCTAAAGCTTATGTTAACAATGTGATTCAACGGGTTTCGTCTGGAAAGGGAACGCCTATGAGACCCGAAATTCCGATATAAGCTTATATATTTGGGATGTTCAATGAGAATCAGAAGCCTACTGCTACTGAACAGAATTTTGGGTTGTTTTATCCGAATATGAAACAAGTTTATCAAGTTAATGTTATTGTGTAAGTTGCCTGTGATTAGCCAGGCTAGCTGCTGGTTGCAAGTACATGTGATTCTTTTATGAGGCAGGGCTATTTGAACCCACCAAAATATTCAATAAACTCGTTGATTTAAAATCTTCTCTATATGCATGTCCAAATAGTAAATACCCAAAATGACTATATAAAATAAATTACTAAACTGTGAAGATATCAGTATAACATCTCAGGTTTTACTAATCAAAATCAATAAAATTATATTCATTCCCATTAATTAAATTTTTTTTCCTGATTTGTGCACTCTTGAGCTTTTAATGATTTTATACTATATATTTATGAGTAATTGTTATGATTGAGATTTATCTTATATTTTTTTTCTGCTAACCTCCAATCTTATTCTACTTGTATTTTGTTCTGGAGAAGTTCAATTAGATCAAGGGAAAATCTTAATCTAGTAACTAATGAATAGATTTGCCAAATGATATCATCTGAGGCTCAACACATTTTCTCTTGGATTATTCTTATTCTTCTCTTTAATATGTGAACTTGATTTAAGAATGCCTTTTTAACGATTCAGATTTCGAAAATTAAATTTAAAAGGTAACAAACATATGATCAAGGTTGATCTAGGATTGAAATTTTAGGAGGCCAAAAGTTATAAAGGTATAGGATTCAATTTTTTTATTTTTTATTTTTTTTTGTTTTACAAGTATGTAAAGGGGTAAAAATTATAGTTGTTAAATTTACAGCGTTAATTCATAAAATAATTCAATTTAAAGTATTGGCATAAATATTAAGTCATCAATCTCATACAATCCAATAGTTTTGAAATACGATTTTCGCCCGGACCCGAGCTTCTACTGCGCCCGACCCGAGAATCCCCAACAGAGCCTGCACCCAAAGTGAAACTGGGCGGGAGGTTAAGATCTTTTGAAAGACCTGGTGGGTGAACGCTAAAGTGAAAAATGACGTAAAACATTTTAATCTGCGTGAAAACTAAAATATAAAGAAAATATAAAGATTCTTTGAAGATGAAACATAATAAAATGAAATACATGTGTTATAGAAAGTACATAAAGAAAACCTATTGTCGTTAAAAATCTCACCAGTGTCGTGGCCTAAGGGTGTGAAACCTACCTAGCGGGACTTGGCACTGCTTAGGCAGGGGAAGCTGAATATTGAACATGTTGGGCCTATAAGGGTGATTAGTACCCCACGAGACAATATGAGCGAACCCGAGACGCTAAAGTTGAGGGGACAGATCGATATTGGTGGTTTGAAAACACTTATAATACTATCATACTTAAAACTTATTATCAATCTAAAACATGTGTCTAAAACTTTTGAACTCATAATCATAAAAGATAATAAACTTATAACATAATCTTGAAATACATAAAGCTATCATTATCTGAAAACATCACATGAAACTGAGCTTCTAAACTTGAAACTTAATTAAGCAAAACAGGTTCATGTAAATATGAAATTCAATAATCCATAATCTGAAAATTTAAGTTATAAAGCTAATTAATCCTGAAAACGTAAAATGGAAAACATAAAATTAGCATTCACTCACAGTGCTGGGAATGATTTTTATTGTTTGAGCTGTCACATTGAACTTGACTGAATTCCTTGTATAGGATCTAAGAGCTTATAATGGAAGTGAGATTAGAATGCTTGAATACTTGAGATTCTAATTGCATAAATGAATGATACATGAGCCTATAGCGACATAAAAGTGCAGGATGTGTTTCCTAAGATTCTAAGCTATTCGTGAAATTATTTTTAGCTAAGCTCCTAATGGCTCGACCACATGTCATGACGTTGCCCTCAATGGAAACTTATACTATTATTCAACATTCTCAACATTAAACTAAATGCATCATCTTTGCTTCAACATCATCAAGCACCACACATTCAACCTCCCATATGCATGCATTCGGCCAACACACCAAATTTCATTCTCATGACATTTCACTAATATATAATTAATCATTTATCCTAGACATAGCCTTACATAATTTTCATCATTACCATCACAACATCAAGCTTCTCGTCAACACCTCTTAGGTTCGGTCAAAGAGTTCCATTAACAAAATTGTCCAATTCAAATTTATTCAATACATATACCATGATATATTACCATCCCCAACATCAACACCATGCATAACTTCATTGCTTATATCCCTACAAGAACACAACCAAACCTTGCATTATGTCGTCCAATTCAGCTATTGCATATTCCTTTACTTATAATGTAACTAGGGGTGAGCATCGGTTCCGGTTCTACCTGGAACCGGTTGGAACCGAACCGATTTTCCAGGTTTGGAACCGGAACCGGTTGTAATTGGGTAGGTTCCGTTCCAAATATGAAGGAACCGATTTTATCCGGGTAGGTTCCAGTTCCAAAATAGTCGGAACCGGAATCGGACCATGGAACCGGTTATATGAACATAAATTTTAAACATTTTGCGTTCATTATTTAATTGTACAAATTTAAAGAGTCGCAGTTCATATAGCAATATTTTAGTGCTTCTATCATATCTATATATAGTGTGTTTTTGTGTGTTGTTTGTGTATCTAGTGTCACTGCTGCAGGTTAAACTGCCCATTTTATTTTATGTAATGTCTATAAAGAGAGTAAGCACTATCTGTATATGTCATGTTCACATCTTCTGCCATGTTCACCTATCTATTAAGCCATGTTCACATCTTTTACAATTCTTGCCAGTGCAATAATGTTTCTCCTGATGTTTTAGTAGACAAACCTTTATGACTGTAGTAAATGTTAAGTTTGAAACCTTGGTGCATTATCTTTGCTTAAAGCTTGATGAATTAGCATTCTTAGTAAGTCTAACATAAGTATAATGAAAATCTATATATAACCAATTATATCAATAATAAAAATTTTGAAAGAAAATAGTGGGCTATTGTATAACCTTTCGTTCTTGAGCTTCCGCACTCCGATTTGGTCCCTGTTTTTTCCTACGTACTCATATCGAAATGTAGTTTTCATTAAAATATTTTAAAATAGGGTAATTCTGAACCAGACCGGAACCAGATTGGAACCGAATATTAAGGTACCCTGTTTAATTTGGTAGGTTCCGGTTCCACTTAGTGCGGAACCGAATTTTTCCAGGTAGGTTCCGATTTTATACGGAACCGGAACCGAAACCGGTTTTGCTCACCCCCTAAATGTAACTCAATTCAATGAATTACCCATGACATATCATCATCATTGAATCATAGAGGTCATGCTCCCTTTCAAACTTCATCATTTCAACCAACATGCTACATTTTACCAAAACTATAATAAACTTTACTCTAAACATAATATTGCACCATTTACATCTTCACCAAACCATAATCACCACAAAAAACAAAATCCCCATCAAACTTATCATTCTCGGCCATGCATAACCAAATTACAAATTTGAAAAGTATATCAGCATCACAACCAATGCCAAAGGTATAAAATAATTTCTTGAAACATGCAGAAAATTTAAGATCATCATTCCCCACATCTAACACTACAACAATTATGCCCTTTAGCGTCAAAACTAATCGACACAAAAATCCACAGTTTTGACGCAAATGTACATTAGCGTCGAATTAATTAGACGCAAAAATTAGACGCTGAAACATCGACGAGAATAATATTTAGCGTCGAAACAAAGATATTTGACGCTAAAAACTCCATTTTGCATCCAATGTATTTCGACGCTAAATTAAATTTTCTGACGCTATAGGTCAGATATTGCGACGAAATAATTCGACGCTAAAAGTTAGACTTTTAGCGTCGTTTAGTTTCGACGCTAAAGTATATTAAAAAAAATAATATTTGTACACTTACAGCGGCGATTCTTTTACTATTAGCGTCGAATATTTCGACGCCAAAAACACATTTAGCGTCGACTAGTTCGACGAAAATAGTTAAAAAATGTGTTTTTTAACAAATTATTAATTTACTGTTTTGTGGTCTAAAATAATTAATTTAATATTTAATTTAATTGAAAAAAAAAATTCCTGATTAATAAAAGAATTAAGAAATATTATAATAATTATTTTGAAATTTTTTTTAGAAAAAATACATATTATATTAAAACTATTTGTTCAAAATGTTTATACAAATGGATATAAAATTTATTGCTACTGTGATGGGGGACGCTCGATCCCGATGCACCCTGACTGAGTGAGGCCTCCAACATCTGGCGGAAAGCCAGCATTTGCTGTTCAAACTGCTCTATCTTCTTTTCGTGGTCCACCTTGACATGTTGTAGCGCCTCCTTAGTCTTCTTCAGCTCGTCTCGGGTGGTGAATAGCTGGTCTTCGGTGGTGGTTAGCCGGTCTTGGGTGGCTAGCTGGTATTGGGTGGTGACTAACTGGTCTCGAAGAGATGAGGCATTGTCCGAATTAACAGTATTGCGTGCAGATGACGTCGACTTCTTACGACTGTCAAGGCCAACGTTGTAAGCTGTCTGATTCTTGAAAACCGATTGCGACAACTGCTCATCTGGTATCGGGTCGGACCTTGTCTCCTGAGTTTGATGTTGGAGTTCCATCATTTCGTTCTGTTTAAAAAAAGAAGTTAATGTTAGAACTTTTTAGAAAAAATTAACTTATATAATAATTATTATTTTATTTTAAAAACTGAAACTTAAATAGCAGAGTTCGGCTTCTTCATTTATCCATTTGTTTTTCTCATTGTAATGCGTCACTCGGAAAAAATCTGGAAATGATTGCACCTCACCTGTGTTACTCTGTTAAAAACAGAAAATAAATTCAGTATTATTCCACATTAGTAAAAACAATGAACTGTTATATTTTACGTTAGGATATATTTACCTCAAAATATTCGGTACGATGTTGGATAAATTGCTTCGAACCTCCACGGTGGTTAAAACGCAAGTGACTTCGATTGTCCGCATTTGTGTGACATTTATCCTGCATTTACCAACACTGTAAGTACCGAAAACAAAGACAATTATAAATTTCCGTTTATTTCAAAATTTATCTCGTGTTTTTTGCTAGACCAAAGCTCACATAAGAATATCCAGTCTTGCTCATCTATAAAATCAGGCTTATGTTATGGAGCATCTGAAGGTCCATGTTCGTCGAATATTAGTTTCAGGACTTTTGTCCTATAATCCTTATAACATTTCCCTATGTGGTAGTCAATATACTGTTGGACATTCACTTTGGTCAGATCGAAGTCGAACCACTCCTACAGGAATAGCAACCGAGTAAAAATAAGTATAAAATAAAAATGTTAACTAACAAACAATATCTAAAACTTAATACCGTACGGAAACTCACAAGTAGCGAAGATAATAGCTGGTTGATTTTCGTCTCCCACGGTATCTTTCTCCAAGAAACGTAGTTTTGGAGAGTTTCAAACCGAGCTGTAGCTCCTATAGCTGTAGTAAACGCTGAATTATGTTGTCCAACTTGACTTTGTCCATCATCTGATATCTTAATCCGAATACGACCGTGAGCCTTAACGTACTTAGCCAACCCCAGGCCACGGGTGCGTCCTCGACCCTTCACTGTACTGGACTCACATGTGCTAGCAGAGACTCCATCATGGCCAGTTGTCCTTTCTAATGTGGATGGAGTCGCATTAGCCCGTCTGTGATTGCCCGGTCCCATCTGTAAAAACACACAAAGTTTCAGGTTTCCATCACAATAACTCACCTATGGTGGCTTGGA
Organism: Zanthoxylum bungeanum; assembly: GCA_019454045.1. Lineage (NCBI taxonomy): Eukaryota > Viridiplantae > Streptophyta > Magnoliopsida > Sapindales > Rutaceae > Zanthoxylum > Zanthoxylum bungeanum. Next base: position 2,420 of record SKCR01023441.1, on the reverse strand, counting down.
TCTAACCTATTATATGCATGAATCATGAATACATAATATGAACTGCATAAATGATAACATGGATAATTAAAAAATATATGACCTAGGAATTGAATTCTCAGATAGTTGTTTGATTAAAAAACATAAAATTATTCTAGTGGAAGAAAACAAAGGTGGACAAAGTGTCCATTGGAGAACCAAAAGCAATATTGCAAGGAAGAACTTCAGCTTGTAACTCATCAAAGTGTTCCAACTCACCTAAACTAACTATAGAGAAAAACTTCAGCTTCTATAACTAAAACTCCTGAAGAATTTACTGCAAATTTGAAAATTAGGTGATACGAAAATTTGAAAATTAAAATTTGTTCTTGGCCTGCACGTATTGGTACCAGAACAGCATCATCATCAAATTATCATCATCAAATTCATCATCATCATCAATACCATCATCATCATCAAATTCATCATCATCATCAAATATCATCATCAAATTCATCATCATCATCAATACCATCAAATTATCATCATCAAATTCATCATCATCATCATCAAATTCATCATCATCATCCTTAAACTCATCAATTCTATCAAAATTACAAAACACACACCACACAAAACAAACTAAAACACACAAAGACTGAGCTTCGAAAGACCAAGCATATTCTGCCAAGATTGAAGAAAGTAAATTACCTTGATTTGCTGCGTGTCCCAAAGTAAATTCATTCTTTGAAGATTGAAGCTAAATGTCGAGAGAATGAGGGAAGCCAATTCCTTCTTTGAAACAGAGAAGAATGAGGGGAAACCGAAATTAGGGATTTTAATAAACATTTAGCGTCGAATTATTTTCATTTTAGCGTCGAATATTTCGACACTAAAAAAATAGCGGTACTTAATGAAATTTTTCGGGGGAAAATAAAAGTTTTACCTTTAGCGTCCAAATATTTCAATCGACGCTAAAGGTTAACATTTACCGTCGACATTATATTTCGACGCTAAATGTCATTTTTTTAGTGTCGATTTAGTTTTTCGACGCTAAATGTCATTATTTTAGCGTCGAGTTAGTATTTCGACGCTAAAGCATATGATAAATTATTTTAATAATAACAAAAACTAACATTCAACCAATGTACATGACAATACCAACACCAATCATATATGATGATAGTAATTCAAAACAACAATCAAATTCATAATAACAGTACAAATTATTCATGCATCACGTCATATACTAACTAGATTAGTCACTATTATCTTCGGTATTTGAGGATTCCTGACTTGACTCGAAGTCATCTTCAATGTCAAATTCTTCTTCAATTTCTACTTCCACGCTAACTTCAGAATGAGGAATTATCTCAGCGTCTGTATTATCTCGAGTTAATGTGATATTTTCAGGAACGGTGACATTTGGTACATGAAATATCTGTTCAGGAACTTCAAAGTTGTCAGAGACTTCTTGTGTATCATCTGATATTTCAACACTATCTTTCTCCTGCGTGTCCCAAATGCCCCTATGTTGTAACTTTTCTACCACCATCCATCCATTTCCTAACTTTGGATCAGATATATATATCACTGACCATGCTTCGGTATAAAAAATGTATGGATCATTCGTGTACCAAAAACTTTGAACATTAATTGACGTTAGATTATTACTAACTTGAATTCTCCTCTTTCTAGCATGTGTGTCAAACCACTTGCATTCGAATAGCACAATATATCGTTTGGGTCTGTATATCAACTCAATGACTGATTGCAACACTCCGTATAAGTCAATAATATCTAAGTCGTGTTCTCCTTGGACTACAATTCCATAATTCTGAGTCACATGAGCAACATCTCACTGTTCGGTATGAAATCTAACTCCGTTCACAATGCATCCACTGTATTCATAAGCCTGTTTTTGAGGCCCATAAGACTTATATTAAATCTAACTCCATGAGTTATGTTAATGTATGTCAAAAAAAAATATAGTTATGCACCAAAAAGACTTACGTTAATTACGGTTGCACTTCATCGTAATTACTCAATATAAACCAATGCGCACGTTGAACTTCCTCAAAAGTTAGTAATTTGACACCTAATGCTCCAAATGGTCTGCAATTTTGACGGAACACTGTGATATCTTGCTTATTACTTGCATCTCCATCACAGTTTCGTGGCCGACGATTAAAATGAGTTTCAATATTCTTCATGTACATCGAATAAAATGTTATTACTTCACTGATTATAACAGCTTCTGCTATTGACCCTTCAGGTCGCGCCTTGTTTTTCACATATTGCGTTAAAGGGAAATATCGCAATATCTTTTTAGGCACTTTCTTCCCTATACCACGGACTTTGTACCGACTTTCACCACATATCGGACAATATTCAAGTGATTAATACTCGGCACGAAATAATACACAGTCATACTTACAAGCATGAATAGATTCATACCCCAT